>JAJEJO010000651.1:41623-308124 GCA_020662805.1 Glaucomys volans
ATTTATTTATTTATTTATTTATTTATTTATTTATTTATTTATTTATTCGCGTGGCCCCCCACTGTGGATCTCGGCCCTGCCTCTGAGCCACTTTGAGTCTGCTGTTGGCTTGGGAATCCCTGAGTCGGGTTCCTGAATGGGGTGGCGTCGCGGTTCAGTCACGCCTGGACGTCGGGTCCAGGCCGCAGGCATCTCCCGGCGGCCATGCCCTGCCACAGGGCCCTCGCCTGGCAGGCAACTTGTGGTTAAGGGGCTTTCTTTTGAGTTTCTCTAGTTCTGCCCAGGCGCATTTTGCCTGTGTATGATCAGTATTGTTGATAAAGATGCTCCACACACTTTTTTTTTTTTTTTTTAAATCTAGTGAACCGCTGCTAACCGGAAGGGTTCCCCCAGGAGAGGCTTCTGACTCGGGGTGTGCCTGAGGTGCTGGTGCTGGGGGCTGGGTTGGAGCGCTCACCGATCTGGGCCCTTCCAGGGACAACCTCCACCTCTCCCCCGTTTACCCATTAAGGAGCTCAGGGCGCATCTTCCTCCCATCAGATTTGCTGGAAATATTAATCTCCTTGTTGGGTGGATACAGTAGAACTTGTTCAGAGATTACTTTAAAAAGAGAGCTGGGTCTTAAGCACTTACTAAAGCCAGTTAATAACATCATGCATGGACATTTAAACTTGTTGTAAGTTGCAGAGAGGATTAGCGGGAAGTCACGCTGTGCGCAGCTAATGATACCATCTTAACTCTAACCGGGCTAAATCCACCTCGCCTGGCGCAGGTCGGGCTCTTCAGCCCTCGGGTGAGGCTAGGAAAGAGGAGGGTCTTGGAAAAGAAGGAGGGCAGAAACAGAAAGAACTACCCAGTCCTAGCTTCAGGTGACGGTCAATCATCCTGGGTGGCCACCAGCGGTCTTGCTGGGTGGGCAGGAGCACCGGGACTAGGGCCCAGGCATCCCAGTGTGCACCGACGCACCGTAATCCGCGGGCTGTACTTTAGTGACACTGAAGGGTACTGGCCCACATGTCAAAACAATTTGATTTTATAAACCAAAGGGCACACAAGGTCTGTTGGAAACTCTGGTAAGGTTTGGGGATTGCAAAGGTGATGGCTTTCTTGCGGCTAGTTAATTTGCATTACAAAGGCCGGTACCTCCAAGTCTACTTTTTAAAAAGTAGTCCAGCTCAGTATGTCACAGATAAATTTCGCAGAATATTATTAACAACTTCCTGTCATAGGCTTGTTCTACTGGTTTCAAACTGATTGTTGTTTTAAGTAGTTTGCGACTACTATATGACAGGGCCAATTAGAAATAATCCTGGGAAAATGCTTCGAAAATGCTGCGTTATTAAAACACTTACCTAACAATGTTCATCTGGTTCTCTCACTAAGTAGCTGACGGATTTCTTGTGTTTTCTGAGCTTATTTTAATAGTCACTTGCCCTGGGAAAACAAGCTATCAGGGAAATTTTTAACTGCAACCTGGCTGTTGGTGTTAGTTTTAGTTGTAAATTCAAACTTGACAAGTTAAAATGTTTATGTATTATATCTTTAATAGCTAGTGTGAGATTGGAAATAACTATGTATGCCGATTACTTTAATAATTGATAAATACCTGAAGGAGATGGTAAAAAATACCACAAGATAAAAGTTGTGTATAAAGCCAAAAAACTAACCAACAAAAATCCCAGCAATAAACATTTCACTAATTAGGTCACAAAAAGTGATTTACAAAGTATCACCTAGAGTGTCTCTTCAGTCTTCTTTTAAGGGGAAACAATCTTTCTACACCCCCCCCCCCACACACACACACATTGATTAAAAGTGAAATTTACTGGAGTGGTAGAATTTCAAACATGTATGATTAAGAAATATTTTCACAGAATAAATACCTCAAACATTTAATTTTTTTTATTTATCAACCCTGATCTAATGAAAAAACTTTCTATAATTTATTTGGAGATAATACCTTCTTAAAGACAATAATAGATTGAAGATCATTGAAATTCAAAATCCATGGACTTGCTTCCTGTCAAGGCTAGATCTCTTGTATAGTAATAATAGAAGTGTACTTAGTCCTTATTTTTAATTCAGTAAGTATTATGAAGGTACCCAAAACTGTTTCATGAATGTAGCAGTCTTTGAGAGGAATTAAAATAATAGATTTTAGGCCTTATTTTTAAAAAGCACACAGATTTTATACAGTAGCTGCTCAAAATATATTTTAATTTATTAAATTATCCTTGAAATACATAATGTATATGCAAAGTTAAATTAGTATTGATTGATATTAGGAATCTGAAGTTGGGGATGTTGAATTGTCTGTGAGATAGCTTGAAAACTGTTTAGAAGCTTTGAATGTGAAGTTTTCACCATAATTAATCATAGCAAGTGGGTTTGACAAGAATGTAAGAAAAATAATTTTATAGGTCTTCTTCTTTAGGATTTGTAGTATATCCCTCTTGAGTGGTTCGAATAGTGAAAATACCTAAACCACAAGGAAATAGGAATTAAGTAATGAGTTTACATTTGCATTGCTTTATAAATTGACTCATCACAATTTATAGGTACTTAGATTAATATAAGTAATAAAAAGTTCAGCTGTTCCTAAATAAAGTTAGAAATTGCTGAGTAGCTTAGGTTTTCACCCTGAAGACTCATGCTCAATTATAGTCTGAAATCTCAGTTTGCAGATATGACATAGGATTCTAGTGATTCAAACAGCAAAGTACAAATACTGCATATATTTCTGCCAAATTTGTCTCAGATGGACTAGCTGCTAAGGAAGAATCCATAGCATGACTGAGCTAACAGAAAGTGTGTTACCTCTCCAATAGGTAATCCCTCCATTTGCATGCTGTGCTCACTGACAGGAGAAAGGACTTGAATGTCTGTCATTTTTCTGGACTTTAGCCTTAAGGTCTATGTTGTCACTTCAAAATACATGAAGTGAACAATATTTTTGTTAGCCAGTAATGATTATTAGGACAAAATTATTTTCTTAATCTTTGGAAATAAAAATTTGGGTTTCTTTATTAAAAGTTAAATAGGTTTATTTTATTAGAGTGTCTAATTTAATTTTGATTCTTCAAATTTCATTTTATACTAAAGGAGACCTTCATAAAATGCAGTTGAAAGAGAAAAATATTTATGTTTTTATCATTTAAGTCATCAAATACTGCAGTGCTAGACATTAGAATATCATGTGCATCACTACTTATTAACTTAATCTAATGCTCAGAGTCATTACCACATTCATGGGTGTCTTTCTGATATCTCTCCAGTCCACTGGATTTTGAAGTGTGATTATGTAAATTTTCTGCTGATAAATAAATGACTATAATTGTACTTGAAATACCACTCAAATTCTTAAGACCATGGCATCTAAATAATATATTATGCATTCCTTAATTATTTATCAAGACTAATTCAAAATAACTGTAGGGCAAAGCATACATTGATTTTTAAATAGCCATCCCCCTCCCCAATTTTTTTCAGGTTAAAAATATTCCAGATGGTGAAAACATTGGGGGATGAGAAAAAGGTTAATGGGTGGAGTAAGTAGCAAGTTTATCCTTCATGTAGACATTTTTGGTTTGCCCAATAATACTAATACCCTGATTCACTTTTTATGGCATGTGATCTTAATTCCAGTTCAGTAAGAGTATTTTGGTGATAGAAAAAAAATTTTTCTGAATCTTAAATGTTAGTGTAAGAATTTCCTCATCATATTTGTCAAGAGAAAAGGGAAAAGTTAGGAAATAAAATATTTCACCCATAGTTATTTTTCAAAGTTCTTTTATAGTCACCCTAGGAAATTGTAAAATTCAAGTAAGGATTTTACCAAACAAATGATCCAAAATGTCAGCTATGGCTTTCCTTCATTTAGTTGTGGATACAGAAAACTACAGTAATTGAATGGTGCCTTTTCATTGTTTACCATTGCAAGGCTCTATTCAGAACTGTTGTTGCACTGTGCCTTTAAAGGAAGCATGTGTGTGTTTTACCTACATAAATTCTAATTGCAGAATCCACTTTAATCACCACGTAGAAATCATCTGAAGCCTCATAAGTTTATGAGCTACACACTTTTCTTCTTTATTCTGCAGACCACACCTTATCTGGTTGCTAATGAAATACAGGAGATTGATTGCAGAAAATCTTCAAGGGAATATTTGCTGTACCTTGTATAGTAAGCTCCATTTGGTGCATTAGCATTAGCCATTTTATGCAAATTTAGAGAAAATGACTCATGTATATGATTTAATATGCATCAGCGATAACTCATACCACCCTTATAAGAAAAAAGAAATTAAAAATTCATTAGAAAACTAGACTAGTGTCACTACATGGTTAAAACATTATTAAAGCATATTTCAATGTTTTGCTTACACTAGTGTTCTCATCATGGTGCCACCATTTCATGACAAAGGCCGTAGAGGAGAAAACATTCAACTTAAAATGTCTGCTGGCACACATCGCTGGATTTGTGTGTCACTAAACAATGAGCGAGCATAGCCTTGAATACCAACTATTTAATTAGCACTTTTGGAAGCCATGCATAGAAAATAGCTCATTTACATGCATCTGCTTAGCGATTAGTCCCATAAAAAGCTACCATTTTTTTTGTTGTTGTTTAATATAGCGAGCATTTTACCATTCGACCATGAAAAAAATCAAAACATATGTTATTATTTTCAAATCCTGAAATTCAGAATTTAATTAAAACAGCCAAAAGACTTCATATTTCTCTTCAAGGTATATTTAAATTATTTAATTTAACCTTAAGTGTACCATAAAAGGCTGGATACAAGTAATAATTAAGAACTTCAAAGGGCAACGGAAACCCTCTAACAGTCCTTGGTTTAATTAAAGGCTATTATTAGAAAGCTCTCAAATATACAGTTACATTTAATGACAAATGATGACTAGTAAAAGCAGTATTTGAAAGTTATGAGTATCTTATTTTAAATACTATTGATAGACTCTAGAAAGTATTTCTATCATTCCATTTTGAAAATAAATAACATGTATTTCCTGAAAAATCATAACATTAAAAGTCTGTTAGTTTAAGGAGCTTTGCTTTTCATTAATTCTCTAGTCTACATGTACCTGTCATGATCACAGATTAATTGTATGCTTCTTAAAAATAATTTTTGCCAATTTAAATTCTTTTAAGAGGTATATTTTTCTAATAAAGTGGGGTATTTATAAAAGCACACATACATATGTGTAAGGATGCATTAACACTAAAACTTGGCTTTACTCAAACATTTTGGCATATAATCTGATTTTGAATGTGAATTAATATTTAATATAATAGAAGTGAATTATTTTTTTCAGCTGTTTGTATTATCTATCACATTTGTATGAGTAGACAATTGGTCAGAAAACAAATGATTCTAAATAAATTTTAGAAGAGGGAATAAACCATATATAAAACAGCAACAGGCAATTTACGTAAAATTTGCTATTATAAGAATTTATATTTATATTGTCTTATTTATTTACATGAGGAATTTGCTTAGCAGTTGTATAGCTACATTTCAGGGCAGAGGGATGAGTGATATTTATGTATATTCTCAACTAAAACTGGTGGAACAAATACTTAAAAAGTTCATTTAGAACATTTTGCTGATTCTGTTAATTATCTTTAGTAATTCTGCATGTGTAATAAAAATCCACCTATTTATTAAGCAGATACAATTTTACTTTTATGACTAATCTGTTCTCTTGAACTGTAAAACTGTTTCTTTTGTTCACTGTGGGCCAGTGAATACCTTGGGATGTGTGATCTTGGAATGACTGCTTAGATTAAATAGGTGGATATGAATCTCTATCTCTCTACCTTATCTTGCTAGCAGCTAACTAATGTATTCTATGTATAGTCCACTGTGTAAGAAAAGTGTGCTCCTGATGTGCCTTTTATATAGGATATTCTTTAATTTGAAAAATTTTGACTTCAATTTCTTATTATATCCTCCTTGAAACCAATATTATTCTTTATTTGCTTATCATTCTCCCCTGAACCCCTTCTCAATGCACAGGCAATCAGGATATATGTAAGGTTTGTACAGGAAAGAAATTACCTGTCTTGCTCACTGCTGAATAAACTGCATGAAGACCAATACTGGACACATAGTAGATGCTTAATAAGTAGTTGATGGTGGAAGAATGAATATACTTAAATAGAGGATTAATCTTTTTTGAGATAGCTATTGCCCTGTGGATCTAAGGGATTCATTTAAATAGGCTGGTTCCCCCAACATGGGGGCCCTCTTGAAGCTGCTCAACTTTGCTAAGGTTACCTTTCCTAGATTAAGACTGTTGTTTCATTTGGGCATGAGTAAGTGCCTGCAAGTAACCTCTAAGCTAACTTTTTAATCTGTCAGTAGAATATCTATTAGAAAGATCATGCTGCACATGGGGAACAGTCAGTGGCTATGGAACAGGGCTAAGTTAACTGGGCACACCTGGGAACTGAATTCAGGAATATAGAATTGTAAACATTTCAAACAAAAGTATTTTGCAGGTGATTTAAATATTTTTATTTCACTTTGATTAAAATATTTTTATTTCACTTTGATTAAAATGACTAGTTCATGGAAGCATGCTGCTGGTGAATGCACTGAAATGTTTATAGTTTGAACTGATGATGGGAGAAAGAAATGATGGTCAGAATATTTTTGGTCTAACCTCCTTGATCATTCTTCAAAGCTCCCTTAGTTCCCTTATAATACTAGGAATTATTAGTACAGATAATGTTGTTAAACAGTACTCCTGTGACTTAAAAATTAATCTCTCTGATGCCTCATTTGCAATCGAGGAGCTACATGAGAATGTAGCTCCATTGATTATATTAATAGTACTGAGAATTTGCATCATTGATTACATTAATAGTACTATTATCATTATTATTATTTGGTACTGGGGATTGAACCCAGGTGTACTTAATCACTGAGCTACACACACTTTGTATTTTTTAATTTGAGACAGGGTCTCACTAAGTTGCTGAGGCTGACCTTGAACTTGCTATCCTCCTGTCTTAGCTTCCTGAGTCACTGGGATTACAGATGTGTACCATTGCTCCTTTTCCATTGATTATATTCTCATGCAGAAATTAGAATATAAGATCTTGTATAAACAATGAAAAGTTGTCTTTTCACATTTTCGTACAACATGGGTTAAAAATGACAAATGTAAGATGGGAAACTCAAACAAATGAAATGTTTATTAAGCTCCTATTATGATACTATCCATGAGGTTCTAAAATTCTTAGAAAATAAGCAAAAAGTGAATTGTTGAGTTAATAGCAACAAGCAAGTATATTCACAAGACTAGGTAGTAGAAAAATGAATTGTAAAAATGTAAAGCCTCCTATTTGTAAACCATTGAGAAATAATGTTGTTAATTTGGGAGTTGAATTACAGGTTCGATTGGCTCCTATTAACTCCTTTAAGATTATTAATGAAGAATTTTAACCTATAGATGCATTTTGAAGCCGCAGTAGATTCTGTTTTGGTAAAAAAGTCACCAAATGATAACCTGGGAAATGCAATTGCTTTGGAAATCAGCTGTCTTGAACATCATGACTGACTGGATTCTGGTAAAATCTGGATCCCAGTTGATTTTGTTAGCAAAATTTATCATAACACAAAGCAGAAAATTCCGATGAAATATTTTATCTGGATCACTTTTGACCTTTAATTACAGAAGAAACTTCCAATATCAAAGTGGCTATACTGCTCCCTCTTATATTAAAAGTAGAGCTAAATGTGTGGAATCAAATAATTTCTGAGCTAATAGAAAATCTATTAACCAGCCAGTATTATGTACTTTGAAAGATCATACAGTATGAGGTGCTAGTTATATGTTTGAGGGTATAGGCTTGGTAGACAGAAATATTTGAAAGAGGACTTAGAAAAAGCATAAGAAATGATGCTAATTTTAAGAAACCTGGATTGGGTTGGCAAGACTAGATTAGTAAATATGAAAATTTAGCGAACAATGTAAGATAATACTAAATTGTGGGACACATTAATGGCATTATAGAAATCCACAGTAAAGTGCATCAATGTAGAGAAAACGATATTTGGTTCTGAAAGAGTGAAGATGGATAGAAGTAGGAGCCTTATGGGCCAGAAAAACAAAATGATTGATGATGATCTGATGCATGGATGAGTTGAGCATGTTTTTGAGAGAAGAGAATTTTATATTTAGTAATGGTGATTAATATTTGTAGAAGATGGAATCAGACCAGATTATTTATATTCTTGAAACATGGCCATTGGAGATAGACATGATGATGAAAATTATGGATCATTACTTTGAATTTTTTCTTTGATATGTTTAACAAATATTAATTGAGCATCTATTGTGTACAAAGTATTGTGCTAAGCACTGAGAGAACAGTGGTGAACCAAATCAATTCATGCTTAACATCATGAAATTTATGTCGTAGTGGGAAACCTAGATTTTAAACAACAAATTACACAATTGACTAATAATGGCAACCATCAGTTCTGCAGTAGAGAAGTATAGGGACAAGTCTAGGACAAAAAGCAAGACCGTAAATCTTCCCTTCAGAAGTAAAGTTTGACAATTTGAATTAAAGAAGAAGTAGAGTCTGGTTCAGGAGTGCACACCTGTAATCCTAATGATTCTGGAGGCTGAGGCAGGAGGATCAAAAGTTGGAGGCCAACTTCGGCAATGTAGTGAAACCCTCAGTAACTTAGTGAGAGTGAGACCTTCTCTCAAAATAAAAAATAAAATGCACCAAGAATGTAGTTCAGTGGTAAAGCACCCTTGGGTTCAATCTTCAGTACAAAAAAATTAATGAACAAAAAAAGAAGTAGAAAATGTCTGAGTAAAAGGTAGGGCGACAGGCAGAAATTTATAGATAAGAAGACAACATGTATCACCCTAGTCAGAAGGAAACATGCCATGTTGGGGAGCTTCAAGATCAGTGTGATTAGAACACAGAAATACATAAAAATCAAAGTACGATAGCCTAAGATGAGGTTAGAGTGGTAGGCAGACTTTGAAGGATTTTGGTCTTTGACCTAAGTATGGTAGAAAGCCACGGAATAATTTTAAGCAAGGCACTGACTGGTGTGTTTGAATTTATAGTTTGAGCACATCATTTTATCTACAGGATATGTATCTATACATCTAGATCTATATATAACTAGATACATCTAGATAGATAAACATCTATAGGGCTAGAAATAGCTATCAATATCTATATAGATTATCTATCTATCTATCTATGTTGATAGATCATATCTATAAAGGCAAGAGTGGATGAGGGAAACTGGTTATGAAGCTGTGGTAACAGTTAAGAGACAATTAAGGTTTGGACTAGGGTGATATGAAAATGAAGAGAGGTGGACAGATTTTAGAGGTGTTTATGAAACAAAATATGACACATTTACAAAATGAGGGTATTAGCTTTTAAAGAAACATTCACTGTCATTAATATTCAGGTGGGCTTAGTATGGACTTAGGAAACCAATTGGAGACAGTTGAAATACTCTGAGATGGTAATGGAACCTGAACTTGAGAAAGAAAAGACATGTGCTAAAAACATTTTTAAAAGAATAACATGGGGCTGGGATTCAATCCTCAGCACCACATGCAAATAAATAAATAAAATAAAGGTATGGTGTCCATCTACAACATATATATATGTGTGTGTGTATGTACATAAATATATATAAATAAAAAATAACAGATTTGACTCAAAAGTTTTGTTTTAGTGAGTTATATTAGCTTTCTATTACTATAGCAAATATCTGAGATGAACTGACTTTAAAAGAGGAAAGGTTTCTTTTGGTTTCACTTTTGGAGTATTTAGTCATGGCTGGATTGACCCATCCCTTTTCGTTCTATGGTGAGGAAGCACATCATGGTGGGAGTTTGTGGTGGAGTAAGCTGCTCACCTTATTGTAATCAGTAATCAAAAGAGCAAGAGAAAGAAACCAGCGACCCACAATTCCCTTGCAGGAATTGACCACAATGATCTAAAAACTACCTCTAGACCTTGACTTCCAGAGACTTCCACCATCTTCTAATAGCATTACCTAAGGATCAAGCATCCAACACGTAGGATATTCCAGATCCAGGTACTAGCACTTAGTCACTTTAGTAGTGCTTGGATGGCTACAGGAAATAAGTGGGGTGGGGAGGAAAACTAACCAACTCATTTCAGAAGTGCTGAGTTTACAGTGTTACCTAATTAGGAAATGTAGATATAGGAATGATATTCTATTTGGGAGGGCATAAGTAGAGATGTGTGATTAGATTAAAGTCATAAAATTTATGGAGTTTGCCAAGGAAAAAGTGTAGAGAACAGAGAATAGGAAGACAACACACCAATTCTGAAACTGGTGGAAGGAATAAATATGTGTCACCCATAAATTAGCTTGCATCTGGAAAACCAGTAAATCAGTCTCAGTAATTTTTATTATTTATTTATTTTGTGGTACTGAGGATCTAACCCAGGGCCTCCTGTTTGTGAGGCAAATATTCTATTGAGTTCCACCTTCAGCCCTTTTTATTTTTTTATTTTGAGACAGGGTCTTTGTTTTTGAGACCCTATCTTTCCATCTCAGCCTCCTGATTAGTAGGAATTACAGGTGTGGGCCACTGTGTCTGGCTTAATAATTCCCTTTTGAAATAAATACTGCTTGTTTAGCATGTGTTCAATTATTGACACAAATAGAGTCCTCTCAAAAAAACCTGTAGTTTGTCACATTTAAGAATATGTTATGTTGACAGAAAGGGAGGAGAGATGAGGTAAGTGTTCTTATAATTCTAGAAATAATTAGAATTTAATGCATCATAAACATTTAATTAAAAGTGATTATCAAGTTATCCAATATATTCTCATAGACATTTCTCGTAGAAAAATAGAACATTTTTTGCATTCAATAAGTACTTATTCAGTAAGGTCTGTTTTGGTCCTAGTATTCTAATTATGGAATCTATGCTTTACAGAGGAAAGAATGATGATGAATAAGTAATAAAAGAAAATATCAGATAATTATAAATGCTGTGATAAAACATACCATGGGAGTTACTTTAGATTGGTCAGACAAGAGTTACTTGAGAAAATGATGTTGAAAGTGGCACCACAATACACAAAAACGTAAAACTTAAGTTTTAGGGAAATAGACTTGTCTGTTAATTTATGTAAGATTAATGAACATATTGGGGTTTAATAGAAACAAAATATTGACTTGATTGCTTTGGTTTTCCATTCAGGATCATAAAATACAGAAGAATAGAGAACAAAACACTGACATGAATGTGACTCTTGAACTGCATGCTTCACTTCTATAATTATGTATCCAAGTTTAAAGAAAAAACCATAGGAAGTAATTTCTTACCTTCATATGTGGCCTAATAACTGAAGCATCCATTTTTAAAAATGACTTAAAAAATCAATATGTTAGTGAATGCTTTTAAACTGTACTATGATAAAGTATTTAGTAAAACAATACTACCTCTAATATTAGGCACATATTACAGAAATTAATATTTTTGAAGTATATCACAGGTATTCATTGGGGAATAGTTATTCAAAAGTAGTGATTGAAATTGATGATAAAAAATTTAGGTTGATCTTTAAAGTAATCAGAAAGTAAGGGATTGGGATATAAATTCATTGCTCTTTATTTATTGAGACACAAGGATAGTTCTTTTTTAATTTCTGACAGTGCTAGGGATTGGACCCAGGGCCTGGTGCATGTTGCTTTACCACTGAGCTGCATCCCCAGCCCAAGGATAGTTCTTTTCCACATCTGATGATGATGTTTTCTTTAAATGTATCCCAGCCCAAGGATAGTTCTTTTCCACATCTGATGATGATGTTTTCTTTAAATGTATAACACATTTTTAATTTATGAAGTAAAAATTTCCTTTTCAAGGCATTTCTTAATTCTCTACATCATAGTTTTGAGAAGTATTGCTATTTTTCTAATCCCATGTCCTCAATGTAGTTTTGGGAATTCATGTTCAGACTTGAAACTATTGTTTATCAATTTTAATTCGTCAATTAGCAAAATAGTCATATATGGACATGTTTTTTAAAAGTTCAAAGTAGGACAGAGATAATATGATAAAAAATAAGCTTCCTGATTCCCTATGTTCTCCTTTCCAGAAGTAACTAGTAATTTCTTGGGGTTTGGAAACTTTTTAAAATTAAATTTACTTTGCTTATGTGAAAGTTTTTCAAATTATATATAATTTGGACTATATTGGACTCAGGAACATTTTCCTACTGTTTCACAACTTTATATGTAAAATACAATGTCAAAATTATGCAAAGATCAAATTTAAGCATAAATCACATTTCAGAATGTTGGGGTTATCATTAGTGAAAACTAGGCACAGTGAATTCATTTTGTGAATTTTTTTTTTTGTGAAATTCACATTTGAGAGACTTAAAGGAAAGTTATGGGCAGTTTCCCCCTTAAAAGGCATTCATTTTTGCCTTAAGGAATTTCATGAACAATGTAGTGAACACAGAATTCACAAATTATGAGTTAGATTATAAACTTTCCTCCCATGTACTTGACTAGCTTTCAATATACCAAATAGTTAGTGGTTTACTCACTTGCTTCAAATTAGCTAATCTCAAAATTTTAACTTGAACTATAATCAATAACCTTTTTGTGGGTTGGGGTTGGTAACACAGTGGAGTAGGGCAGTGGTAGAGCACTTGCCTAGCATGTGTGAGGCACTGGGTTCAATCCTCAGCACCACATTACAAAAATAAATAAAGGTATTAAAAAATAACCTTGTCAACCTCCAATTTTAACTTATGAATTAGTTAAAAATGTCAGGATGGAGTGTGCTCATGAAATCAGGAGATGCTACTCCATCCCTATAACCAATGGACTTCTACAGACTGAACAAGAGCAGCAACCCAGTAGCCTAATGTCCAGTCACTCCTTCTCTCTATTGGCAGAAAGATTAGTAATTGATATGTCTATTCTGCATAAGTATCCTTAATACTTACTGTTTATCCTCCAACAAAATTTATGTTAAATCAGACATTCTGCAAAACTGTCAATTTCTTTCTAGTTCTAAAATAGCCTTTGGTTTAGATCATTCATGGTGAAACAACTGTGGCTGCCGAAGGGAAAGTTTGCAGTAGTTCTACCATGAGGTATCCCCTGGTAGAATGTAAGTGAAGTATTATGTAGTTAGGTGCATGTCCTGGGTTCTCTCAAAAGTATATTACAAATAAAATTCTGAACATCAAATATATTGTTAATTGATGATTAAACTGGGAAATGAACTAAGAATGTGATTGAAGGAACACTTTTTTCTCATACATTACATTACTCTGTCCTAGAAATGATAAGAGTAAGAGAGGTAAGAAGAAAATAATTATTAAAACCACATGAAGCTACTCTGCTGAGTACTTTACATGTATTATTTCATTTAATTTTCCTAAAAATGTTGTAGTTCTCAGAAGCAGAAAATAAGATTTGGAGAAGTTACTGAATACAAGATAAAGGGCAAAAGAAGAAATGCTTAGGTAAAATAAAATCAAGAGTCAGAATTAGTTTATCTGTATATATTTTAATATTTTTTAGTTGTTGATGGACCTTTATTTTATTCATTCATTTATATGTGGTGCTGAGAATTGAACCCAGTGCCTCATGCATGCTAGGCAAGCGCTTTACCACTGAGCCACAACCCCAGCTCAGGATTTGTTTATATTTAAACAAACAAAAAGTTTCAGTCTAGGGATGCCTAGGCAGGAGGATTGTGAGCTCAAGATAGCCTCAGCAATTTAGGGAGACCCTGTCTCTACATAAAATATAGAAAGGACTGGGATGTGGCTCAGTAAGCACCTTGGGTTCAATCCCTGGTACAAAACAAAAACAAAACCAAAACAAAACAAGCAAACAAAAAACCCCAAAAAAGCAACAAACACTCTAGCTAGAGAATATTATGATTTACTTGTCTAGTTCAATAATTAAAAAAGACTTCAAGCTAGCAAAAATCTTAGCACTTTGAATTCACAAATTATCAAAGTAGCAGATCATTCAAGGGAAAAAGACCAGTAATGTGTGTGGGTCACAGTAATATACAAAGTGAATTAAATACTTCATTTTGCATTCTGATGCTGAGGTATATGTAGGTATAATTTGCAAACACATATTTGATGATTCAGATTTACATATTTTCATACATATTTAGAAATTCTACATTTATGATTAATTCAGTACTTGAATTTCTTAACAAAATGACCACTTTGTATGTGAAAGTTTATTGTTAACTTCACAGAAACAAAATGGGTATTTAAATTATGTTTACTATGTGTGAAGCTATGGCTATCTAAACATTAACTCAAATAAGTGACAATTTTCTTTACCTCATGTTGAAGTGTTTGGGGAAAAGTGTCTTGATGATGAAAATAAGCTCAAATTAACATAACCTACATTTGTCACTTAAGCATTACCTCAATCAAATATACATTAACATTTTTTCCTTTAAGCTTCTGAATTTAGGCACCAAAATGAATGTGGTTGTGCATGTTCTACAGAAGAGCTAAGTGGGTTATATTGCTGTAGTTTGACATTGCCTAATTGTATGGAAGGCAAATTGACACTGGAAAATATTGTGAATGAAGGGAAGTTTATACCTTGTCTTTTAGTAATAGATCCTCTGCCTTCCGTGCTTTTTACCTTCACAATTGTTTTCTCTTCCAATAGTCCTTCCTCCTTAGAGATACCCAATTTTTTCTTGTCTTCCCCAATTTAGCCCTATTAATCCTTGTTCTGCAAACTGGATTGAAAGAAACTATTCCCCGTGTAAAAATCACTCTGTTTTAATATCTTAGTCCATTCCTGCTGCTACAAGAAATACCTTAGATTGGGTAATTTATATGAGATAGTAATTTATTTCTCATAGTTCTGGAGGCTGAGATGTACAAGATCCAGAGGCCATCAGATTCAATGTCTGATGGCCTGTTCCATCAATGGTGTCTTCTTGGGGTGTCTCCATGTAGTGGAAAAGGTGAAGGGGAAATGGTTGGAGGGAACGGGCAGCTCTCTGTAGCCTTTTATAAGGACATTAATTCCATTCACAAGATCAAAGAGCCCTTATGATAATCATTTCCTTAAAGGCCCCTCTTAATACTACTACCTTGAGGATTAAGTTCCAACATATGAATTTTGGAGGGACACATTTAAACCATAGCACTATCTTATTTCTTAAGACAATGTAGGTTAAAGAAATGAAAACTGTTTCATTTAACAATCTTTCATTCATGGTTGTGTGTGCATGTTTTATAAACATTAACTCATTTAATTCTCACAATAACTTACAAGGTAGTTTTTAATTATATAACTTCATGTAATCAGAAGGGGAAAGTGTGGGGAGCAGTTGATCTTTCTTCTTGTTGTTTTGTTTTTGTGGTGCTGGGGATTGAACTCAGGGCCTTGTGCATGCAAGGCAAGCACTCTATCAACTGAGCTGTATCCCCAGCCTGCAGTTGATCTTTTTATCCTTGAAAAAATATCACAAAATTCTATTTCTGTGGCCAGCCTATTTGTTATTCCTGTGACAGCAATCAGGAGTCAAGGCCAATCAAGCACAAAACAGCCTTATGGTCAGTTTGATTCACTATGGGGCAGATGATGGAGCCAATATTTAGATGCAATTATAACCTCATGACAATTATAACCCTAGTTTTATCGATTCAAACTCAAGTAGAAATGTTTGCGTCTAAGTTTGAAAAGTTTTATCAAGATAGAGTATTTCTTGAATTTTTACAAATGTTACAGTCGAAATCTTAGAATTTTTCATTGAGTAATGTCACAAACATTTTATAGTTAATATTTTAATATGTTAAAAAGTTAATGTTTTAACTTTGGAATATTGAAGCATGATTTCAATTTTAAAATGAATTATCCATAAACCATAGTTGTTTTCCTTTTTTTAAAGATTTGATTTTTTTTTGTGGTGCTAGGAACTGAATCCAAGGCCTCAAGTATGCTAGACAAGTAATCTACCACTGAGCTACATCTTTAGTTTGCTTTCCATTTTTTTTGGCGGGGGAGGTACTGGGGATTGAACCCAGGGGCACTCCACCACTGAGCCACATCCTCAGCCCTATTTTGTATTTTATTAGAGACAGGGTCTCACTGAGTTGCTTAGGGCCTTGCTCAGTTGCTGAGGCTGGCTTCGAACTCTCGATCCTCCTGCCTCAGCCTCCCAAGTGCTGGGATTACAGGCGTGCGCCACCACGCCTGGCTTTGCTTTCCATTTTAAACAACACTTCTTAGAGAAACCCTTCTTATAAGGATGAAACGAATTGTGTTCATTCTTTGTAATAGGACTATACAGAAGTTATAGATATGTTTTAGAACATCACAAATTATTTTCATTTTACATTTATTTAACTCTGTTTCATGTGTGACAGTATTTCAATGTGAAATACATTCTTTTCAACTACTGAATATTACCTGTTCAGAATTCTATTTTTTTTTTTTTGGAACCAGGGATTGAACTCAGGGACACTCGGCCACTGAGCCACATCCCAAGCCCTATTTTGTATTTTATTGAGAGACAGGGTTTCACTGAGTTGCTTAGAGCCTCGCTAAGTTGCTGAGGCTGGCTTTGAACTCGCGATCCTCCTGCCTCAGCCTCCCAAGTCACTTGGATTACAGGCGTGCACCACCAAGCCCGGACCTTTCAAGATTCTTTAAAACCCCCTTCTAAATATATAAAAATAATTGTAGAATCATAATTCACACAGTACTCATTGTAATTGAATGTTAACCAAACTTTTTAGAATATATGGATCACTAAGAAAAGAATAGGTAATCAGTAAAAGCAAAACAAAGGAAAAACTAACAAGACTAGATTGATTTTAGTGAGGAAGTATCAAATTTCAATTTTAATTGCAATAGTTTTGTTCTGGTCAGCTCTTTCGCTTCTGTGACTAAAAGATCTGACTGAAACAATTTTAAAGGAGGAAAAGTTTATTTGAGGGCTCACAGTTTCAGAGTTCTTAGTGTTAGTCCATAGAAGGCCAGCTCCATTCCTTGTGGCTCGAGGTGAGGCAGAACATCATGGTGGGAGAGGGTGGCAGAGAGAAGCACCTCACATCATGGTGATCAGGAAGCAGAGAGAGAGTCTCACTCTCCAGATACAAAATATATACCCCAAAGCCACACCCCAATTCCATTCTCCTCCAGCCACACTCTACCACTTCAGTTACCACTCAGTTAATTCCTTTCAAAGGATTAAATGACTGATTGGGTTAAGACTCTTCCAATCATTTTTTCCCCTGAACCTTCTTGCATTGTCTCACATGTGACCTTTTTGGGGACGCCTCATATTTGTTTCTCAAATATTACACGACAATTGACTGAAAGAAAGTATGCTTACTCTGAAGCTTATCATTATAAAATAATTCCAATTGTCATTTAACTTTTCAACAGTTAATCTCTCAAATAAGTCTGAGGAATAGTAAAACTTTTTGATTAAGGTCTGTATATATAGGCCTAAAACAGTAATTATCAACCCTGGCTATGCACTAGAATCAGTTGAAAACATGCAACAAGCAATGTTGGAACTCACCTCCTGAAATTTCTTATTTAAGGTGGGACCTGGGCACTAAACAAACAATCTGTATTTGCATCCAGAGTTCAACTACCTGACTATGTAATTCAACCATCCAACTATATAATTTTCATACAATTATTTATACCACTTAATTTTGTTTTCTAAAACATTATTTTATAGTGTTTTAAATCTGCTACTGTAGTCAGTACTGAACTGGATTCAACATCCTTAAAATTAAAATGTTTAATTAAATGTATTGTGCTAAACTTAGTATAACATAAGTACAACATATGTACCAATAAAGATGTTCTCTTTTTCCTAGGGAATTTAGTGTCTGTAAGTTGCTTTTAACACATATAAAATTGGAAATAAATCAGTCTTAGCTACGTATGTATTCCTTAAGGGGCACCATACAATTGTTGGTTTGAAATAAGCATTAGATTTACTTATGTGTTAGTTTCCAATCACTATGATAGATTTACTATGAGGTAAGAAAGATACTTTTTCAGTGATTCCCAAGAGAATTTTGAAATATTTTAAAATTTATTATTAGTTATCCTTTCCTATACAATGATGGCTACCAATCACATTTTACAAATTAGGAAATAATTTGGATCTATACTAAATAAAATTTAAATAAAATAGTTAACAGGGTGTTTGTTACAAAGATGGGATTCAATGATTGCTTTGGACTTGTTCTTGAACTTGAATGAATGCTGAGCTCTGTACCAACAGGATATGAGATCCTAGTAATCTCTAGCATGTAGCATCAAAGTTAATCAAATTACCTCTTGAAATTGATGGTGATTAAGTATCTTCTAAAATAAGTAATTTAACAGCCTAAGTAGTTGCTACACTTGACTATTATGGTTGCATTAATGACTTAAAGGACATTGTTATGGGATGAATTCTTCCCAATGAACTGGAACATTTGCAGAAAGCAAAAAAAAAACATAGATTTTTAACTCTTAGTTCAAAATATGGTCAAAGGACCTGAGAACTTCTATGGTATCCTTAAAATAATCTATTTCTCATAGTAATGACATTACTGTTGCTGGAAATTATAAAATCCAATTTACTTATACAGATTACAAAATTCTAATATAAGTTTTTTTTGTTTTTTTGTTTTTTTTTGGTACTGGGGATTGAACCCAGGGGTATTCGACCACTGAGCCACATTCCCAGCCCTATTTTGCATTTTATTTAGAGACAGGGTCTCACTGAGTTGCTTAGGGCCTCGCTAAGTTGCTGAGGCTGGCTTTGAACTCACGATCCTCCTGCCTCAGTTTCCCAAGTGCTAGGATTACAGGTCTAATATAAGTTTAATTCACAGGCTAGCCCAGTCTGTCCCATGTAATGTAGGGTGTCAGTTGGAAGATGTAGGACTCTGAAACTTGGAATGAAGGTGTTGCTAATGGAACCAGCTTGCCTTTTCATGTCTGAGAAGACTAACCTTCCCCTGCTTGAAAAACTTACAATAAACTTACCCAGGGTCATTACCTTGCAAGAGAATGTCCATTCTCTTCAAGACCTAGGCCAACCATTGTTTGTGGTCACTAGACCCATTACGAGGGTCATAGGTCAGTGTACTTCACAGGTATGAGTACAAAGTTTCACTTAGGAGAAAAACAGTTTATATGTGAAGAGACCTGAAAAATTTGCTAATTTATGTAGAAGAAATCTAGGGAATATATGACAGAATGAATTATAAGGACACTGAGCCAAGCAGGCTTGGGCCACATTTATTGATAAGGGTACATTTACTAAAGATTCTGAATGAAGTGCATTAGCATAGTGCATTAACTGGAAGTGAGCGTAACAGTTTTCTTGATTGGTTACCTGAAAGTTAGACTCAGTAGTGCTTTATATATAACATATATATATACCAGAACCTCTTTGGAACACTAGAAACCAAAGGCTTGTGGGGATAGGAATATTATAGTATATTTGTCATGCATGTCATTCATAGCTATTGCCTAACTACATTTCCTGAGACAGTTCAGAGGACATTTACTTTATAAAGCCTTAGAGAGGTACATTAGAGAGAGGAGCACCTGCATTCTTGACCAGCTTTGTAATGACTGTCCTCCTTACACCAAATGGCAGAATTAATTCCCTAAAGCAGGTTGGCCTATTTATTGTGATAGGCAGCAGAAACACAGTGGTAAATACGACATTTTGACCTACAGGAATATTTGAGGAAAGGCAACCCTTCTGGTGAGCAGAATTTCAAGCTGTACATTTGTCTGTCCATTTGTTCCTAATTTGAGAGACAGGTAAAAAGTACATTGTATTAGTTTATCAAGGCTGGCAAAACAATGTATCATAGACTGGCCAGTTTAAAAAACAGAAATTTATTTCTTTACGATTCTAGAGACTAGAGGTCCAAAATCAAGGTGTCAGTAGGATTGGTTTCTAAGGTCTCTCTTTAACTTGTAGAGGGGTCATCTTCTCTTTTTGCCTTTATAAGGTTCTTCCTCTATGTGTGACTGTCTTAATCTCTTCTTAAGAGGATCCAGTCATGCTAGATTAAAGTCCACCCATATGACACCATTTTACCCTTGTTACCTTACAAAAGAGTCTATGTCCAAACATAGTTGCATTGTGTGGTACTGGGGGCTAGGACTTCAACATATGAATTTTGAGGGGATACAATTAAGATACATAACATCTTCACTAAATTGTGAGAAATTGCCAGTGATTTGATCAGATGATGAGAGTCTTGGAATGAATTAGAATTGTAAAATTAGACAAGGAAGTTTGGGGAAGAGGTATGTGGATGTGCCTTTCAGAATAGTTATAAAGATATTTATGTCCCACATGAACGCTTGTGAAAAATCATTCACTATAGAGGCCACTCAATAATTAGGTGAGCAAATTTATATATTCGTTGCTTGGATGTCGGACAACCTCTTTCCCTAGTTACCCTGGCACTTAATCAGTTAGAAGTGGCCATGGTTGCAGGAATGTTAGCTCAGCAAGAGCTTAATAACTTCCCCTCTCTTAGGCTGATCAGGTTACCACTCCTGCCAATTGCATATTGTGCCAACATTAAAGACAATACTGAGTCCCTGAAGAGAACCAGCCAACTTGATTCTGACTGATAACTGACTGATTACTTCTGTCATGGAGGGGGTAAAGATATTGTCCTCATTGAAATAAGAAATGTTTTCTGAGTATAGAATTACTTTCCCTGCCAACACCAGTATCCTTGATCTTAGATAATGCCTGCATGATATTCATGGTCATGGTATTCTGTATAACATTTCTTCTGATTGAGAATTTATCATATAACAAAAGAATTGAAGGAATGGACTTATATCCATGAATTCAGTGGTCTTGCCATATATCCCATCATCTAGAAACAACTGGCCTAATAGAAGAAAGGAATAGCCTCCTTCAGACTCAGCTAAGACCTCAGCTAAAAGACAACACCCTGAAAGGATGATGCTTTATCTTATAGGATGAAATATGTACTTTGACCCAGAGATCAAAATATGATGCTTTGTCTCCCATAAGCAAGATTATATGGTCTCAGAATCTAGAAGGGTAAGTCGTAGTGCCTCCTTTAACTATTAGATGAAAAGCCCACTTCCATAATTTTTGCTTTGTTTTTCTACTTTACATTCTATTGGTTTGGAGCTCTCGCTTCCCAAGAAAGTATTTTTTCCATCTAGGGACCCACAATGGTTCTATTGAATTAGAAGATGAGGTTGCTACTTGGCTATGCGGCTATTAATCCACTCAACCAATGGGCTGGAGTGATAATTCCCCAATTACCAAGAGGTACAAGTACTTAGAGACAGTGTGAACAGATCATTATTGATGTTTATAACTTCTTTCTTTCACTGTCCATTCCTTATTTCCATTGCCTTCCCTCAGCCGGGACCTCAGCTGGTCAAAATCCTTTACCTGGCAGGATGACCTAGACTTTCATTTGAGATAAGTCTACCTTTTTCACTTGTGGTAGTTTTTGGTTGATGTTGGTTTTTTGTTTTGAACTCAGGGGCACTTGACCACTGAGCCACTTCCCAGCCCTATTTTGTATTTTATTTAGAGACAGGGTCTCACTGAATTGCTTAGTGCCTCGCTTTTGCTGAGGCTGGCTTTGAACTCACTATCCTCTTGCCTCAGCTGAGCTACTGGGATTAGAAGCATGCAACATGGCGCTCAGCTTGTGGTTTTTCATTAAAGTTATACCATTGGATATGGAACTCCTAAGAACTGCACAAAGCATACTCTAAGTTCTAGATCTGGTCTCCTTGCCTTCTTAGGAATGTCAGCATAATCATAAATAAAATGAACATATCCAAACATATCCATCACCCCCGAAAATTCATTTCCTTTTATAATTCCTACCTCTTGACCTTACCTGTCTCTCCCCACTGTCACATACCCAGATAATTTCTGATCTGCTCTTTATTACTATAAATTTGTTTTTATTGTCTAGAATTTTGTATAAATTTGATCATACAGTATGCACTCTTTTTATTTTTTATTTTTATTTTTTGCCTAACTGCTTTCACTTAGCATACTCTCCTGCAATTCTTTCATATTGTTGAATGCATCAGGAAACATTGTCAATGGAAACAACTTGCCAATTATGATACTAGATTTACCAGTTCTTTTTATTTCTGAGTAGTATTAGAGTAAATGGATATATCACAATTTGTTTATTCATTCACTTCTTAAAAAAAATTGTGGTAGTGGGGATTGAACCCAGTGGTGCTGTACCACTGACCTACATTCCCAGCCCTTTTAATTTTTTAAAATTTGAAACAGGGTCTCACTGAATTTCCCAGATTGGCCTCAAACTTGAAATCCTTCTTCCTCAGTTTCTGGAGTACCTGGGATTGCAGTCATGTGCCAACACATCTGATTTCAATCATGATTTTTTCATTTTTTGCATTTAAGACATCTTGGCCTAACCCATTATCACAATTTTTTTTTCCTCTAGTTTTAAGTTTGACATCTAGGTCTAACTATGATTCATTTTGCTTTAGAATTTTCATGTGATCTGAGATATGAACCAAGGTTTATTTATTTGTTTTTGTTTGTGGAAATGCAATAGTTTCAGTGTCATTTCTTGATAGTTGATAGTTCTTCATGTCACATTTTTCTTTCAAAATAACTTATGTGACTTTCCTGATATGACTTTGACTGATACAACCTGACTTTTTTTTTTATTATTCATTAAATTTTGATCCATTGAACACAAATGGAGTACAGCTATTGTTTCTCTGGTTGTACACAAAGTAGAGTCACACCATCTGTGCATTCATACATGTACACAGGGCAGTGAGTTCTGTCTCATTCTGTTATTATTTTTGCCCCCGCACCCCAACCCCACAACCCCCTTCCCTCTATGCTATCTATCCTTCCTCCATTCTTGCCTCCCTTCCACCCTGCATTATGCATCATCATTCACTTATCAGAGAGATCATTCAGCCTTTGGATTTTTGGAATTGGCTAATCTCACTTAGCCTGACAGTCTCCAACATCATCCATTTACCTACAAATGCCATAATTTTATTCTTCTTTATGGCTGAGTAATATTCCATTGTGTATATATACCACAGTTGCTTTATCCATTCATCTATTGAAGGGCATGTAGGTTGGTTCCACAATCTAGCTATTGTGAATTGAGCAGCTATGAACATTGATGTGGCTGCATCACTGTAGTAATCTGATTTTAAGTCCTTTGAGTATAGGCCAAGGAGTGGAACAGCTGGGTCAAATAGTGGATCCATTCCAAGTTTTCTAAGGAATCTCCACACTGCTTTCCAGAGTGGCTGCACCAACTTGCAATCCAACAAGCAATGTATAAGTGTACCCTTTTCCCCAGGTCCTCTCCAATACCTGATGTTGCCTGTATTCTTAATAAAAGACATTCTAATTGGGGTAAGATGAAATATTAAGGTGATTTTGATTTGCATTTCTCTTATAACTAGGGATGTTGAACATTTTTTCATAAATCTGTTGATTGCTTGTAGATCTTCTTCTGTAAAGTGTCTGTTCATTTCCTTGGCCCATTTATTATTTGGGTTATTAGTGTTCTTGGTACAAAGATTTTTGAGCAATTTGTAGATTCTGGAGATTAGTGCTCTATCTGAAGTGTGTGTGGCAATGATTTTCTCCCACTCTGAAGGCTCTCTCTTCACATTGCTGATTGTTTCCTTTGCTGAGAAAAAGCTTTTTAGTTTGAATCTATCCCAATTATTGATTCCTACTTTTATTTCTTGTGCTTTGGGAGTCACGTTAAGGAAATCTGGTCTTAAGCCAACATGATGAAGATTTGGACCTATTTTCTCTTCTATTATGTGCAGGATCTCTGGTCTGATTCCTAGGTCCTTAATCCATTTTGAGTTGAGTTTTTTACAGGGTGAGAGATATGGGCTTAGTTTCATTTTGCTGCATATGGATTTCCAGTGTTCCCAGCACCATTTGTTGAAGAGGCTATCTTTTCTCCATTGTATGTTTTTGGCTCCTTTGTCAAGTATGAGATACCTGTATTTATGTGGGTTTGTCTCTGTGTCCTCTATTCTGTACCATTGATCTACCTGTCTATTTTGGTACCAATACCATGCTATTTTTGTTACTATTGCTCTGTAATATAGTTGAAGGTCTGGCATTGTGATACCCCTTCCTTCACTTGTCTTGCTAAGAATTGCTTTAGCTATCTGGGTCTCTTATTCCTCCAAGTGAAATTCATGATTGCTTGCTCTATTTCTATGAGGTCCATCGTTGGAATTTTAATAGGAATTGCATTGAATTTGTATAGCGCTTTTGGTAGTATGGCCATTTTGACTATATTAATTCCGCCTATCCAAAAACATGGGAGATCTTTCCATCTTCTAAGATTTTCTTTAATTTCTTTCTTTAGTGTTCTGCAGTTCTCATTGTAGAGGTCTTTCACTTCTGTTTTTAGATTGATTCCCAAGTATTTTATTTTTCTTGAGGCTATTGTGAATGGTATAGGTTTCCTAATTTCTCTCTCAAAGGATGCATCACTTATGAATAAAAATGCATTAGATTTATGGCATTAATTTTATATCCTGCTACTTTATTGAATTCATTTATGAGTTCCAGAAGTTTTTGGTGGAATTTTTAGGGTCTTCTAAGTAGAGAATCATGTCATCAGCAAATAGGCATAGTTTGAGCTCTTCTTTTCCTATTCGTATTCCTCTAATTTCTTTGGTCTGTCTAATTGCTCTGGCTAGAGTTTCAAGGACAATGTTGAATAGAAGCGGAGAAAGAGAGCATCCTTGCCTTGTTCTAATTCTCAGGGGGAATGCTTTCAATTTTTCTCCATTTAGAATGATGTTAACTGTGGGCTTAGCATAGATAACCTTTCCAATGTTAAGGAACGTTCCTACTATCCCTATTTTTGCTAGTGTTTTGAGCATGAAGGGGTGCTGTATTTTATCAAATGCTTTCTCTGCATATATTGAAATGATCATGTGGTTCTTGACTTCAAGTCTGTTGATGTGGTGAATTACATTTATTGATCTTTGGATGTTGAACCACTCTTTCATCCCCGGGATGAAACCCACTTGATCATGGTGCACTATCTTTTTAATATGCTTTTGTATGCGATTTGCTAAAATTTTGTTAAGAATTTTTGCATCTATGTTCATTAGGGATATTGGTCTGAAATTTTCTTTCCTCGATGTGTCCTTCTCTAGTTTTGGTATCAGGGTGGTATTAGCTTCATAGAATGAGTTTGGAAGGATTCTCTCCTCCTCTATTTCCTGAAATACTTTGAGGAGTATTGGAATGAGCTCTTCTTTGAAGGTCTTGTAGAACTCGGCTGTGAATCCATCTGGTCCTGGACTTTTCTTTGATGGTAGGCTTTTCATGACTTCTTCTATTTCATTGCTTGATATTGATCTATTTAAGTTGTATATGTCCTCCAGATTCAGTTTGAGTGACTCATATGCCTCTAGGAACCTGTTGATGTCTTCCAGGTTTTCTATTTTGTTGGAGTATAAATTTTCAAACTGGCTTCTAATTATGTTTTGTATTTCAGTAGTGTCTGTTGCAATATTTCCATTTCCATCACGAATTTTAGTAATTTGGATTTTCTCTCTCCTTCTCTTCCTTAGTGTGGCTAAGGGTTTATCAATTTTGTTTATTTTTTCAAAGAACCAACTTTTGGTTTCTCAATTTTTTGAATTGTTTCTTTTGTTTCAATTTCATTGATTTCAGCTCTGATTTTAATTATTTCCTGTCTTCTACTACTTTTGGTGATGATTTGTTCCTCTTTTTCTAGGGCTTTGAGCTGTAATGTGAGAACATTGATTCATTGACTTTTCATTCTTTTATTGAATGTACTCCATGCAATGAATTTTCCTCTTAGCACTGCTTTCATAGTATCCCAGAAATTTTGATATGTTGTATCTTCATTCTTGTTGACCTCTAAGTATTCTCTTATGTCCCCCCATGTCCTCTGTTATCCATGCATCATTCAATAGTATATTATTTAATCTCTAGGTGTTGGAGTAATTTCTGTTTTTTATTTTATCTTTGATTTCTAATTTCATTCCATTATGATCTGATAGAACACAAGGTAGTATTTCAATGTTTTTGTATTTGCTAAGAGTAGCTTTGTGGCATAACATATGGTGTATTTTAGAGAAAGATCCATGAGCTGCTGAGAAGAAAGTGTATTCGCTTATTGATAGATGGAATATTCTATATATGTCTGTTAAGTCTAAATTAGCAACTGTGTCATTGAGTTTAATGGTTTCTTTGTTCAATTTTTGCTTGGAAGGTCTGTCCAATGGTAAGAGAGGAGTGTTAAAGTCCCCCAGTATTATTGTGTTTTGGTCTGTTTGGTTCCTGGAATTGAGAAGGATCTGATTGACATACATGGATGCACCATTGTTTGAGGCATAAATTTTTTTTTTTTTTTGAACCAGGGATTGAACTCAGGGACACTTGGCCACTGAGCCACATCCCCAGCCCTATTTTTGTATTTTATTTAGAGACAGGGTCTCACTGAGTTGCTTAGGGCCTTGCTAAATTGCTGAGGCTGGCTTTGAACTCGTGATCCTCCTGACTCAGCCTCCCACGTCGCTTGGATTACAGGTGTGAGCCACCATGCCCGGCTGAAGCATAAATATTTATGATTGTTATGCCTTTGTGATTCATGCTTCCCTTAAGTAGTATGAAATATCCTTCTTTATCCCTTCTGACTAACTTTGACTTGAAGTCTGCTTTATCTGAAATGACGATGGAAACTCCTGCTTTTTTTACTAAGTCCATGTGCATGGTATGTTTTTTCCCCACCTTTAATCTTTAGTCTGTTGGCATGTTTTTCTATGAGATGAGTCTCTTGAAGGCAGTATATTGTTGGATCTTTTTTTTTAATCCAATCTGCCAGTCTATGTCTTTTGATTGATGTGTTTAGGCCATTTACATTTAGGGTTATTATTATGACTTGTATTCCCGGTCATTTTGACTTATTTTTTGATTTTAATCTTACATGGTTTTTCCTTTAATTGGCTTTTCCATTAGGGTAATTCCTCCCATTGCTGACTTACATTGTTGTTTCTCATTTCTTCCTCTTGGAATATTTTGCAGCGGATTTTCTGTGGGGCAGGCTCTCTATTTGTGAATTCTTTTAGCTTATGTTTGTCATGGAAGGAATTTATTTCACCTTCAAATCTGAAGGTAAGTTTTGCTGGGTATAAGATTCTTGGTTGGCATCCATTTTCTTTCAATGCTTGGAATATGTTGTTCCAGGCTCTTCTTGCTTTTAGGGTCTGGGCTGAGAAATCTGCTGATATTCATACTGGTTTCCCCCTATATGTAATCTGATGTTTTTCTCTTGCAGCCTTTAAAATTCTATCTTTGTTTTGTATGTTAGGTATTTTCATTAAAATGTGCCTGGGTGTGGATCTGTTGTTATTTTGTGCATTTGGTGTTCTATAAGCCTCTTGAATTTGATTTTCCATTTCATCCATGAGATTTTGGAAATTTTCTGATATTATTTCCTTGAACAGATTATTCATTCCTTTGGTTTGTATCTCTGTGCTTTCCTCAATCCCAATAACTCTTAAATTTGGTCTTTTCATGATGCCCCATAACTCTTGGAGGTTCTGTTCATGATTCCTTACCATCTTCTCTGTCTGGTTGAGTTTGTTTTCAAGATTAAATATTTTGTTTTCATTGTCTGAGGTTCTGTCTTCCAAGTGATTTAGCCTTTTGGTTAAGCTTTCTATTGAGTTTTTAATTTGGTTTATTGTAACCTTCATTTCAAGGATTTCTGTTTGTTTGTTTGTTTTCAGAATCTCTATCTCTTTATTGAAATGATCTTTTGCTTCCTGCAGTTGCTCTTTTAGCATTGCCTGCATTTGCTCTCTTGACTCCTCGTTTGCTTCTCGGATCATTTTAATTATGTACAACTCCCTTTCTGACAATGCTTCTGCCATGTTGTCACTGGGTTCTTTTGGTATAGTATCGGGGTTTGTTTGGGATATTTTCTTCCCATGTTTTCTCATGTTGCTAGTGTGTCTTCCCCTCTAGTAGTGCGAATCCTTAAAGACTTATAGGGTTCCTGCTTATTTTCACTACCTCCCCTTAAATTGAGAGATCAATATTGGCAGCACACCATATAAGCCTTAATCTAAATAGTCCCTATTAAGATATTAGCAGTGTTGTCTTAATAAACAGAGATGAGTTCAAATTATTATCTACAGCATAACCAGTAAGTTTGCAATTAGGACTGCAATTCCTAATGTTGGACAGGGAGAATGAGGAGGGGTATAGGACAAAACACTAATGAGATAAAAAGTGAGTCTATTGATATACTATGTCATATGAATAGTGGAAGTGGAGTTAAAAGAAACAGGTTGTCAGTGTGAGAAAAAGAGATTTTCCAAGGAAACAGATATATAAGAGGGAGATAGAACGATAAGCATATTAACAAAAGAAAAAGGTAGGAATATAGTGGGCATATTAGGAATAATTGTGGTATTACAATTAATTTAAAAACGTTCTGTGATAAAAAATATACTGTACAGTTCAAACCTCTTATTTTTCAATGGCCTGATGTTTGAGAGGTGCTTGATCAAGTGGTGACCCAAGAAGGTTGCTGTCCCACTACCTCCAGGTTGGGAATGATCAGTGCTTCTGGGCAGAGGCAGCCTGGTGTTGATAGACAATCAGATGCAGCACAGGTGCTAGACAGCGGGCCGGGATGTGGGCCTGGGCACTAGACCAAGTTGGGGTGGGGGCACAGAACTATGCTCAATGATGGAGACACTGGGCTTGATAGCCCAGGCAGGCCTGAGCTCTGCACTGGGGGCTCAGGCAGTTGTAGACAGTTGCTCTCTCCCGGGGACGCTGTAAGATGGCACTGAAGGGCCTACGATCCACTCTGGGGCTGGGGACTCAGGCTGGTGCAGGCAGGTGCTCTCTCCAGGAGACTCCGCAAAATGGCACCAGAAGACCAGAGCTCTGCTCTGGGTTCAGGCAGCTGCAGATGGTCACTCTCTCCTGGGGATGCTGTAGAACGGCACCGAAGGGCCCAAGATCCCCACTGGGGCTAGGGACCCAGGCCGCTGCAGGTGGGAGCTCTCTCCAGGAGATGCCGTAAAATGGCGCTAGAAAACCGGAGCTCCCTGACTACCTTTTGAATTGCAATTTGAATTCTTAAAGTCCCTTACCTAACATTTTTGCCCAGTCATAGCCTATTGCATAAATAGTGTCTAAAGAGGATCCTCAAGACAAATATGTTGGTAATAATGTTCCCTGTGTTGTAAAAAAAAAAATATTTCAAGTTCTGCTTACCTAATACATGAGGATAAACTATTTTAGAGGAAAGTGGCTTTCTCAGTCAGCACACCTACATATTAAATATTGGATTCTAAGTACATTTAAGGGTTTGAATTGGTGTTAATCTTTTCTTAAGTGTTAATATATACTTAAATATTGAAAATAAATGGATATTGATTTGTTTTTCTTATACATAGCTCTAGGTATCTGGGTTGAATTGAAGATAATTTGCATTGTATGAAACCAACCAACCAACCAACCAACCAACCAATAAACAAACTAATGCCCAAATCCAAAACCAAACAGTGGAATCTGAAATACTGCATGTTTATATTTTGTTACTTTATAGAGGTTCAATCACTCATTTTATTGTTTCTCCTTTCAACTATTCTGTAATATGTATAGAATCGATAGTAAAAATGAAAGTGCACATATTTGGAATCCCTTAATAATCTGTAGTTTCTTGTTTTAGAGTCTTGATCTTCATACCAGATCTTGCTTTGTTATCTTGGTAGGAAACAGAATGTGGGGATCATAAAGTTTAAGGTTTTCTGCTTCTAAACCAACTCAGTTTGTGCATTCTCCTTTATAATAATTTCATGTTTACAACATGTGAATTAATGAACATTGACTTAGTTACAATCAAATATTTTTTTATTAATTTATTTGATTCATTATACACAAATGGAGTACAGCTGTTGTTTCTCTGGTTGTACAGGAAGTAGAGACACACTATGTGTGTACATGTATGTGTAATCATACATGTAGATAGGGTAATGATGTTTGTCTCATTCTGTTATTATTCTTTCCCCCAACCCATTCCCACCCCTCTTTTTCCTCTATGCAATCCATCCTTCCTCCATTCTTGCCTCCCTTCCACCCTGCATTATGTATCATCATCCACTTAACAGAGAAATCATTCAGCCTTTGGTTTTTGGGATTGGCTAATCTCACTTAAGCATGACATTCTCCAACCTCATCCATTTACCAGCAAATGCCATAATTTTATTCTACTTTATGGCTGAGTAATATTCCATTGTGTATATATACCACAGTGGCTTTATCCATTCATCTATCGAAGGGCATCTAGGTTGGTTCCATAATCTAGCTATTGTGAATTGAGCAGTTATGAACATTGATGTGGCTGCATCACTGTAGTAATCTGATTTTAAGTCCTTTAGGTATAGGCCAAGGAGTGGAGAGCTGGGTCAAATGGTGGATCCATTCCAAGTTTTCTAAGGAATCTCCACACTGCTTTCCAGAGTGGCTGCACTAATTTGCAACCCCACCAGCAATGTATGAGTGTACCTTTTCCCCCACATCCTCGCTAACATCTATTGTTGCTTGTATTCTTGATAATAGACATCCTAATTGGGGTGAGATGAAATCTTAAGGTAGTTTTGATTTTCATTTCTCTTATTACTAGAGATGTTGAACATTTTTTCATATATTTGTTGATTGCTTGGAGATCTTATCCTGCAAATTGTCTGCTCATTTCCTTAGCCCATTTATTGATTTGGTTATTTGTATTCTTGGGGTAGTTTTTTGAGTTATTTGTAGATTCTGGAAATGAGTACTGTATCTGAAATGTGTGTGGCAAATATTTTCTCCCACACTGTAGGTTCTCTCTTCACATTGCTGATTGTTTCCTTTGCTGAGAAAAAGCTTTTTAGTTTGAATCCATCCCAATTATTGATTCCTACTTTTATTTCTTGTGCTTTGGGAGTCACGTTAAGGAAATCTGGTCTTAAGCCAACATGATGAAGATTTGGACCTATTTTCTCTTCTATTATGTGCAGGATCTCTGGTCTAATTCCTAGGTCCTTGATCCATTTTGAGTTGAGTTTTATGCAGGGTGAGAGAAAGGGGTTTAGTTTCATTTTGCTGCATATGGATTTCTAGTTTTCCCAGCACCATTTGTTGAAGAGCCTATCTTTTCTCCATTGTATGTTTTTGGCACCTTTGTCTAGTATGAGAAAACTGAATTTATGTGGGTTTGTCTCTGTGTCCTCTGTTCTGTACCATTGATCTACATGTCTGTTTTGGTGCCAATACCATGCTATTTTTGTTACTATTGCTCTGTAGTATAGTTGAATGTCCGATATTGTTATACCCCCTGCTTTGCTCTTCTTGCTTTAGCAAGTCTGGGTCTCTTATTCCTCCAAATGAATTTCATGATTGCTTGCTCTATTTCTATGAGGTCCATCATTGGGATTTTAATAGGAATTGCATTGAATTTGTATAGTGCTTTTGGTAGTATGGCCATTTTGGTCTATTTGGTTCCTGGAATTGAGAAGGATCTGATTGATGTACATGGATACACCATTGTTTGAGGCATAAATATTTATCATTGTTATGTCTTCCTGATTTATGCTTCCCTTAAGCAGTATGAAATGTCCTTCTTTATCCCTTGTAACTAATTTTGGCTTGAAGTCCACTTTATCTGATATGATGATGGAAACCCCTGCTTTTTTACTGAGCCTGTGTGTGTGGTATGTTTTTTCCCATCCTTTCACCTGTAGTTTGTGGGTATCTTTTTCTATGAATGCATCTCTTGGAGGCAGCGAGTTGGGTCTTTCTTTTTAATCCAATCTGCCAGTCTATGTCTTTTGATTGATGAGTTCAGGCCATTAACATTCAGGGTTATTATTGAGATATGATTTGTATTTCCAGTCATTTTGGCTTATTTCTGACTTTTAACTGGTCTTTGTTTCTCCTTTTTTGGCTATTCTTTTAGGGTAGTTCCTCCATATGCTGATTTACATTGTTGTTTTTCATTTCTTCCTCATGGAATATTTTGTTTAGAATGTTCTGTAGTGCTGGTTTTCTATTTGTAAATTCTTTGTTTATCATGAAAGGATTTTATTTCATCTTCAAATCTGAAGGTAAGTTTTGCTGGATATAAGATTCTTGGTTGGCATCCATTTTCTTTCAGAGCTTGAAATATGTTGTTCAGTCCCTTCTTGCTCTTAGGGTCTGTGTTGAGAAATCTGCTGATGTCCATATTGGTTTCCCCCGGAATATAATCTGATTTTTTCCTCTTGCAGCCTTTAAAATTCTATCTTTATTTTGTATGTTAGGTACTTTCATTATAATGTGCCTTGGTGTTGATCTGTTGTAGTTTTGTACATTTGGTGTCCTGTAAGCCTCTCGTATTTGATTTTCCATTTCATTCTTCAGCTGTGGGAAATTTTCTGATATTATTTCATTGAACAGGTTATTCATTCCTTTGGTTTGTATCTTTGTGCCTTCCTCAATCCCAATATCTCTTAAATTTGGTCTTTTCATGATATCCCATAATTCTTTTAGGCTTTGTTTGTGAATTCTTACCATCTTCTCTATTTGGTCAACTTTGTTTTCAAGATTAAATATTTTGTCTTCAATGTCTGAGGTTCTGTTTTCCAGGTGATCTAGCCTGTTGGTTATGCTTTCTCCTGAGTTTTTAATTTGGTTTATTGTTTCCTTCATTTCAAGGATTTCTGTTTTTTGTGTTTTTTTTTCAAAATTTCTATCTCTTTATTGAAATGATCTTTTGCTTCCTGTATCTGTTCTTTTAACTGTTGATTGGTGTGATCATTCATTGCCTGCATTTGCTCTCTCATCTCATCGTTTGCTTCTCTGATCATTTTAATTATGTACACTCTGAACTCCCTTTCTGGCATTTCTTCTGCCATGGTATCACTGGATTCCATTGATGTAGCATCTAGGTTTGTTTGAGACACTTTCTTTCCCTGTTTTCTCATGTTGCTCATGTATCTTCGTCTTTATCAGTGAGAATCTGAGGTATTGTAGCTTCCCCCTTATAGACTTGTGGTGTCTCTGTAGGTTTCCAATACCTCACTTCTTAGTCTTCAGTAACACTAGACTGGGGTCTGGGGCCAGGATGGGGTATGTCTGGGCCTCTGGGCTGGCCTCCTGGCGTGGAAGTCTCAAGCATCCATGCTGTGTCAGCTTCTCCCCACGCTGAAGTCTCCCATTTCTGCACCATTCAGGCTGCCCCCTTGAGGAAGTCCCATGGGAGCACTCAGGGCTGATGTCTCAGTTACAGAAGTCTCATACCTCTGCACTGGGCAGTGCCTGATATCTGTCTCTGTGCCCACCTCCCAGGCCTCACAATCAAGTCTTTTATTTATTCTAAGCTTATGGTTTGAAGACACACAAACCCCACACACAAAAAGGATACTTAAATTTTAAACATATATAAAATAGCCAATTGGGCTGTTTATTCTGAAACGCAACTAAGTTTTCATTTGCTGTTGTACAATGAGGAGGAAAGACAGGTTAGTAATATTGAGAGACTTTCTAATGAGGTCTGAAAGAGTCAGAATAAGTTTACAATACTGAGAGTGAATCCCATACCAATTTTTAAGCCAAAGAATAAAGGAGAGATTGCTTGATAAACCACTCAGAAATCGAACAATGTTAAAGGTAATGTTTGGGCTGTTGGGGTTTCTTCAGACCATAATATATAAAACTAACATTTTGTATTTATTCTTCAGCCCAAGGAAGGCCTCAGAGATAGTTTGCCTTTAACCTTATTCTATATTCTATGGAGTATTTTAAAAACTAGAAAAATATCGCTGAGGCAAAAATGATAGGGGTTCTGGAAGATCAGTAGAAATCTATCATTGTGTATATATATATACATATATATATATATATATTTTTTAATCAGCAGACGCTGAGAACTTCATCCCCAAAGTTATTCTGAATTCAGTGTTCTAGCCTAGGACTTTCATAGTAAATAAATAAGACTGACCTAGAGTTCACTGTAGTTTTGGATCTAAGTGTGACTTTCTTTTAGATTAGTTTACTTGAAACTTTACCTACTTTTTCTACTAGAAAAGTACAAAATTTTTCAAATCAAGTACTAAATTATAAAATGACTTTAATTTAGGCAACTGATTTGCTCAATACATTTTATTTATGTGCCCTTTTATAGCAACTTAAAAATATTGTTAAATTATATGAAGATATTTTCTAGAAATTATTAAAATTATAATATTTTGTTATTTTTCTTACTGAAATTTGTTCATGTTATTTTAGAAAATAAATGAGTTTACAGTTTATTAAAGATAAAAATGTCAGAAATCAAAGCATTAACTCTAAAAACTAGTAGCAGGTTGATCTTCGTGGGTATTTTTATTTGTCTAATAGCAGACAACTATGCTTTGGAAAAAAGTATGTGAGAGATATTGAGAGGTGCATGTGATATTTACTGAAGTCTGCAAAACCTTGCTCTAAAAATCCACGTAGTGCCACAGGGACCAACTGTTTTGGCAAGTTGTCAATATCTAAAAAGTGAAACTAATATCTGTATAGTATAAAGAAAGAAAGAATTGTAAAAAGGCACTATTGTTTAACAAAAGCTGATTCTTACAGATAGTATCTCATTTAATCCTTATGGTAACCTCATAGTGATAAAGCAATTTATGTATCACACAGCTAGAAAGTGGTGATATCTGGCATCTATATGTTTTTTCTTTAAAGTCCCTTTTCTTTCTACTACATAGAACTACCTCTTAAATGTGTACCATGTAATATTCATTCATTATTTTTGTGGAAAGCATCAGTTTTATAGCCAAATAGTATTTTATCTAATGCCATGAAATATATTAGAAAATCATGGACAGTTATATATCTTTAGCATTATATTTTATATGTTCTATGAAAACAAGTGGATTTTTTAATGTGTTTCTTAGTATATCAGTATTAGACATTAAAAATCATGTTTCTGTGTTAAGGTTTATTTTTTGCTTCATTTTTTATAATTTGCTGTCTATTTTATAATATTGATGACTTTTAATTTCTGAGAGAAAATGGATTAATACAGCCCAAATAATTAACTAAAAAAAATAAGAAGTTCTTATGCAATGAAGAAATCATTCTGAAGCTCAGTGGTCTGTTAAAACTTACATATGTTAATTGCAATTACAGTCTCTTGCTAACTTGCTTTTATTCTCTTTAGAAGTTAGTGAAGTTCTCTTTGAAATCCTGAAGAAATTGTCATATATTATTTCCTTCACTAATAATAAGAAACTAAGTCATGGAAGATGGACTCTAATTCAAATAAGATTTTCAGATGATTGTGATAAATTTTTGTACTAATTTGTACTAATTTTGTACTAAACTATCAGTTTCTAAAGAGTTGCACAAATTTCAAGGACAAATTTCAACACAAGTCAGCAGCACATATTTGAGGGTTATGTGACTTAGGATTTCACCTCTCATATCATCTGTAGGTTGATTAAACCTACCAGAAGATGGCAAATATTTTCTTAGTATTTAGGTTTGAGCATTTGCTGAGGCTCACTATTTCAATCTCTCTGCAGGACATTTGACTAAAAATTTGTGGTCTCTGAAATCAGCCTCTGCAATGAGAATATTTATGCAATGGACACCTTGGGGAATAGATCAGTGTACTCAAACTGTGTCTTCATGAAGGGATCAAGGTGGAGAGGCATTACCATTTTCAGTGAAGCTTGATGAACAGATCACTAGGTATATAAACATCCCTTGATGTTCTTGGGAGATTGATTCCAGATCCTCCATGGATACCAAATCCAAGTTGTTTAAATGTCTTATATAAAGTGGTGTTTTATTTGCCTATAACTTACACACTATTTCCCCATTTACTTTAACTCATCTTCATATTTAATATAATAGTACTATAATGTAAATGGTATGTATATCATAATTTAGGGAATTTGTATAATTTAGGGAATATTAACAACAGAAAGTCTATATATATTTGGTAGAAATGCAATATTTTTCTTCAATATCCTTTATTTGCAATTGGTTGGATCTTCAGATATAGAATCTATGTATACAGAGGGTCAATGATATTTTCAATTTTTTGGTTCAGAGCTAAGTGAACAGCACAAAGTATTAACAGAAATCATCTGTACCACTTGCTCTACTGCAAAGAACATTTGGAACAGTTTTACTTGATCTCTTTCTATATACAACACTTGGTCTTTGTGGTCACAGTCCATGGCTAAATGGCCATATGCTGCATTTTTTTTTCTCAGAATGAACTAAAATTTTGTTTTGGAATGTGATGGAATTTTCATAATACCAACTAACTTTTGGAGATTCAGAGGAGTTCAGGAAAAAGAGATCAGAATAAGTGGCTTAGAGCTACTCTGAAAATTATAGTGAATTGTTTCTTGGTGATAAGTTCTGAATGTGACAATCCTAATGTTTTTGTTTGTGATTCAATGGATTACAAGACTCTAAGTAAGTACTGAAAAATAATTATGAAACTAACTTTATAGACATATTTCTCAAGACCATTTCAACGCCATAGTATTTGCAGAAGACAAAAATAGATTTGTTAGGATCCTCAATTTTTTTTTTAATTAGGAGAATTATTAAGTTGACACTACTCTTAAAAACTTTGGTACTGAATTTAGTATTGGTTCTATTAAATTAGTTTTTTTTTTCTTTGACGAATACTTGCCTTCAGTCATTCCTTCGACTACTGATAGTTTTGCAATTTGGTTAAAGAAGAAAAATGTAGCATGTTGCATGTACTGAACTTTCTTTTCTGGTTTATTTTCAAGATATCCTCCTTTAGAAGAATTTCAGGTATGATATTTGAACAAACACTGAAGAATTAAATCATAAATATAGAATGCTAAGGTCAAATTAGAGTATTTTCTAAATTAATTTTATGATTTAATCCAAATTGAGCTACTAATTTTTCAACTATATTTCAGTGCTTTTTCCCCCTGCAATAACACTTTTAATCCTTTATATCTTGACATTTTTGTTGCATTTTAAAAAGAGAGAATCCCCCATTTTTGTTCACATCATTAAAGTGAAATTTATAACTAAGATTAAAGTCAGAAGTGGCTTTGCAAAAAAGAACTAAATTTCCAAAAGTAAAAACAAAAACAATATTGATATATTGTGACAAATATCTCTTCCTCAGGATAGGGTCCTGATTCCCCCAACCCAATTGTCAGTAACCCTGTGAACCTGTGGAAGTCAGGTAGAAGTGGGACAGAGGATATTTTATTTGAAGAGCAAATTAAGATGGTCTAAACAGTAAAGCAATGCTCTGAGGAATTGGTGAAGGCTTTTGCATGAGGAAGCAGTAAGGAAAAATATGAAATGCATAAAAACTCTGCACAGCAGTTTTAGAGCTTTGATAAAATATAAAATGTCTTTAACCCCTTTGCTGTTCTTGCAAACGCCTGCAATTCAAGAATTTTATTATTCTGGGGCTAACGTATTTTAAACCTCAATAACTGAATGTTTCCTTTGGGAAACCTTCAGGCAAACTATATATTGATTTTCTCAGAATGCACTGTATTTTTCATTAGTACCAAGGTTTGGTGGATATCTAGTCATTTGTTCACCAAATTCCTCTGAAAATTAAAATGGACTACTCCATTTTGGCTGTGGAGCATTCATAGCATGGGCATTAATTTTTTTCTATTAGACACTGCCAGGTTATGCTATTTTGTCATTCTTCTTATCCAGCACATATGATGCCAAATCAACTCTAACTTGGTCTGCCATTTTCTTCTAAATATCATCCTATTTGTCACTTGATTTGATGGCACATTAGACATACGAGATCATAATGCTTTTCTGACTTTTTTTAAGCTACAAAGTTACACATTGCCTATGTAGTACAAATAAATAATATCAAACTCATTTATTTTATCAAAACTTTCATTTGAATTATTCAGGAAATTTAGTTATTTAAAAAAAGCAAGTCATATTGACTTGGTTCAAAATTCATTGTTTCCTCTGTTGGTAGATACTCAGTCAATGGTGTAGACAATGTGATTTTTAAAGTTGGAAGTAGAGTTATCCAAGCAGTTTTGGTGTGCATTCTGGTTTCATTATTTATGAATGACTTCATTTTTCTCATTGAGGAGAGCTACAGCTTTTCTCTAAGTCTACATTGCTCATTGAGCCACATGTATATACAGGAGGTTATGTATTAAGGGAAGTTTATCACTTATCTTGCATTTCTTGATACACAGCACATTTAAAAAAATTTTACCAGCCACCTTCCCCAAGTCCCACCAAACCACATAGTTCGAAGTCATTGTTGGTACCTTTTTTTGTATATACATTTAAGTCATTCGTTTTTTCAGTGAATGAGTCAACTGAGCCTCCTGCATCCATATATCATCGAGAATTTGTTGTCCTTATTTAATTCTCATGATAACCTTCTGAAATAAGTGCATAGTGGTATACCAGTTTTCCAAATTAGGAAGCTGACTAAATGTATGTTGTGGCCTAATTGTCAATGCAGTGTTTCTAGCAGAGTTTGGATGTATCCTGTGGAATCTATTATGATAGGAATAATTGAAGGAACCAAGAAAGGGATTTAATGCAGACATGTACTTCCTATTTGATATATATGCATTCTCAAATATTTTTATGCCTTCTATGAGTAGAGCACCATTCTAGGCATGGAGAATTTAAAACTAGACCATATAGTAAAGGTTCCTGATGGTAAAGAATTTACAAGTAATCAGGGAAAAAAGAGAGATAGTCAATAGAAGGAACCAAATAAACGAACAAGATGATTTCAGGTAATCAGTAAAGGCTTTGAAGATAGTAAGACAGGGTGATGTGGAAAAAGGAATGATAAAGAGCAGAGCTGAGATGGGAGTGACTTTAAATTGGTTGATGATTTTGCTAAGGAAGTGTGGATATGTGGGGGCGAGAGAAAACAGATGAAGTGGCCCTGTGGGGGTAAAAGAGCTTGTTATGCCCAGGAGACAGGAGGAAGACAAGCGTGGCTGAGAATAGAGAGCAAGGCAGCAGCAGTACGTGGCATGAGGTCCTTCACCCTGTGCTAACCAAATTTGTAATTGGACTATGAAATTTATGGACTATGAAATAATTGTACTATGAAATTTTATGAAATTTGGGACTCAGAATTTAAAACTTTTAGGTCAAGATCAGTCTTAGCTTACAATGAAATATTGTAGGAGTTTGGATCAAAGATCCTTAAAGAAAAGTTCATATCAAAAGAAGATATAAAATTCAACTTACAGTAGCAGAGGAAATCAATTTAATGAAGTTTTAAGCATTTGTATGTATCATATTCTGGAATAGGTAGAGATAGATGTAGGAATAAGAATTATCCTACATGATGATGTCATAGAAGAGATATCTGACAGGAAAATCCCAGTTGAAACTATTACCTGGAGGATGTATGAAAAGTCCACCCATCTCAAAAGATATTTTTTTAATCTGATATTGCCCTTAAGTATTTTTTGCTTATGATTGCAGTTTATTGTCCAGTGTCTGCTGTGTTTGATTGAAATAAAATTTACATTTAAGTATGATAATTTATACATAATGGGTGCTTTTAAATAATTGATTTATTAGTTTTATTAACAGCACTTAAAAATTCAATGTATATAATTTATACCATTTTTACTACATCAATGCTGTAATCATAACAAATAAGTTATAAATTAAGAATGTTTAACCCATATCAAACTTTTTTCACATGTCCTATCAATTTACAATAGTATACATCTTATTTTCCAAATGTGACTGAAATTATTTTATTCTAAATTTTCTAAAACTAATTTGTTTTAGGACAGATGTAGGTTAACAAATTATCAGAATCCACTATTTTCCCTCCTTTTAATTTATTAAAAAGATCCAAGGTTGGGATTGTGGCTCAGGGGTAGAGCATTTGCGTAGCATGTGTGAGGCACTGGGTTTGATTCTTAGCACTGCATATAAATAAATAAAATAAAGGTCCATCAACAACTAAAAATATATATGTAAAAAAGACACAAAAGTAATACTACTGTTAAGAAAAAATCTATAGAATAAAAAGCTGATATCCTATGAGTCTCCTCCAATCCCAAACCCAGTAGCACCACCATAAATGGTTTGGTGTATATCTTGCAGATATTTTTTATACCCACCCCTCTTCTTCCCTACACACAAGGTTTACATGAATAAATCACACTGTACATGTTATGTAATTTGCTTAATGTTCTATCATTATTATATTTTCAGGTAAATGCACATGGATTTATACATTCTCTTAGGGTTGCATGGAATTCCACAGAACTTCTCTATCAATTTATTTTTATTTTTAAGATTATTTGCATTATAAAATGTTTGATATCCAAACAAAAGTAGAGAATAGATTAATGAGAATAATAGATATCTGTATCCATTAGTACCCAGCTCCATCGTATATTTAACAAGTTTCCTATTGATGGGAATATATGTTATTTCTAATTCTTCAGTGTTAAAAATGTTGCAATGCACGACACTTTTACACACCTAACATTTTGCATATATGCAAAGTAATTATGAAAGATCAATGTCTAAAAGTAGAATTGTGGCATATTTGAAATTTTGAGGGGCCCAGCAAAACTGCCCTCCAAAATGGTTGTGATTCTACTTCCATCAATAACAGATAGTGTAAGTTCTCTTTACTGAACATGGTACACTAACATAATCAGGAATGAAAAATAATAGGATCTTAATACGAAAGCACGATTTTTAGAAAAATCAGATTGAACCTCTAAAACTGTATTGACAAATTCAGAACTACTGAATTATTTTATTAAAACCTCATTTTGTCTTTTAGTATCTCAAGTTGGTGTTTGATTCTATGTTCAGATTTTTTTTTTTTTTGGTATGGATAGGAGAATTTCTGCAAAGAGCAAGTTTGATTCCAAACTTGATTCCAGAGGTTTGCTTCCTATGGCTTATCTTTGCATAATGTTTGCACCCACTGTTGTGTTTCCATTGTCTGAAGTATTTTTATATGATATCACCATCCAAGCTCAGAGCTGTCAATTAGGCTCCTTTCTTAAAGTACTATAATTATAATAATTCCAATATTGCCTTTCATCATCCAAGAACTAAGTGAAAAACCTGTTCTTTGATCAGAATTCCTTTTCCAGAAATTCCAGCTTCTATTTAATTTACCTACTCACTTAGAAGTGTTGAAATCAATTCAGGTTACATACCTATAGTTCAAAACCAACAGTGAATAAGCTTGTACAAATTAAATGTTTCCGTGAGACCTAAGTGCCATTAGTGTTAATATCATTACTTGCTAAGTAATATCTAAGATGAAACTAAGTCAAAGAGCAACTTGATCTTTTTCTAGAAAGTTTGTCTTCATAGGTATGCATGGGCGTGCATGCATGCACACATACACATGCACACACGCACACACACACACACAAAACCTAATTTCACTTCTTTCTCATTCTAACTCTGTATCCTCAAATTAAATCATTAAACCACTCAAATTAAACCACTTAAGATATAATATTTGTTCAGTCCCAATGAAAGAATGAATGAATTCAAGTCAAACTTGTGGGTTAATTCCACTGAAACCAGGACTAAATATTTTAAGGCTTATATGCCAGATCTTGGAAAATTACTTTTTCTTTGCCATTGTGGTAAGTTCCACTGTGAGCTAGAAATAAAATGCACTCCTTTATCTCTGTGAGCTTAAATTAACCTCAAATTAATCTTCTCTATTATTATTTTATTTTCGGTGCTAAACATTACAGAAGGTGTTTGGCTGTTTATTTATTCCAGGACATTGAATCACATCCCAATCATCTGAGATAGATGTCTGGTATAAACAAGAACTTTCTTTTCCTAGAGAGGTTATTACGACTCTCTGAAGTAACTGTTCTCCAGTACAGTGAGTAAGAATAACCTGGGTAACTTATTAAGAATTCAGATTCTGGGCCTCTTCCTTTTTTGATTCTGATTCAATAGGTCAGGGTGGACTTCAGGCATCTTTATTTTTCTGTCACTCCTTGCCATTCTGATGCAAGAGGTCAGGCCAAGGCTTACACTTCAAGAACACTGTTAAAGGCCAAAATCTAAAATAGATTCAATGAAATATTTGTAGCAAAACAGGAAAGTTTTCTTTCTTCCCTGCTTTTTTAATATTACTCTTTCTCTTCACTACTCCAAATGTCATGCATCAGTTCTACAACCAGTCTATCTGCCTTCAAATCAATTAAGCAATACATCTGATATTTTCCTTCAATCCATATTTTTATCATGGAAAATATTACTTTATTATTTGGTGTTCCTCTAGTAAAGTTTGTGCAGGAATAACTGATAGTGTTTATGAATAGGGTTAGGGTTCTGCAGATTGTGTTTTTCTTGTGAATGCCTTCTCTCTTAATTTTTCTTCTTTCATAAGAAAGTGATAAGGAATTAATAGCTCTATTAGTAGCCCTACTTTATAAAGAACTAGTTTTCAGAATGACTGATTTTTCAGCAGACAATATTGTCAAGGCTTTTTTCTTTGGTGGACAAACCATTTTAGTGCTTCCCTTCTGGATATTTTTGTTCGGAGAGCTGTAGTCTTGTTTCAACTTTAGTTCAAGTATGAATTTGAAAATTAAGCATTCAGTTTTCATTGCACATGTACTTATTCAGTGCCTGTTAATTTTAAAGATCTATCCTAGGCCATAAGGACTTCTATAAGTAAAACAGAACTAGTCCTTGTCCTACTGAAGCTTTCAGTCAAAATTATGTACTGAAATAAATGGCAGTTTTAGGAAATGATTCCGGTTGGTAGAGTAAACTTGAAGTTGAAAGGCACATTTGTAAAACATGGTTGGTGAGGATTTTTAGATCTGGAAATGCCTTTAAAGATGCTTTATTTTAGTCTTTTTATTTTAAAACTGACAAAACTGAGATCAGAGGTGGTCAAAAGATTTTTCGAGAAAGAAGGTAGGTAGTGGTTCAAACAGAATGGAATTCAACTTTATTAAAAATTGCTAGATCAAAAGCATAAATATATATGTATAGATTGTTTGTTCTATTTAGTTGTACATGACAGGAGAATGCATTTTGATTCATTGTACACAAATGGAGTACAACTTTTCATTTCTCTGGTTGTATACAATGTAGAGTCACACCATTCATGTAATCATACATGTGCATAGGGTAATGATATTTGTCTCATTCCACCATCTTTCCTTCCCCCTGCCCCCTCCCTTCATTTCCCTCGACACAATCAAAAGTTCCTCTGGGGCTGGGGATATAGCTCAGTTGGTAGAGTGCTTGCCTTGTAAGCACTAAGGCTCCGGGATCAATCCCCAGCACCGCAAAACAAAAAACAAACAAACAAACAAAAAGTTCCTCCATTCTTTCCTCACCCCCTGTACCCCCCCCCCCCCATTATGTATCTGCATCCACTTGTCAGAGAAAACATTTGACCTTTGGTTTTTTGGTATTGACTTATCTCACTTATCATCCATTTACCTGCAAAAGCCAAAATTTTTTTCTCCTTTATGGATGAGTAATATTCCATTGTGTATATATACAACAGTTTTTTTATCCATTCATCTCTTTAAGGGCATCTAGGAAGAGTAGAGCCAGCTGATCAGGAGGAGGAGAAAGGGAAAGAATGGGAAAGTATGGGGGAACAAAATTGATGAAATCATGTTGTGTGCACTATGATCATGGCATTATTTATCCTTCTAGTATGTATGATCACACTACAATCAATAAAAAGATAGGAATAAAAATTATTCTGTAAAGCACTGGCATAAGAAGAAAAAATTAAAAAATGCTAGAATTTTAAAGAGCTGGACCTCACAGATCATTGATTCAACTCCTCATTGTAAAATTGAGGATTCTGAGCCAGGTCCCAAAGTCATATTGTTGCTCTATGTTTCAGTCAGAATCTATGGTTGAGTGTCCTTTATGCCAAGCAGAGTTCTTGACAGACAACCTTGGTATTAACCCTGAGTTCACAAGTTTTCTAACAATATCATCCTGCCAGTGTCAGGGAAAGAACAACATTTGGCTGAAATTGCTAATCACTTAAAAAATAACCCTTTGATTTTAGAATAAAGATTTACAGAAAAATTGTGAAGATAGCATGGAGTTTCCATATACTCTACAGTTTCTCATATCATTAACATTTTAGAATATTATAGTATATAATACACTGTACTATTAGTATGATATATTTGTCAAATTTAATAAACCATTATTGACACATTGTTATTAACTGAAGTCCATAGTTGATTAGCTTCTCTAAGTTTTTACCGTAAGTCCGTTATGTATACAGGATCCCAGTCAGGATACAGCATTACATAGTGTTTCCTTAGGTTTTCCTTGGCTGTGACAATTTTTTAGTCTCTTTTTTTGTTTGAGGACCTTGAGAGTTTTGAAAAGTACTTATTAGGTATCTTGTAGTGTATTTCTCGATTGAAATTGTTCTGATATTTTTCTCATCATTTAGACTATGGTTATGAGTTTTGGGAAGGAAGACCACAAAGGCAAAGTGCCCTTTTCTTATCACATCATATCAAGGATACATACTATCATTGTGACCTATCATTGTTGACTTTAACCTTGATCACCTGGCTGGGGTTCTTCATGGTTCTTCACTGTAAAGTGAAGCTTTTTTTCCCTTTCCATATTGTTCCATTTGCAAAATAGTGACAATGTGCCTCCCAAACTTAGAGGGTGAGAAATTGTGCTCCATCTCTTTGTAGGTGAAGGAGCTATACAAATAATTTGGAATTTTTCTGTATGGGAAATTTGTTTTTATTTCCCATTTTTCATTTTTTTCTTTAATTTCAATAATTTATACATAATCTAAATACATATTATAAATATATAAACATTTCTGTATATATAAATTATTGAAAATTATTGATTAAATGAATAGAACATTTTATAATTCAATAGAACTTTATTTGTTGTGCTTTATACAAACCATTCCTGCTTTGGCCACGGTGACTCTCACTTGTCTTCTGTTTCCCTTTGACATACCTCATCAGTGTGTGTGTATGTGTGTGTGTATGTGTATGTGTGTGTGTATGTGTGTGTGTGTGTGTGTGTGTGTAACATAGTCTTTATTTTCAGCACTGCTTGATGATCTAGGGTCATCTTATTTTCTGCCTGAGTCTAGATTTGTACATTCCTCAAGGAGCTGAGGTTCCTTTTATTGGAAAATGGTATTAGAAACCAAAATTTAGGGACTAGTTGTACTTGTCACTACTGGAATGTCATTGCTTTTAGGATCTCTCAGCTAAAAAAGTAAGAAAATATATGTGTGTATGTTAACCTCTGTATTTACACATATTTATAAATATTTTTGTATGTATCCATCAGTATCTATATTCAGCTCAACAGAAAGTCATACTAATGGCTTCAGTTTTGATCAATTGCCGCAAGGACCATTCTAGACATTTCCCTTTGCTTATCTGTAATCTTCTACCCCAAAGTGAGAAATCTGGCCTATTTGTCATCTATTTGTTTAATTTTTCAATTTCAGTATGCATGTATAATATCTGTACATCTTTATCAAGTAGATTGCAGTATTTATGTGCAGATCCCTTTGCCTTTGGTCTGATAGATTCCATTCATTGCCTAAGTAACTTAGGTCAACACTTTTGCTCCCATCCCTTACAGTGATGTTGTTTCCTGCATTTGTAATAGAGTTAGATTATTTTGCCATATTCTGCATTCCTTCCAAATGATTTTTAAAAATTTGCATAAATGTCCACTTTGGTTTCTATAATGTTCTATAAATTTTGACAAGTGTGTGATATCCTGGATTCACCATTGCAATAGAATCATCACCCTAAAAAGTTCCCTGTTTCTTTTGGGCCCAAATCCCTGACAACTATTGATCTATTTATTATTTCTATAGTTTTGACTTTTCTATAATGCTTGAGAATGGAATGACAATGTATCTAACCTCTTCAGATTGGATTCTTTCACTTAGCAGTTGATTTTTTAATCAAATAGGATATTAGAATATATTTCATTGTTTGTGACTTTAGTTGTATTGGAATTATATATACTAATTGTATAATAGAAGCAAAGAAAGGACAGAATGATGGTAGATGAAAGTGATTCATGCTGTTGAGGAGAAAATACAGATTAGGCTTTATATTTTAACAGTGTTTATTGTAGTCAATATTAGACACACACGTACACATTTAATCTTACCTTAACACAAAAGATGTGGTCATTTTAAGTGTACAGATTACCATGAAGACGCATAGTATTTTCAAGAATTGTTAGTTAAAATTTGTATATTTTTTAGTTACTAATATTGCTTAAATGTTTCTGAAGTGTTTCCATATACTCTTCAAAATTATAGTCTTGCAAATGTTTTTAGCTTATTTTTATAGAAATCATACATGTCAATTATAGATAATTGTTAATACAGAAAAGTATGTAAAAGAGAAAAATTTATAATACCATTACTTATCTGCAAAGACAACATTTTAGTATATTTCCCACTAGACTTCAAATGGATTTTAAAATAATCTGTGTTTTAATTTTATTTAACATTATGTTAAACATAAATATTATCTAGGTTACGATAGTTCAGAGCATAAATTTAATGGTTGCATAACCACTTGGATATTCCCTTATTTTCATGTTTTGTTTTCCACTATTTATTGTAAATAACTGTGATAATACTATAACACTTTCATAAACAATTTTTTCTACATGTGTCAATTTTCTTCAGAAAGATTCTTAGGAGGAAAAATAAAGCATCAGTTGAGGGTAATTTCAGTTGTAAATGACAATAATCTACAACTAAAGAGACTTAAATGATAAGAAATTTGCTATATCATAGAAAAAGTAGCCCAGCATTAGAATTCAGAGCTGTTTCATTCACTGACAGTGATATAATCGAGTCCTTTTGTTCTTCTTTCAGTTGTATATTCTTTTTTTGTGTCAGGCTTATTCCCTCATTGGTTGCAATACCGTTGCTGTAGTTCCAGGTATCATGCCCTCATCCACTGCCACCAGAAGCAGAAAGTTTTCCTTTTGTCAATTTTTGTCAAAAAGTAAAATATATCTCAGAGATCCCCAGTGTATCTTCCCTTGTGTTTCATTGTCTAGATTTGAGTTCATGTCTGGCAAATGGGGATGGTATTATCATGAGTGACTCAAACCCAAATAAAAGCCTGTAACTGGTGAATGGTCTAGGCTAATTTATATCAGAGTTTTTGTTGGCAAGAAGTAAAAATGGCAGTTGGTTTACAACCAAAAATGTCTCGTATATATTTTGTATAGTTATTGAGATTTTTGTTTTGATAGAACTTTTAATCATTTGGAGAATATTTTCAGGTAAATTTTTAGAGAAATACAGAAATTTTCATGTGAGAATATCTTTGTGTTTCACACATGAAAGACAATACAATTGAATACAATATTCATGGATCACAGATGTTTTCCTCAAAATATATAAATGTTGCTTCACTCTTAGAAGTTAATGGGGAAAAATACAACACACAGACAATGAAAACTCTGAGAAAAATTAATCATTTTTCTAAAGTAAGTCTTTTCCTTTCTGAAGGCTTGTAGGAATTTTTCTTTTTGCCTGCATTTAAGAAAATTTCTTCTGACATTTCCCCTAATCTTGTTGTATATTAATTATTTCTTCTGAATACCACAAATCCATTTTATCTGCATGGTCAGACTTCTCTTTTTAAATTTAGCAAATTTTTTTTTCCTACAGATAACCCTTTGTTCAGGTTTTGGTTCTTTATGCTATTTCAAATATTGTGTTTCCTTCCCTGGAAGCACTTAGTTTTTTTACATTGGATCTTTGTTTTCTAGTCTCAATTTCCATCTTTTATTTCTCCTATTTCTCATTGTATCAATATTTTTTCCATTGTATTGAGGTATAATTGAAAGGAAATATTTTTATTCAAGTTGTACAAGATGATCTTATATTACATATATCATATATATGCACATTACAAAATAATTGCCACAGTCAGACTAACATTCACCACTTCACATAGTAGTGATGAGTATGTTTTGTGGCAAAACTACTTAAGATACAGTCTCAACATATTTCATGTACATCCATGTTGTACAGTAGATTTCCAGTCTTATTGATCTTAAAACTGAAAATTTCTATCTTTTGATCAATGTGCCCCAATTTCCTTCATCCTCAACATTTCTTTTATTTTGCAGTGCTGGGGATTGAACCCAGGGCCTTGTGCTTACACGGCTCACACTCTACCAACTGGACTATATCCCTAGCCTTATCCTTAACATTTCTTCAGTTGGACTCTGTTTTCTGCTATATTTTTATTTCTCATTTTTTTCTCTATATCCTTTCCCTGCTGCAAGCAGGGCAATCAAATTTATATTTTACTTCTATTAATCCATTCATTAGAAGAATATTTATTTAAAACTATGCTATCACCCAGTGCCACCAGTGGCAGAGAGAAATTCTCCTATTTGTCAATTTTTATCAAGAAAGAAAATGTTTCTCAGACATCTCCAGTGGTATAAGATTTGATACCTCCTATATGCCAAGTATTATTTCGGTTGTGGAAGATACATTCATGAAAAAATAAGACAAAGTAATAATCCCATTGAAGAGACCAAATGCAAATAGGTTCATAATGTCAAGTAATAAGTGCTATAAATAAAAATATAGCTGAATTGAAAAATGGAAAGTGCTGTTGTAGTTGTAGTACTCAGAAAAGTCCCACCTAAAGAGGTGAGGTTTATGCAAGGAATAAAGACAGAAAATTAGCCTCACAGAAGATGGGTAAGAGCTCTCTGGGAGAAAAAAAAAAGTTGAAAGGCACTGAGAGGGAACATGTTTGTTGAGTGAGAGGACTGGCAGGTGACTGGCATGTCTGCGTGCACTGAGAAAAGATAAAGATGAGGCACCAGGTGCCAAATGACCATGCCCTTATAAGGGCTTTGGATTTCCCTTCTGTCATTCCCTTTCCATTTAAAAATTTTTCTTTAGTCATTCTTTCAGAACAGGTATGCCAGTGAAAAATTCTTAGATTCCTTCTGAGAACATCTGTATTTCATCTTCATTTCTAAGGAAAGTTTTGATTGATACAGAGTTCTGGACTGATGGTTCTTTTCTTTCCTCATGTAATAAATGTTGTGCCACTTTCTTCTGACCTCCATAGTTTCTGGTGTGAAATCCTTTGCCATTCCAATAATTTGCTGACTACAAGCAATGTATCATCTTTCTCTGTCTTCAAGATTTCTTCTTAGTATTTAGTTTTCAAAAATTTGAGCATGATGTGCTTGAACCTGGATTTCCCTGAATTCATTGTGTTAGGACTTTGCTCAGCTTCTTGAATCTGTAGGTTTGTGACTTTGGACAAATTTGGAAAGTTTTTAGCCATTATTTATACAATATTTTAAAATCCTGCACTCTTCTGTACTCTTTCTCTTTCCTTCTGGAACTCAGATGATATAAATATTATATCTTTTGTTATTGTTCTGTGGGTTTCTACACTCTGTTCATTTTTTAAATCTATTTTTTCTATTGTCTAGATTGGATAGTTTATATCGATATATCTTCGAATGCCCTGATTTTTTTAACTCTGTCATCTCCTTTTTGCTCTTAACCATTGAGTCATGTCTCTAGCCCTTTTTTGTATTTTATTTAGAGATAGGGTCTCATTGAGTTGTTTAGGGCCTATGCTAAGTTGCTGAGGATACACATTCATGAAAAAATAAGACAAAGTGGTAACAAGTTCAAAGTGGTTTTGAACTTGTGATCCCCCCTGCCTCAGCCTCCTGAGTCACTGGGATTACAGGCATGCACACTGCACCCTGCAGTTTATGATTTCTTATTAAAACATTTTATAGTAGCTGCTTCAAACTCATTTTTGCAGTGCTGGGAATTGAACTCAGGGCCTTGCATACGCTAAGCAAGCACTCTACTACTGAGCTACACCTTCAGACTGCTTCAACATTCTTGAATAATTCCCATATCTGTGTCTTCTTGGCATAGATGGGTTTTAATTCTTTTTTTCTTATTCAAGTTGGGATATTCATTTTTTAACTATAATTAATAATTTTATATTGTATCCTCAACATAATAATACTAGGTATGAAATTCTGGTTCCTATTTAAATCTTTTATTTTATCAGGCATTTAGCCTGTTTATATTAAGAACACATCCTAGCCTACGTTTGTGGGCTGTGGTGCAAATGTCAATATAGTTTCCAAAATCTTTGCAGTGTTACAATTCAGGTCTGCCTTATGTGTGTGGTTCCCAGAGACCAAGCTAATTCTAGGAAGTGTTCCAAAACAGAACACTTAATTTGTAAATACTTTGCTGTGTTGTTTTTGGGATTACATGGATGGGCTGGTCAGATGTCTTCTAAGGATTTCTGTGGCTTCTTCCTCTAGTTGGAAGGAGAAAGAATGTCATTTCAGTATTGTATGACAGAGATAGAAAACAAGGCACCACCAAGAGTCTCCAGGATGCAGCATCTGGTGAGGAGGGGAAGGTGCATGTCTATGTGGTTTTTCACCTGGAATAGACAGTGTGGTCAAAATGTTTATATGTACTGCTAGGCTTACTTTTTCCCTATCCTTTGGCTATGGAGTGGAATTTTTTGAGGAGATTTTGTGTGTGTGTGTGTGTGTGTGTGTGTGCCTGCTTGTTGGTGTTTTGGGTTGTATTCCTCTTCAGAGCCCAGTCTTGGATACATAGGACACAGACACACACAAAACAACAAAGCATAAGCGATTCACAGCTGGGTTATTCCTCATGTCTTCAGGTCTCTAACAAGTCTGCTTTCTTTTCTCTAGCTTTCTCTGCTTTTGCTTATTTTATGAATTTTGTTTAGGGTTTCTTGTTTGTTTTGCATGTAATGATAGAGTTAGAATGGATGGAATATATTTATACCATTTAGTCCAGACTGGAAGCTCAGGACTTAGATTCTGTTCTTTGAGTGATGGAACACATTTAGATGAAGTTGGATAAAGATGGGGCATCATTTTTTGAAACTGTTGTGTTAGAATGACTGTTGTGTAAAGAATAGATGGCAGAAAGACAATAAAATCAAAGAAACTAGTTAGGAGACTGATATGATGATCCATGTGGAGAAGATGGGGGATAGGATTAGAGAAGGAACAAAGGGAGTAGAGAAATGGGAGGAACTGACTGAACCTTGAGAGAATTTGCCGATGAAAGAGGAATCATAATTTCTCCAAATTTTTTGACTTGAGAAATTGAGTGAATGATTGGTCATTTACTAAAACAGGGAAACAAGAGAAGAAGCAGGTGTGGAACTAGGCATGAGAAATAGGAGCCCAAACTTTACATGAGCTGAACTCAAGATGTTTGCTAGGTATCCAAATGCAGATGTTGAATAAGGAGTTGGCTATTAAAGTCAAGAGATTAGGGGAGAGGTCAGGAGTTTACATATGTTCGTAAACCTTGGTTCAGAAGAAGGTATTTAAACACAGCCCTCTCCCCCCATACACACAAAAAAGATGATATCACCTAGGGATTGAGTAGAAATTAAAAGGAAAACAGGTCCGAAATTTATGGAGCCCTGCAGTTTCCTAATCTCAAATTTATAATGGAATTTGATGTAGCTCACTATTGCCTTGTCTTAATATACTCTCTCCCCTTCATTTCTTGACATCATGTGTTCTCTTGGCTTTGCTCCAGTCTCTTAGGATATCTTTTCTTAGTCTTATTGATTGTTTCCCCCTACCTTCATGATTCATCCCATAAAGACTTTTATTTTGTTTTTTCTCTCCTATAGATTGTGTTCTTAGAGAAATGCCTGATTTCAGGAAATTTATACCATATAAATAAAAAATGTCTTCCATGGTAATAAACAGGAAAGTTATGATGTTTTCCAGTTCTATCCATATTCCAACAAATGACATAATTTTGTTCTTCTTTGAGGCTGAATAAAACCCAGTTGTGTACATACGCTGTATTTTTTTTATCCATTAATCTATTGACAGACACGAAGGCTCCTTCCATAAGTTGACTATTGTGAGTTTTGCTGCTGTAAACATGGACATGTATATATTGCTACAGTATGCTAACTTTCTTTTGGATAAATACAGTGGAATGATATAGCTGGATCATATGGTGATTTCATTCCTAGTCTTCTAAGGAAACTCCTTACTGACTTCCTGTACTAATTTACTAATTACTAATTTACTAATTAGTAACTTACTAATTAGTAAATTAATAAATTAGGCTGTACTAATTTACATTCCCACCAACAGTGTGTAAGGGTCCCCCGCCCCACCACATCCTTGTCAGCATTTATTGTTATTTGAATTTTTGATAATTGACCTTTTAACTGGAGTATGATGAAATCTCAGTGTGATTTTATTTGTATTTCCTGGTGGCTAAAGATGTTGAATGTTTTCTCATATGTTTGTTTGCCATTTGTACTTCTTCTTTTGAAAAGTGTCTGTTTAATCCACTTGCCCATTTATTGATTGAGTTCTTTGTTGTTTTTTGGTAGTTAAGTGTTTTTTCAGTTCTTTGTATATTCTGGATGTTAATCATCTGTTGGAAGAGTAGCTGGCAAAGATTTTTCTTCCATTTTGTTGGCTCTCTCTTCATGTTATTGTTTCTTTGGCTCTACAGAAGCATTTTAGTTTGACGACAGCCCATTTATTGATTGTGGTATTATTGAGCTATAGGAATCCTATTGAGGGAACCATTGCCGGCACCAATATGGTTATTTCCCCTTGTGTCTCCAAGCAGATGCAGTTTCTGGGCTTATTCTTTAGGTAATTTTTTCTTAACCCAAACAATTCTGTCTTAATCTGTTTCAGTTGCTATAAGAAGCTACCACAGAGTGAGTGACTTATAAATAACATACTTATTTCTCACAGTTCTGGAGTCTGGAAAGTTCTCAGATCAAAGTACCAGTGGGTTCAGTGAGTGCTGAGTGCCTACTCCTGGATATGGAAAACTACCTTTTTTCTTTCTTTTTTTTTTACAGTTTTCATTCCATTCAAGAGAATTGAATTAAATTGTTTATTGATTACACATGATAAAGGATGATACACAAGATTCATTCCCATCTATTATTTATCTGATACCATTATTCAAGTTAGATATTGCATAGGATGTGTCAACAATCATTTTTATAATCAAATGATTCCATGACTGTGCTTGGGCAACCTTTTAAATGGTGGACTTCAGAAGGTCACTAAGGTTTCTGAATGAAACCAAGGTTTCTGAATCTGGCATCATCCTGAATGAATTCTAAATTCACACTTTCAGGGAAGTTTTACCGAGATGGCTTCAGAGTAAATTAACTTTACACAGCACGTTAAAAAAAGTCACATAAAGCATCATGATCAGACTGTTATATTTAGCAAACAACAGCATGGGTACCAAAAAAAGGTCTACATTAAAACCCTTTGTTGGATGGTTTACACTTTCCATAGAACAGGCACTGAAATAATCTGTTATACAATTAGTCACAAATATAGTCCTAGAGTTTTTTTGCCCATACATGAGTGTTGTCTGAACTATGTCTTCTTTGTAGCCTCTAGACTCTGCCACCACTGAGCTTCGTTGAGTCACAAATGTGTTGTAACCTGTAGCTTCCTTGTCACTTCTTTGGCTCTCCTCTTCTGCTGAGCTTTGTTTCGGGCAGCATTATAACCTTCTGCCACTGCCATAGCTACTGCTGCTGCTGGAATTGCCATAGCCACCTTGGTTTTGTGGTTTGGCAAAATATTGGCCTCCACCACCATAAGGTCCAGAGCTTCTCCCTCTAAAGTTTCCACCCTTCATTGGTCCCAAATTTGATGACTGACGGTTGTAATTGCCAAAATCACTGTAGCTTCCACCATCTCCAAAGCTGCTTCTGTCATTACCAAATCCATTGTAGCCATCCCCACTGCCACCATACCCACCACCACCATGGCTGCCACTAGGACCTCTGAAGTTTCCTCCACAACTAAAATTGTCATTTCCACCAAAACCACCTCCATGTCCACCACCAAAGTTTGTAGTACCGCTTTGCCTTCTTTGGCTAGATGAAGCACTAGCCATCTCTTGCTTTGACAGGGTTTTCCTCCCTTCACAGGTGTGGCCATTCACAGTGTGGTATTTCTGAATGACAGTCTTATCCAAAGTCATGGTTGTCAAAAGTTACAAAAACAAAGCCCCCTTCTTTCCACTGCCTTCGTCAGTCATGATTTCAATAGGTTCAGTTTTCCTGTACTGTTCAAAATAATCTTGTAGGTGATGTCCTTCAGTGTCTTCTTTAATGCTACCAACAAAGATCTTTCTCACAGTTAAGTGGGCTCTTGGTCATTGAGAATCTTCTCTTGAGACAGTTCTCTGGTTCTACAACTCCTCCATCCATCTTGTGTGGTCTTGCATTCATGGCTGCATCCACTTCCTCCACAGCGGCATAAATGACAAACCAAAGTCCCTGGAGTGCTTGGTGTTTGGGTCTATCATTTCCACAGTCCGTGAGTGTTCCCTATTGCTCAAGGTGGCTTTTCGGACTCTCATCAGTTGTTTCAAAGCTCAGCCCCTGATGCACATAGCTTTGCAGCTGTCCAGGTTCCTTAGGAGACTCTGATTTAGACAGGATGGCAGTAGGAAGAAAGACATTTAACAATGCTTCCTCAGTGGTGTTCACAGGCAGAAAAAGGAGCACCACCTTCTTGCTGTGACCTCACATGTCACAAAGAGTGAGGGAGTTCTCTGGAGTCTCTTTCGTAAAGGCACAATCCCATTTATGAGCACTCCACCCTCATGACCTCATTGTATCCCATGTCTTCTAACACCTTCACACTAGAGGTGAGGATTTCAACACATGAATTTGGAAAGGACTCAAACATTCAGTTTGTAGCACTCTCTTTCCCCAAATTAAGAGCTTGACCATTGGATATTTTCTTATGTTCATTATTTAATAAAAATTATGACTGACCAGAGCAGGTTTTGAAGACATTTACTAACACTAGCCACACTTTCATACTTACATGTAATCTAAAGCCTATTAAAATTTTTTTTAATCCCAGATGCTTAAAAGCCTCAGTTTATTAATAATATGAGAAATAAATGGTAATTTTTTAATGTAGCATTTATCATATTTTAGATTTTTTTAATAAGGACAAGTGATACTCTCAGGAGAGTGGAGCAGGGAGCCTGATGATATTTTGAGAAAGGAGCCAAGAGGGTGAGAAATGTGTGTGGATCACTTATTACCTAGCACATCCTCACATTCAGTAAATATTAATCATTTTCTTATGAATCCTTCATAGTGTGACTTTCAATGATTTGAAAAGTTTAGAATTCATTAAATAGGATATAGTCTTTTGAATATAATATAAAATTGTATTACAAAAACATTTTACATTATCCATCTTCTTGGTTTTCTGCAGAATTCAAAATGTTCCCCCTTTTTTCTTACATGATAATTCTCAAAAGTTTGCCTTAGGAATCCAGTTAGATAATTAACTAATCCTCAAATCAATTGTGATTTATATTATATATATGGGGAGTAAATTTTTATTTTAATAGGGGTCTTTAAACACAGTTGTTTCCTGTGAAACAACACATTAATACCAAATTATTATTGGTGAGAGGTAATTTGGACTGCCTTAAATTTCACTCCTGATATTTACAGGCACAGGTATTTGGATTGCCCCATGTCTCCTGCCCCAGGGCTATCTTTATTTGCTTATATCAGGTGCACATGCAAGAAAACAACTACGTTTGCATAAAGAGAATGGGAACTTGACTCCAGGGTTTATAATGAGCTCTTTTGCAGCATCTGTGTATATGTGAGTGTCGTATCCTAATTCGGTTAGGTCTGATTGCTTGGATTTTAATCTGGGATATATTACTCTTCATGTGACGTTGGGCCAATTATTTCACTGCATTGAACCTGTTATCTCTTCTAGAAAACTGGTAAAATGATGGCATCTGTCTCAAAAGAGATTCAACAAGTTAATGACTGTCAAGTGCTTAGAGTAGTTCCAGGTATTTGGTAGTGTTTAATAAGTATTAGTTATTATTGGATGACAAATACCAATATAATATGTCTGGATTTTTCATGTGGGTAACCTCAGACCTAATTCATCCATTTGGTCCTGCCATATTATAGTCAATTTAGAAGCAATTTTAAACTTGACCTAAATTAGGTATTACTCACACTATCAATGTTGGTTAGGCATTTAATTACGGTTTTCCATATTATGCTATGGAGTTGAAATATAGGACATGATATCTGGGTTATAATAATATAAAGGTATTATAAATTATAATTGTTAAAAATAATTAATTTTAAGGATAAAATTTTATAATAAATTTCTCCTATGAATTTTAGAACTAAATGTGTGAGATTACATTGCACAAAACAAAGCTACTCTCAATATTTCTATAATAAAAATAATATACATAAAAAATTATAATTAATTGTGCACAATTATACTTTTTATGAGTCAAGATATTTAATAGTTTCACCTTCTTGAATTTCTTGCCTTGAGATATCTGGATTACTTAGTTATTAATTTAAGTGTTTGAGTCAGGACTCTTTCAGTTTTCAGCAACCAAGACATAAGACAGAAAGTCAATCCAAAAAGAAATGACCAGTTCATTGTGCAATTCAGAAATCTAAGGGACTGGCTTCAAGTGTGACCATTGTACTCTTTCAACTCCTCTTTCCTCTTTATATACCCATGCTTAAGTAGATTTCTCCCCAAGTTGTGATTAAACACTTTCAAGCTTACAATCTCACACCTAAAAACTCATAGTTAAAAGGTCATTGAAATGATTTACTTTGAGTAGACTGACTTCACACACCCATATCTGAAAATTCACTATGGCCAGCAGATGAATTCAACTGATGGATCAGGCCTGGGTTACATTGTTGTCCTTGGAATAGGGAGAGACTGAAACAACAGGCATAGTGTATAGTCAGAAGCTGCCGCAAAAGCAATACGAATTCTTGAGCAACATCACCATTAATATCATAAATCTGAAAAGCCAGTTAAGACCTGAGCCATCAGAGTGATGGCTACAACACAGATGAAAATAGTTAAAGAATACTTCCCAAAACATCTCTAATAAATCTGAATAACATTTTGTTAGTATAAAGAATAGCAAAATCCATCAGCTCAATGCTACTAACAAACACCATTTGTTTGAATACAAGTTAAATGGTATTTGTAAATTGTAATAAAGATAAACTACAACTAAAAATAGGAGCACCAAGCTAAGCATGGATGACAAGTGTGATAAATTCTGATGAAATAAGCAAAATAGTATCTTAATAGTAGCATTTATGTAAGACCATTGGGTGTGGATATGACTCTAGAGGTCAATCAGTTCACTCTTGTTTGTTTTTTTAGTTGAAGAGAGGTAGAAAACAGGTTCAGAGTTGTTAGATGAGTTATTTAAGATCAGTGGTAAAACTAGAGTAAAAAACTGATGAAAACGTACCTAGTGTAAGCTCAGTGCTTGTCACTGTGAGAGAAAGCAAAACTGTGTCACTTCTCCTGTCCTCAGGGAGACTGATATCAAGCTTGACATTTGTCAGGGCAAACTTGTATGTTGATCTTAGCATGGTAATTCATGCCCCCAAAATGTAGGAAAAGGAAATTATCTAGCCTTTTAATGTATACATGTTCTTTACAAACTCTACTTCTTTCTGAACTATGTCCAGAAATAGGATTAGGTGACCTCAAAAATGTTGGGGATTGATAGGCATACTTAAAAATTTTGAATGTTAAAGTATTTTTTTCCTTTCTGGGTTCTTTTGAGTCCAAAAATCAATCAATTAATCTCTCTGTCTCTCTGTCTGTCTCTCTCTCTCTCCCCCTTTCTCTCTCTCTCTCTCTCTCTCACACACACACACACACACACACACATACACACACAAACACATACACCAGTCTCCTAAACTGAAATTTTCAGCTTGACCCTTGCTTGAGAGATATAATGAGTTTGAAACTATCTTAATGATGGTGTATGGTCAGTGTATTTTTAAATTGGAAATGTGGGAAGAAGGATCATCTAAAAATATATGTGAGGAAAGAGAAAAGATCTCTGGTTTGGGAAGTGAAATGCCAGTAATTTATATTTTTTTGATGTGAGAAAATTTTAAATGCTTTGAAAATTTGTTTTTTAGCGTTCATTTATTCATTCATTCATTTACAAATATTTATTAAAGCTCTGCATTTTCTAGAAGCCAAGAACACCACAGTGAACCCAACAGACATAAAGATCTTCCTTTAGTCAGCTTATATTCTAGTTAGGGTGGGAAACACAATAGACAAAGAAATTAAACATGTGGTTTGTCAGATGGTAACAAGTGCTATAGAGCAAAGGGTGTTAGGGCTTTGGAAGAGGGTTTGCTATTTTAAATAATTCAGAGAAGAGGTCTCACTGAGCAGTTGACATTCAGGGAAAATCCAAGACCCAGCTCTGTAGCTCTTTGGGGAAGCAGTATACCTGGTGGAAGAGGAAGCAGCAAGTGCAAAGGCCCTGAGTTGGAGCATGCCAATGTAGCTGGAGCTGAACGGGTTAGGGATAGAACAGGAGATAATGTCACAGGAGAAATGGAGACACACATCATGTAGACCTTTTAAGTTTTTGAGGACTTTGACTTTAACTGATATTGTGATGAGAAGTCATTTGAGCAGGAGAGTGTCAGAGACCTGCATATTCTCTGTAAGTAGAGCTGAACCATCTTGTTAATGGGTTAGATAGAAGTGATTAAAAGAGAGAACCCAGGATGACTCTGCGCTCTTCACTTTGAATAACTGTATGGCTGGATTTGCCATTTACTTAGTTGGGGGCACTGGGAGGAACAGTTTGGGGAGATGGAAGCCTAGAAGTTGGTTATCAACATGGTTCACTGCTGGTTTGTATATGTGTGGTTATGTGAAAAATCAGTGATCTTAAAGAATTGAAATAACTTCCTATCAATTTTGGCCAAAACAGCCACCAAAAGCTTGTATTTATTTATTTAAATTTTATGAATACATATTAATTAAACATATTAATGGAATGCAGTGTGAGATTTCCATAGAAACATGCAATGTACACTGATGAAATCCAGCCACCCCTTTCCAGCCCCTGCCCCCACCACCCCCTCCCAATCTTCTGTAGTCACCATTTTATTTCTGGGTTCACTTTGTAAGAGAAACTTTATTTTTTGATCTGAAAAATTTAACAAAGGATTTGGTAAGCTGTTCTTTACAATATTTAGTATATATTTAAATTGAAAGAGATATACTTTATGCAAATCAAGGACATCATTTTACCCAGAATTTCAGGAAATTTTTCTGAATGTACCAGATTCAGTTGAATTTTAATGGGTTTAATGATATATTAATTTTTAATGAATGGCTTTAAAGCAAATCCCAGATAGCATATTTTTTCACTCATAAATGCTTCTGTGAAAATGCTTATGACTGAAGGATATGTTTTATCCACTCATTTATCAGGCTGCAGTTTCCATTTAAAAATCTATGTACTATATTACATGGAAGGCCTCTTCTGTCACAGTGTAGGTAAAAGAAAGCTTTCAAGCAATCTTAAGAGTTGCTCAAAATGACAATAATAAGTTAAATAAAATTCTTCAGTGAGATTACACTATGCATATTAAAACATTTTCCTCACTCAACTAGGGTGAAGTGTTTGAGTTTTATAGGAATATTTATGTAAATAAAACTTACCTACCTCTTTGAGAAAGTATGATTTTTGCACACCTAACTGAAATGCAGCTCAGCCTATGTCTGCAAATGAACTGAACTGACAGCTTTCCTGGGAGATTAAAAACATTTTAATATTCTGTTTAAAAAAGCAAGAGATTTTAAGGGATCTGAAGGAAAGTTTCTAGATTGGTGATATTTTGAAAGCATTTAAGTGGAAATGAACTTTTCACTATTATACAACAATGGGACATTAACATTAAGAGATTACCTAAGAAATATTTTGAATAATGGATTTATTAATGTGTATTTGTCTCTCAGCTACTTCCAGAATTCAACTGCATAGATTATCATTACATTTATAAACCTACAGTAAAAATTTATTTTAGCCAAAAATATTCTGAAATATACTGAAAGAAAGGCATAGATTTCAGCTGTTCTCAGATACTTCAAACTGGTCTTTGTGGTGAATCAAGGATTCGTTTTGGAAAGGACATCATAGGCTTCCAGGTCTGGAAGTGCCTGTAAGGGTTCATCTGGTTCATCATGCACCCTAAGGATTATTAAAATCGCCAGATGCAAAACCAGTTATAATGGCTGGTTTTCCAACCTGTGAACTCTGGAGAACTCTTCTAAAGGCAGAATCTCCTTTTCAAAGGTATTAAAAATAGGGTTCCTCCTCATTTCACTTTTGCTGAGTTCCCAACAGTGGTGGTGTGTTTTAAAGGGTCTCCTCATAATACTTTAAACCCTTAAAAGAGTTTAGAACTTAAACTTCAAATAATCTTCTCTTTGTCACAATCTTTTGGTGTTCTTCAAATAATAGTCCTTTGTTTAAAGAAAATCAGACTTAAACTTGTGTATTAAGTGATTAAAGTAAAAGCTCATTATTATGTTTTCCCTGTTACTTCACCTCTGATCTTTCAACTATGACCTCTGCTTTTGATCCATTTCCAAAGTATTAAAATATAACCTCTATAAAGAACTAGCTTTTATAATAGCACAATCACTAACATGGCCCTTGGTTATTTCCAATTATTCTGGCCTTGTTCTTCAGTTTTGATTCTACCTAGTGGGTTTTTTTTGGTTTTTTTTTTTTTTTTTGGTTCACTTTATATCAGTGATTATCCAACTTGCTCTTTCAAGAGTCTCCATTGGCATCTAATTACTTTGACTATTAAAAATCATTAAAACATTAAAAACATTATTTGGAAAACTATTTTTGCAATTATAATTATAGAAAGAAATAAGCAAAAAATGAAAACCTGTTAGGGTAGAGGATGATAGGTAATTATTTCCAAAATATTCTTGAATACTGTTGCTATGTCAATAATACTAATCATGCATATATACTTAAATATGTAAGATGGATTAAAATATCAAATATGTTCAAATCTATGTTTATAGTAGTTATGGATATTTTAATAGTATTTTAGTAGTATTTAGTAGTTTAATATTAGTAGTATTTAGTATTTTAATAGTATTTAGTAGTTAATAGTATTTTTAAAAAATATTTAAAAAATATTTTTATTAGTTGTTGATGAACCTTTATTTATCAATTTGTATGCAGTGCTGAGAATTGAACCCACTGCCTCACACATGCTAGGCAAGTGCTCCATCACTGAGCCACAATCACAGCCCTAATAGAACCAAAAGGTTTTCATTATTCTGAAAACTGATCAATAAAGTTAAAAATTTTTTTTTTTTTTGAACCAGGGATTGAACTCAGGGGCACTCGGCCACTGAACCACATCCCCAGTCCTATTTTGTATTTTGTTTAGAGACAGGGTATCACTGAGTTGCTTAGTGCCTCACTGAGTTGCTGAGCCTGGCTTTGAACTCGCGATCCTCCTGTCTCAGCCTCCCAAGTTGCTTGGATTACAGGCGTGCGCCACCACGCCTGGCTAAAAATATTTTTGAAAACAATTTTGAAACCCCAGACGTTTAAAAATATCTTTTGTTATTTTGTTCAAATACTGAAAAGCTTCCTTTCCCTCAGTTCTTAGCATTCCAGATGCGGTCTGTATTTCCACTATTATAGTATACTGGGGTTCCAGGTTTTATAAAAATCAATTTTGGAACATTTAGGGACTTAGTAAGTAATATTATTGTCAGAAATAGGCTTCAATAAAAAATTAGTGGTGCTATTTAAACAAAACAATAAAATAGTTTTCTTTAATAACCACTAGTGGATAAAAAGGTAGGCCAGACAAGATTTCACTGGTGCTTTCTTACCCGAGCTCATGAGACTCTCTGAAGTCCTTCTTCATTCCTTGGAGCCTGGTGCTATCTCACAATATCTCAAGAGCTCCTTAGCATCTTGTGGAGGAATGAGTTTTAACTTTAGTTTCTAACAGATTGTGAGACATTAAATTAGTGACTCCAAACTTTCATGGCTCCAAGTCATTGCTCTGATTGCTTTGTACTTTTTCACTTTTGTAGTTGGGTGATGATGATCATGGGTGACACCTCCTACCTCAAAGTCAAATTCTCACTATGATGAATTCTGATCCAGAACATTTCTCTGCCCTGACCAACCTGCTACCAATATTTTCCCCTTATTGTTCTCATTACTGGTTTTGGCTTTTATTTCAACAGGAATTCTATGGTAAACTTCTGGGACACTTTTTTTTTCTAGATAGAAAAGATAAGTTCCTACCTTTCTCTTCTCCTTGATGGTAAACACATTCACTTACATTCAGCAAGTATATTTGTTCAAAACATTCACTTCTGCAAACATGCAGATGAAGTTGAAATGTTCCTGTCTTCAAGGAATCTTCCTCCAACCCCCCAGATGGAGTTAACTGCTCCGTTCTCTTGTACATTCATGGAACTTGGTTTGTAACTTTATTGTAGCACTGACTGTGTTTTATAGTCACTTACTCGCTTAATGGTGTGGATCTCCCTGGATGTGAGGATTTCAGGAGCAGAGGCCATGTCTTATTTAGCTTTCTCTCTAGCAGTTTCTGGTCCTTGGTAAATAGTCAATAAACATTTGTTGAAAGAGTGAAGAAATGAATGAATGAATTAAACAAATGATCCTGTCTATATTTGTGTCCCTCTACCAAACAATTTCTTGCTTTTGCTTATGGAATTTTTTGTTTGTTTGTTTTCAAGGATAGTGTACTTTTACATATATTAAGTGGAAATTTGGTTTTTAACTAAATAGCCTTAATTCCTAATTTTCCTTTAAATTCAACTTGAATAACTCATGCATTACTGAAACACTGTGGGAACTTCACTTTATGTTTGAAGTGAAACATTAAAAAACCCTGACTGAAAAAGCAAAAATTTTGAATAGCCAATGGAATGACCAAATCATTTGAATTGTCCTGTTAGAACTTGCGATCAACACACAACACTTGCCATTGATGATTTCTAATTTTTTGGCAGCAGTTTTCTTTCCTTCGGCAACCTCCTCTTTTCTCCATTTCACCACCCTGCTGTCCCGGCTCAGCTTTACCTAGTCCTCCATTCTCTACCCTCTCATTTCAAAGGGCCTTGTTTTGGGTTAGTGGATAGTGTGGTTTAGGAGGTCTTCTGGGTCAGTCACAGTTTCTTTATTTTAGAGAGGGATAAAATGGACTTATGAAAATCAAATACATAATGCACATGAAAATTGCCTGTGAACTCTTAAGAAACTATGCAAGGGATTGTTACTTTAAATTTATTAGTGGCGTTATGTGTAGCACCAGAATTCAGTACTACTACTTGCATCTTTCTCTCTGTCCTGTATGATAACAAAGAAGTAATACTATAATCCAGTCTTCTTGTAATTGGGATGTACTTAGGTCATGCCCAGGGGGCATTTTAGCAATAGCCATTTGAAGAGAATGTCTCTTTTTCTGTTTACTAATCCTGCAAAGCTGGGCCCCCAGGTAGAATCTGGAGGGTAGGTGGATGAGAAAGAGCATGGAGCTGGGAAGTCTGGCAGTGAGGGACCAGAACACCTAGTGGGAAGCTACAGAATACATGCACACCCAAGATGACCCTGTAATCAGAGTACCAAGGCAGCAATAAGAAAGTTTTCTTTTAAACAAAATTAATATATACGAATTTAAAAGAAAATCTGTGTTGTAAACAGAGTCATTTAAAAGTTTAAACCATTAGATGATGAAAATTTTCCAGATTAACAGAAAGGCAGTTTTAACCCTAGCTTTGTTATTAGTATTACAAGTCTGGCTGGGTATGGTGACACATGCCTGTAATCCCAGTGACTTGGGAAGCTGAGGCAGAAGGATGGCAGAGTCAAGGCCAGCCTCAGCAACTTAGTGAGACCCTGTCTCAAAATAAAAAATAAAAAGGAATAGGAATGTAGCTCAGTGGTAGAGCACCCCCAGATTCAATCCTCAGTACCTCATCCCTCCCAAAAAATGTATTCCAAACCAGTATATCTGAAGGAAGATGCTACTATAGATTACAAGACAGGGAACCAAGGTCAAAATTGTTGATATACCAAGTTGTTGGCCTACTTGAGTAAATACAGTGACGTCTTCACTCTTAGGGGAGAAACTGATTAAACAAAGATGTTAAAGAAACCTATGATGTGCACCTGCACACACACACACTCACACTGACACACACAACATACTTGATTAAAGATATGGACATGACTGGAATTTCATGTTAACCAAACTCGTCTTTTATGATCTTCCAGGTGACCTTAATTATTTATTATTTATTACAAAATTCATAATATTTCTAACATTAATATAAAAACAAATATTTTGGAAAAAACTTAGGAAGATTACAGAATATTATGAAAAAGACATTAATTAAACCTCAGTATTAGACAGTTCCAGATAGGTGAAAAATAGCAAGATGATATGGATGATAAATACAAATTGGAATCAGAGAACTTGGAGGAATCTTGTCTATATTGTCAAGAAACAGTTTACCTGTAGAAACTCCCTCTGGGATCATTTATAAGGTTACTGTTATGTTTTCCAGCACATTTACTTAGCTTTTCCATCTTCAAACATAAGTGCTATATGTTTTGCAGAAATTAAAGGAAAGTGAAAAAGCAGGAATAACTTAAATACATTTCCTGGTTTCCAGGTGAGGTCCAGAAGACATTGCTTATTCTAGTGATGTCCTTCTTTCACTTTATTGCATTATGGTTCAGAGTCTTGTTAAATAATTTTGTTTCTAGATTCTAGCCCTTGGATGATAAATGGTCAGTCATTATTCAGTCATTATTTGAGATGAGAGTTTTGACTAAAATTAGTTCAGGATAAGCCCAGAGTAGGCTGTTGCTTAGTCTCAGAGGAGATAGACACATCTGCTGGTGGCCATCTCAACCACTCTCCCCCTGTGATCTGACCTCCCTGCACCCAATTCCTTTTTGATCTCACCTTCTGCAACTATTCCTGTTGTTCACACCATTCCAGCTACATTGGTCGCCTGGCTGTTCCTGAAACACTACATGTATGCTCTGCATTTTGACATTTTTATTAACTGCCTCTCCTGAATGGAACATTCTTGTTAGAGATATATAGTCATGTAACTCTCCCAATGCTCATTTTCTCAACCTAACAGTATAGTAGACATCATTACCAATCACCCAAAGCCAGGTCTCTACCACAGGACTGATCACATTTCTGTCTTCCCCTGAAGTTAGACATGACCATGTGATTTGTTCTAGCCAAAGAAATATTAGCAGAAGTGACCTGTGTAACTTCCAGCTGGCTAGTTTTATCTTATCAGAGAATTAATAATTCTTTATTCTCTGATCTTCAACTGTTGGGGGATAACAAACATGAGCAAGCTTTATTATGACCTGTTACATGGGAGGATTTAAAAATTTTTATTGGTACATTATAATTATCCCTAATAGTAGGATTGATTGTGACATATAAGGTCCTGTGTTTCCCTTCCCTGTCACTGCAAATGGGAACTTTGTCATTCTGGATCTCTGAGTGAGGATGGCATGAGCAGCATGCCCATGGACTATAAAGGACATGTTGTATGAACCAGAAGTAAGCCTTTGCTGTTTTAGAGCAAATGCTGAGATGTGGAGGTCATTTGTTACTGCAAAATAATATACCCAACCCCAAACGTTATACCTATTACTATTCAGTACTGGAACCTGCAACCCCCACTGCTGAGCACCCCTGTTTTTCTTTCCTGTACATTACTTTTCATAGCACTTACCATCTTCTAGCCAGATACTACACAATTTGCTTACTATGTTTATTTTCTATTTTCTTTATCACCCTACTTGTTCCCCTCCACTAAAATATAACTTCATGGCCAGGGTTTTTGTTTTATTTAATTATGTGAACATAAGAAGGTTGATAAATATTTATTGAAATAATGAGTGAGCAAATGAATACTAAGTACCATCATATACTCTTCTGTGTGTTGGGGATGCAAAGATGAATAGACTACCTTTTCTACTCTGACCAGTTCTCATGACTAACACATAGTTATTTGAGGAAGGTGTTGAAAGAGCAGAGGGAGTGCCATGGCACTGTTGGGAGATTTTGTACTCACAGTTCAAGATTAAGAAGGAGAATCAGAGAGTATGAATCTGCAAAAACCAAGAGAGGAGGGGTGTCAAGGGTTTAACGTGTCAAATTCTATATGGAAGTCAAGAACTTGAAATGTACCCACTGGATTTGACTTGTAGGACATGGGGGATCTCAGGGAGAGTAGTTTGTAAACTTGGTTTTACTTGCCAATGTATAAAGAAATCCTTAAATCCTGCTTCAATGAACTTGGGCTCTATGAAGATGCTGATGATCCCAGAGTGACTTGCTCAGGATCACACAGATCATTTGTGGCGAAGTGGAGCTCAAATATTCTCTGCATTTCTTGTTCATTCTTTGCTTCAGGACTAAGTTTTTAAGATATTGGAAAGGTCCCAGTAAACCAGGCCTAACAGATTAAGGCTCATCCTTGTTTCCCTTTTTTTCCTCCCCTGTCCTTAGCCATTAGCAAATCCTGCTCTTTTTCCAAAATTATCTCCTTTCTCATCTGTCACCCCCTCTACTTCCACCACTGCAGCTCAATCCAGCCATCATCTTCTGCCCATGCTACTGCAGTAGCCTTCTGACCTGATGCTTCCACTAATTCCCCCACTACAGTCCATTTACAGCAATACATTCAACTCTCTTTAAAATCAGATTATATCATTATCTTGCTTAAACATTCCAAAACAGTTTTCTATAATGCTGACAATGAAATTTAGTACGTTTCAGTGTCCTACAAGGTTCATGTACTGTAGCCGTTGCCTACATTTTGGATAGAGCCTCTCTCCACCTTCTGCATCATTACTGGATACCATCCTTTCTTTCTTTAGAGAATGCAGCACATCTTGCCTTGTGGTCTTTGCACCTCTGTGTCCTTTTCCTAGATGATCTCTCCCCTGACTTTCACTGGCTCTTCATCCTCATTCAGCTCTTAGTTCAAATGCCATCTCCTTAGAGGTCTTCCTTCCCATCCTAACCAAAGGACCCTCTCTAATCTGTCTCCAGTAACACAAAACCTATAGTGTTAGCCAGGGGGCACTGAGAATGGAACCCAGTGCTTGGTATATGTTAGGAAAGCACTGTGCCACTGAAGTATACTAGCAATGACATTAATTATCACTTTTTGAAATTATATTGCTTATTTATGTGTCTGTCATATCCTTGAGAACAAGGACCAGAACTACCTTGTTCTCCTTAGTAGTTACAGGGTCTAGAATAGTGTTTGGATCACAGAATAATAGTAACTCTTATATGCAGCACTTGTGTGACACCGTTCTAAGCACTTTACAGATATTAACTCATTTAATCTTCACATCTATTCTTTGAGGCAGAGACAGTGCATCACCATTTACAGGTGAAGAGATTGAGGCCACAAGTTAATCATTAAGGCTTTTCATAAGCCAGTAAATGACAATGTTTCAGATCAGCCTGCTCCAACTTCAATATGCATCAGAACCACATGCTTCACCTTAACATTTCTCTTTCAGTAGATCTGGGGTAGGTCTCAAGAATTTTCATTTACACAGGTTCCAAAGGAAGCTGCTGCTGCTGATCCAAGGGCCACCCTTTGAGAATGAATGCAGTAGAATTTACAAAGCATTTTTCTGTATTATTCATATTAATGCTCATATTCCCATGAAAAATTATTATGCCCATTTTGTGGATGAGGAAACAGAAGCTCAGAGAAACTCATTGCTTTTCCCACGACCACAGAAGCAGTGAGTGGAAAAGTGTTGCTTTGACCCAGTTTTTTTGGCTGTAAATCAAAAGCTCTTGGCATTGCCTTAAGAGACCTCTGCCTGGTATTGAATTTTTCATAGTGATGCTCCAGTAGGTAAATTGTAAAGATTTCGTGGAGTTGGCAGATAAACAAAGGAAGCTCATGGGAACAGAGGGAATTTACATCTTCTGCTCTGTTTTGACTTAATTAATTTGAATGACCAAGATGGTTTCTAAACAAGTTGACTCGATTGTACTTTTTTTTAGTCTAATTTAGACATGCCATAAATATGATCCAACCCTTTTTTCCTTTGTGTTTACTATATTATGAGGTGTATGATAGCATTGAAAGTGAGGCCTTCCTGGCTAGTTTGTGTGTGTGTGTGTGTGTGTGTGTGTGAGTTTTGCTGTTAAAGAAACTTTCCTGCAGAAATAAAGGAAAAATTCAAAAGTACTTATTGAAAATTTATAATATTTTAACACCTATCATTTAATCCTTTTTATAAATAAAAATTGTTCTGAAAGGATTTTTAAAAAAATCTTACAGAAGACAGTTTTCACCAAAATTTACTAAAAAGTACTACATTTTTTTTTTTTTTTTGATACTGACCAAACTGTACATCGGAAATTTGAAGCTACAAAACTTGGTTTTCCTCAGGTTCTCTCTGGCATTAACATTCCGATGCCATATTCTTATGACAAAGACTAATAAGAAGAGAAAATGGCACACCCTGGATCTATTTTAGTGATAAAGATAGGAGTGGGAAATGGTAAAAACCTACCTTGTTCTCATTACCACAGTGCTAAAACTGTCATCAATTATAATCACTCACCATATCCCTTGCGGGAGACTTTGTTGCTAACTTCTCTTCAATACAAACTCAGTCTCCTTTAATCCAGTCTGTATGTGAAATATATATGGAAATATATTGATAGTACTTACATCAATGGCATTTTCTTCACTTATAAAAGCATGTGTTGAAAAAGAAGTGATGTCAGCACATAATAGCTGGGTTTCTATAAGACAGTTATTTCTGTTTTATTGCCCATCATCTTATAGGCAAAATAGAAAACGTTTCAAGCATTTACCTTGACCTATATTTCATAGTCATAGTTATGCAGAACATTTCCTTTGTCTTTGCCCAGTGCATATAAGTGTCAGTACACTTCCCCCACCTTTGCCCATGGCCTTATGTCCCCTGTTTCCTTTTCTTTTTTCAACAAATAATTATTGGGTTCATGATGCTCTACAGTTGGACACCTACAGTCATGCTGGGGATGAAACCATGAACATGTGAAAAATGCCTGTAATTCAAGATGATACATTGTATGAAGAAGCAAAAAAAAGGTGACACAAGCATGCAGTAGGGATCGAGATCTCTGCAGAACTGTTATTTTTAGGATGGCTTCATAAATAAGTTTTAGGTATGTATTGCTACATGTTAACTGCCCCAAAATGTAGTGTCTTAAAACAATAGTAACCTATTATTTATCTTAATTATACCATCTGGGCTGGTCTCAGCTGTCTTATGCGTCATCTGTTGTCTGCTAGTCTTGGAGTGTCCAGGATGGCTTCTTTATTCAAATGTCTGACACCTCCTCTAAATGGCTGGAACAGGTGGCAGCTGGCTGTCACTACCTCCTCCCCTGCCCTGCCTTCCGCAGTCTCTTGAATAGAGTTCTTTCCATGGTGGCTCAGGCTGTAAGAGAGCACATCTCAAGAACACAGGTCTGGTGTGCATGCACTTACCAAGACTGCCTGTTACACTTGCTCATGTCCATCTGGCCAAAGCAAGCCAGTATGGAAGCATGCACCCTTGGAGGCACGGTTCCTTGGGGCCATGGATTCAAACAAAGCACTTGGAGGACCTGATGACACATGGGCATGAAGAAAGGTTCTCTCCTTTCAAACATGGAGAATTGGGGCTTGAGTGATTATAAAACATGTGCTAACACTTGCCAGGAGAGAAGAGGTTGCATAGGAGAGTCAGTTCTTGATTTGAGATCATGAAAATGTTCACTGGGTAGGTAGAAAAAACTTACCCGAACAAGCATAGGAGCTGAGGGCTAGAGTACTAAACTCTGGAGTCACATATAGAATTGTGAGTGGATGAGTCCTGAGAGACAGAAGTTGCATCAATGAATTTTGAACTATGTTCCAGTTAGAAGTTGAGAAGAGGAAGAGAAACAGATTAGAAGACAAAATACTGCATACTTCTATATTTTATGACGCTGTTACAATGTCTTTATTTCTAGTTGAATTTGGCTCTCATTCATACGTGTATGTGGGTAGAGTTCAAAAAATAGTTCAGTTTTATTGTAGTAACTTTTACTCTAGAGTATCTTTAGTGCTTGAAATTACTGATTTTCAAATGTGTATTTATTAATAACTACATATCTTTGACATTTCTTCATAGTTCTCAAGTAGGGTGGAATCATTATTTAAAAAAAAAGCTAATTATATAACCTCACAGAATTGAGCTTTACTATGTTTATCAATGTTCCTATATACTGTCCTACTTTTGGAAACATTAAAAACAAGGTATAAAAGCTTGGTTTCCATGATTAGTCAATTTTATTCTTATGCAATGGACTTGATGTTAAGTTTATTGCAGAGATATTTTCTTGGTATCCACCGACAGAATAAAGTCAACTTTCAGAGGAAATTAGTAGCTTTCTATGAACACATTGCACACTCAATGAGAACTGTTGATTGAGGAACTACAATTCCTGAGAAGGTGTCAGGAAGTTTTGAATTGTAAAACTTGTGTAAACACTGTCTCATTTCACCAAGGGGCCCAGGTAGGGCTCAGGGAACTCTTAAAGATAGATTGCTGCCCAATTCAGTGTGACACCAGCCCAAACCACTGTGGGCAGACCATGGAGGCATTCCCCATGGTGGCCAGAAACACCTAAACCACAGAAACTAAGCCTAAACCACAGACACTAAGTGCAATGCATTATCTTTACACAGTCCTCTGCTTTTTAAAGAAAAATGTGGAAGCTAAGAACTCACTCCATTCTATATTCCTCCTCATTTTTAACTCATTTTGGAACTATTGTATGGAAAACACCTATATATGCTTGCTTATCTCCAAGAATACAATGAGAATGATATCAAATGTGGTTGTAATGTTATATGTACTGTATAATGATTTTATTAAGTATATTACTTGGCTGACTCCATTTTTTTTACTTTAATGGTAACATAGATATGTATTATGTAGGCCATATTTCCCCTACATTGTGACCCAATAAAAATAGGTGACATTTATTGAGCTCCTACTATGTCTTAACTGTTTTATATGTATCTTTTCATTTGATCCTCACCACAGTGCTAAGAGTTAAGCACTATTATTATCCTTACTTTATGGGTTAGGGAACTGAGACACAGAGAGGTTATGTAAGCTGTCCAAAGCAACACAGCAGGATTTAAACATGAATTTCTGAATTTATAGTCAGAACTTTCAACTACTATTCAGGCACCAGACATTTATGATCTTTTTCCTACTGTGTTGCAATTCCTTTATTTTCAGCCTTTTAAAGTCTTGAACTGTGAAACTGAGGACAAATTGGCCAATGGAGAAGGGAACTCACTATAATATTTTCTTGCTGTTTTCTCATTATAACCTGAGCAGCTATATCTGAGATCAGGTAATTATTAGAAATAATAAATACATGGCACTTGCTATATGTCAGTGCTGTTTGAAGTGCATTTTATGTTTTAGTTCATTACTTCTCATGACACCCTTGTGAGATAGCATTCTTACTACCTTCCTTTTGTAAACAAGAAATCAGAGAGAGGTTAAGTGATATGTCTAGGATCACCCAGCTATCAAGTGGCAGAGTCAAAGTTCAGATCTGGGCAGTCGAACCCCAGAATTCATGTGTTTAGCTTCTACATATACTGCCTCTTTATTTTTAGTTAGTTTTTTTAAAACTACATATTCATTACATAATAACTAATTTAAAATAGATTTAACCTATATAAAGACTAAGATATATTTCATTCCTCTCCCCCTAATTTCTATTAAAAGCTGATTGGCTTAGACTGAGGTAGTGAAGTTATTCTTTGTATTTAAATTTAAATTTTTGTGGTTTATCTCACCCTTCTAAAGTCATTGTGCTTATTGGAAGTGTACTTATTCAATCAACTGTATACTCAGGGCTAGGAAATGTGAATCTTTACCCGCCACCATTGGCACAGAAGAATATTTGAACTTAGCTTAAATATTGTTTAAATAAAATAAACTCCTGATCCCATTTGAAAACAAAACTAAAATTAGAATATTTCATTATCATCTTGTTCACAAGTATAGAAATAGATGTGTCCCTTGATATTTTCATGTCCTTCTGCACTAGAGGGCTGCTGTAAGGACCCAGAGTAGCTTTCCTGGTAGAGCTGTTTCATGCTCACAAGTAAGCCTACTGACGCAATACTGGCAAGCCTTTTATCATATACCAGTTAACACCATGCATTCTTAGAGAACAGATAGCTTACTGACTTTTATTCTAGAAAAGCCATTATCAAAGTGATTGTTGGGAATAATCCTCAAAATTACACCAGAAGGTCCCTTCTGCAAAACTATAGTGATGCTGTTGAAAGAGAAAATGACTGTAGAATATGTCCCGGTGACAGTGTTGATAGTGGCCACTCCACAAAAGTTCCATTGCCTGAAACCCAGAGTCAGAGAATGAGTGAGTCTGGGAACGTCATCTTTCTGTGGAACATGTTCATCACCAATCCATTGAAAGGAACCTTAGTTGATGGAGCCTGAAATTCTTACTTCCCTCATGGCTTCCCAAGACAAGCAGAATGGCTGAATATGATTGTTAACACACTGACCATTCTTCTTAGTGTTAAAATGCAAAAGAAAGAGTTTTTGAGCAAGTCACTTAACAACAAGAACTCCGTACTTATTATACTATTTCTATTTATTATGTTATGAGATTTGCCATTTTTCACTTTTCAAAGTTAATTCTTAAAATACTTTGCTAATCAGTAAAATGAAGATCCACATGTAAAAAAAAAATCTTAAAGTCACTGTAATACTCTTTAAATCCATTGGATCTAAAAATATAGTGGAATACGATAGTGTTACTTATACCGTTTATGCTTATAACATTTTCTCTAGTCTAACTAAATTAGAGCTTCCAAGGAACTTTTAACATGAAAATAACTTCTGTTTCTTTCTTGAATTTTAGCCTTTTAAGTGATTTTTATTTTAAAAGCATTCAAAATTGTGAAACACAGAATTACTGATAGTATAAACATAGTGACCATATATCATGCTAATAATTTGCAGAATATGAATATAATTTTGTATATTATACTAGTAAATTGGTTTTTTCATTATAATACAGCTTTAACATCATAACTGAGAATTCTTTGTGATTTTTGTTATACATTAAGTATTGAATAAATATCCTTTAGTGATAGTCATTCATTCAGTGAACACAAAGTTTAGGAAATATTCTATATAGGAATATGAATCATAAAGCAGAAAGACTTTTATGTAGCTACTTGTATCCCCACAATGATAGTAGGTATTAAACCAAAGCTAGAAGATTCCTTACTTTCATATGGTCTTCAAATAAACCAACCAAATTCTTTTTGAGGTTGAATTTCATGTATTTCAATAACCACAGGCTCTTTTTGGAATCTTATCAAAGGATGTGTGATTTTAGAAATGTTTTTATTTAAGCCATAAAATAAAATGTACCCCTGCTATTGCATGGATATTGCATGGCTTTGGATTTAACAGGAGTCAATCTTCTCTCAGTTAACACCAAAATCAAAATAAAAAAGGTAAGACCTCTATTTTATATGAAATGTTACTAAATATTCTTACAATGGATAAAAAATTTTGCTGTTTCATGGTGAATTCTCACAGAGCAGGACACATTAGATACCATCAACTCAAGTTTAGGCTGGCTAGGGACTGGAAGATTAATGACCAACTTGAACTGTGGGTTATGCCTACACTATAAAAAACAAAGCCAACAAGGTTATTTGAAGATTTGATCAATACTAGTGCAGTTTTATTCTGAGTTAGTGACTCAGTTCTTCACTGAAGTTAGTTACTGTATTAGTTCAGTGTACACATAATCTTGTTTTTTATTAGTTTTAAAGCAATAATCCATCAATACTAATTAATTAGTTTTACGAGAATGACAGAAAGGGTTGGAAGAGAATTGTATGTAAATATATTCATTCATCCATTCATTTATTTTCTCTCATTCATTCATTCAACAAACATTTGTTACCTTCCTGGTATGTGTTGGACCCTGTTCTAGTCTTCAGCTTACCCCAGTGGGCTCTAAATCCAATGGCATGTCTCTAACATAGAAAAGAGGAGAAGAACTAACCAGGGGAGGGCCATGTGAAGATGGAGGCAGGGATTGGAGGAGAAGTCACAGCCTGGGAATACAGACAGAGGGCCATCAGAAGCTGGAAAGAGGCAATAAACAGGTTCCTTCTTAGAGCCTCTGGAAGAAGCCCAGACCTGGGGCACCTTGATTTCAGACTTTGGCCTCTGGAACCATAAGAAAATAAACTTCTGTTGTTTTAAACCACCACATTCGTAGCAATTGGTCATGTCAGCCCTCAGAAACTAATTTTGGGGTGATAGTTTGACTCTGATTCCTACTGTCTTATTTTGTAATGAACATTCAGCTACAGCATATGGAGACCTGGGTTGGGTCATAGAGAACTGGAAGAAGGGACCAGGGAAGTGACCAGGGGGTGGTGGTAGAAATAAGTTGAAGAACTAGTTAGGAGGAAAAGGTGAGAAGACTCGGTGATGGACTACATACCAAAGAGAAGAGAGGCAGGTGTCACTTTTAAGACTCGCCTTTTTTTGTGTTTGGCAAGAATGTTATATTTTATTCATTTGAGGATTGTTACTGATGAGTATGGTCTGTCACTGTCCTAATTCTTGCAATGTTGGTCAGTAACAGAATTGTGCCCTGTCAAACATTACAGGTAGCAAATTACATGAGGACAAATTGTAATTCATGAATGTGTACATAAAGCCAAATGGAAAAACTCAGAAATTTATTAAGAACATTGACTTAGTTTATATTGCACCTTGAGTAGTCATTATATCACAATTATGTTAGCCAGAACTGGACCGGCAGACATCATGGGGCAAACACCCTTTTAATGTAAAAACATTTTGATAAGGGAATTTCCAACACAGTCTCCTTCTGCTGGGTTGAGATGAGAAAACTGATAGTTAGATGTCATGGTAATCTTTTTTTTTGGGGGGCCAGGTACTGGGGATTGAACTCAGGGGTACTCAACCACTGAGCCACATCCCCAGCCCTATTTTGTATTTCATTTAGAGACAGAGTCTCACTCACTGAGTTGCTTACAGCCTTGCTGTTGCTGAGGCTGGCTGCGAACTTGCAATTCTCCTACCTCAGTCTCCCCAGGTGCTGGGATTATAGGATCATGGCACTATCCTTATATCTAAACAAAAGAACCATTATTTTTGTCTCTGAGGGAATTAGACACACCCATTCCCTAAGGTCCCTTTTAGTGCAAAACTTTTTTGACTATACGTTATGAAATTCATTGTCAAGAAATAATCTTTAGGAAAAATTAATTATATATGACTTAAGGACAGGCAATCATTTATAAATATATCTTAATTGGACGAAAGTGTGAATTTTCATAGATGACTCCTAGATCATAATTTATTTCCCCTACAATGTTGTCATGCCATGAATTGGGGATTCCAGTGTATCTCTAGTCTTCACTATGAATTTTATGTATTTAAGAGCAAATGTCTTAGCATTTTGAAGAAAATTTGTAAACATTATCTTTTAATTTGTGGGGACCTGAGTCTAATTTCAGGAATAATTTCTTAAGACTTCATTTCTGTAATCTTATTTCATCAGCCCCTGGTTCAATAATTTTTAATTTGGCTCTCTAGCTTCAGCCAAATTTAAAAATTATGCTGACCTGTCCCCATTCTGTGGTATTTTCCTAAATAGGGGCAGGATATCTACTTTGTGACATTTATAATGTTCTCACCTCAAGAGAATCAACAGAAGATAGAACAGAGTCCATAGCTGGAGGAAGCTGGTGGCCCTGTGTGGAATCCTGATCTACCACTCATGCACCAAAATCTGACTTCTGCATTTTTTTTCTGTTTGTTTTAAAATTCATAAAATATGCACTTGGTAAATTAATTTGAGGATTAGCAAATCTGCTTGGGAATTATGTAGCACAGTTCTTAGACTGGGGTAAGAACTGAATAAATGACGTCAATTATAATGGTTATTGCAAAAGTGTTAGGAAAAATCACCTTACATCTCTGCAAAACAGTTGCCAATGTGTACCAACCTTAATGCTCTAGATTCAAGTGTTGGTGGCTCCCCTCATTTGAGGACATGAGCTGTAGATTCTCTGAAGGAGAATATGAGGCAGATATCCAAGAGAATGCAAAAAGGTGAAGATCTTCAGAAATTTCAAAAAGCTCTATTCGAATATGCACAGGGAATGGAAAATCAACACAGTGCTTAAAATAGCATATTACTAAAGCTTCAGTATATCATCATACATATCTATTTATTTTATTGTGCTTATTTTAAGCACTGGCTTTATTGTAATTTTATATGTAAAGGACAAAAAGATATTCTTCCAAGTTATCAACATCCTAGATGTTTCTTGGGTGCTTCTGAAAGTTGCATTTTATTCTTTTCCTTCCTAAAAGAATTAGTGAGCAAAGCATTCTTTCCTTAGCTATCCATAAATACTACTTTAGTGAAATTGAAGAAATGCCTTACCAAATTTCCTCTGAATGGCCATGTACAGTTGGCTCTCTGTATCCTTGGGTTCCACATTTGCAGATTCAACAATTCTGAATTGAAATGTTTGGAAAGAAGAAGAAATTCCAAAAAATTTTAAAAAGTAAAACTCAAATTTTATTAAGCCAAAGACTATGTTGGATGCTCTTGAATGAAGTGATGAGCAGGCACATCCTTCCCTTGTTTCTGCTGTTCCACAGAACCTGGGTTGCATAGTCTATCTCACATCTCATGTTCTACGCAGGTAGGCCTATGATGGTTGTATCTGTGCTGAACATGCATGAACTTTTTCTCCCTTGTTATCATTTTCTAAACAATAAAGAATAACAATTATTTGCATATAATTTACATTGTATTAGATAATCTAGAGATGATTTAGAGTATACAGGCAGATGTGTTTGGGTCATTTGCAAACGCCACGACATGGAGAGAAGGGATGGGAGCATCTGTGGATTTTAGTATTAGTGGGGGTCCTGGAACCAATCTGCTGTGGATATAGCTGGGCAACTGTATTTCAGTACAGATCCATTTATTTTAAAATCACCTCAATTCATATTTTGTCCCATTTTATCTGGGAAGTGCACAATGTTTATTCGTAAAATGGAAATGAATTTTAATATTGTACTTCTTACTGCTGTGGGGTGTAGAGTTGACTTCCTATCATTAAATGCATGGGTGAATTAGTGTATTTATTTGCATGTATGATATATCTGTATTTCAAAGCAAACATTTCAAAGGATCACCAAAATATGTATGTAAAGTTTGTATTTGCCTCCTAGTTATGTTAATAGAGAGGGTATGCACTACACAGATCGGGTTTTATAAGAAAAAATTGGACTGTTTGGAACTCTATTAACCAATTTTCATGGGTATAGATGTAGGCAGACTTATATATGCAAATTTTGTAAGTGTTTATGACATAATTTTGAAATCTGACCATAAATAGGTAAGAACAAATTCTACCCACAGGTGACTTAATACTGGTCAAAATAGTGCTTTACTCTTCCATATCTGTAACACAGAGCCAAAACACATGGGTCCAAGCGAGTTTGTGAGACAGTTAACTCATACACATTTCATTTTATAACGTGGGTGCTTTACAGCAAATAATCTGAGACTGAGCACATATTGGAAATAGTGCCAGGGGGTAGTAAGTCAGTTTAGTTATCCATGGATGTAAACTCCTTTAATTAAACACAACATGGTCTCATTTTTCTTATGCTTTCTTCTGGATCTTAGTTCTTGCTTTTTATTTTATCATGAATAGATTTTAATCATGATTTGAACATATGAGAGCCTGGTTTCACTTTGATATATGTGTATCTGATTCCCATGGAAGCTAATGGAGGTTATGAATACATACAGAGGGGAGATTGCACCCACAGCTTCCAAAACAAATTCAGAACAATTTAAAATGCCCTGGAGTAATAAAGAGCTAGTTTAAAGGGTCAATAAGAGGGTAAATATATGTTTTAAAGATTATTTTTGTGAAAACTCTTGTGGCTTTGAGGCCCAAGGGAGGAATAGATGGGTGTGAACAGAAAAAAAGGGTAAACTAACAATTATGCCTAGGGTAAGAGTGTAAATTATGGTTTACCTTGGCACAAAGCACATGCATGGTAGCATTTTTTTTATGAGTGCTATTTATATTTCCAAGAGCCATGTAACCATTGTTTATCCCTCAGAATGTCCTTTCGAGGTGAGCATTTCCTACCAATCAGCCTTATGTGACAGTGACACAGAGACACATTTATCATTCATTTTCCAGAACCTAATATTTTAAGTGATGGACTAAGCTACCATCACTATGCCCTTGTGCACATGAGAAAATGGAGTTAATGGGCGTTAGGAACTTTCCTCAAATATTTCAGTGGTAGCATATGGACTGAATTTTATAAGGAATCCCTCTGTTGTGTTATTTAGGAGACATGGAACACATTTGTTGCCATGTATCATACCTGCCTATGTTAGTCAGCTTTTTCTCACTGTGAACAAAATACCTGACAAGAACAAGTCAAAGGAGGAAAAGTTTATTTTGTGATCATGATCAAAGGTCTTAGTCCATGGTTGGCCAACTCCATTGCTCTGGGCCTGATGTGAGGAAGAACATCACAGCAGAAGAGCACGGCACAGGCAAGGTACTTAGCTCATGGCAGCTGGGAAGCAGAAAGAGAAAAAGCAAGACAGGAATTAGGGATAAGATACAGTTGAAGGGCATTCCTCCCGTGACATACCTCCTTCAGCCATGCCCCGCTTGCCTATAGTTGCCACCCAGTAGTCCATTCCAATTACTAATTCATCAATAGTTTAATGGGTTACAGCTCTCATAATCCACTCCATCTGTGAATATTTCCATTTTGCCTAATACATGAGCTCTTTGGGGAACATTTTTAGATAACACTGTCTCCCTGTCCTTTCTCTTCACTCCCTTCCTTTCTGTAGTCAACATTGTTATTAGTTATCAAGGTGCCAGGAAAATACCTGCTTAGAAACTCAGTCTTGAATACTATATAAATGTTGGAAATCCTACCCTCTCTGTAAAAAACATCAGCAAATATTAATTAGATCAATAAAACCAAATAACGAACTTTCACCTTTACTCCAAGACAACATAATAAAAATAGCCCTATGCTAATACCACTCATGACATATACTTCATATCACCCATGTGAGTTGAGAATACAGAGTATAAAAACCATTGAATTATAGTCAGAATACCTGGCTTCTGATCCATTACTTTCAACACTGGCTGCTTATTGGAAAATGTGCTGAACTTTGGAAAAATACAGATGGTGGAGATATCCCATATTCCACAAGAGTCCGATTTTGTTGTTTTAAAGGTGAGAATTAGGTTTCAGTATTTTTACAAAGTTCTCAGGTGAATCTCCTACAATGCTTTCTGTTTTACAACACCTAAATTTTGTGAATTCCTCAAGAAAACAACCTCCCCTTAATTAACTCTCAGTTTTGCATCTCTAAAATGGAGACAACATATACTAATTAGCCTATTTCACACAGTCATGAAGATAAAATGGAGAAATGATTTTAGAACTTATGAAAATTATGACATGCTGTACAAATGTGAGACATGACAAAGATAGGTTAGCTTTCATATAATTTAAAGGAGAAAAGTTGAAAAGAAACTTCTTGGGAAAACATTTCCCCATCTCCAATTTCCTTGATTTTCCATATTGGTAACTTGATAGAATTTCAGTCTATTTTTACTTGAGTATATATGGGATACTTGTTTGTACTAAATGTTTAGTAACTGTTATCTCTCTAGTCACTGGTACAGATAGTGGGGAGTAGTGATTTGTGTGTGTGTGTGTGTGTGTGTGTGTGTGTGTACAAGTTTGTCCACATAGATATCTGAGAAAGTTCTCTCGATAGATTTAAAGAACAGATAGAAAAAATTATAAAAGTGTGATTAGTCCCAGTTTATTCATTCTTCAAAAAAATGCTCTTTTGAGGGATAAATATTTGCCAAGACATATAAATAGATGACATTGTCAACCCCTTCAAAGAATTAATAGGCAATTTACAATAACAAACAAATAAACCAATACTTATAGTCATGAATGCTGCAGTTGAAGATTTTTCAGCATTCTGAAGAAGATTGTAGGACAGAAGAGAAGGGCATGGGAATGTGGTCAGGTTAGGCATATGAGAAGATACATTAAGTATGAATGAACTGAGTCTGAGAGACACATAGAAGTAGGTCAGGTGGAGGAAGGGAATGGATCTTCCAGGCAGAGAAAGATGTTCAGGAAGAAAAGTGAGAGAACATCACTCATTCAAGAAAGTATGTGAAGTTCATATAACTGCATGTGTGAGTACAATTTGGGAATTAGTAGTGGATGAGGGAGGAGAGGGGTAGCCATGGGCCAAAAGCAAGTGAGTTTATAATTTATTCTGAGAGTCATGGGGATACATTTTCTTTTATATAGAGCAACAGCAGATTGGATTGCTTTTTGGAAAATTCACTTCAGTGACCATGAGGGAGGCAGAGAGAGAGAGACTAGAAGGTGGATCATCAGAACAGTTTATCACTGATGTCTTCGAGGCAAAATCAGTGAATAACTGAACTAAGGACTGTGGCAATGTGAAGAAAGAGTAATTTAGTAGACTGAGCCATTTAGGAGAATAGAATCAATAACATTCAGTGACATTGATAAAGTCATTAATTTTAAAAATAAAATCAACACCCGAAAAACAGGATGTTAAAATGCAACTGTGATAGGTTGATTAGTAGCTCCCAAAGATGTCCATGTCCCAATTCCTGTGACCTGTGAACATGTTACCTTATGCAGTAAAAGGAACTTCGCAGATGTGATACATTAATGATTTCGAGACAGAGATTTTCCTGGCTTCTTGAAGTGAGTCCAATGTAACCACAAAGGCCTTATAAGACAGCAGAAGGGTCAGAGTCAGTAATAGAAGACATGACAACTGTTGCAGTGATGTGAGGAGGGAGTCATGAGGTAGAGACTGTGAGTGACCTTTAGAAGCTAAGAAGGTAAAAAGTAAGACAGATCCCCTCAAAGCCTCCAGAAGGAAACCGTTCCAACTGATACCTTGTTATTTTCTTCTATCAGTAGTGAGATGCCATTCTTATCCCCTTAATACTCCTGTTTTTCCTTCTAGAAGTTTTTAAAAAATTATCTTGAAACCTTGGTATTTGGAAATTTTATGAGGTATGTCCGGTTGTAGGTCTTTCAAAAATTCATTCTGCTTATCATCTTTCATGTGGTACTTGTGATGTAATGACTACCTTTCTCTAGTTCTGGAGATTATATATATGTGTGTGTGTGTGTGTGTGTGTGTGTTTGTGTGTGTGTGTGTGTGTAAAATTTATAGATATTTATAAATTGAAGTGCTTTGAAGTGTGTGAGGTGTCCTTAGGTTCAACATCTGGGGAAGGAGAGGGGGAAGAAAAGACACAGAACTGGGCAGAGGGAGAAGTTACTCTGCAGTGCAGTCTCAGTGGAACCTTCAGTCAAGCTTTGGGGAATTTGGAAGCTGAGATGTGAAGCGGTTCATTGTGCACTGGTCACAACTTACCTGAGTCCACTGAGACTGCACATACTCATATGCAAAATGTTACATGAAGTGAAATTATTACTAGATTAGTAACAGCCAGTCCCCCAAGGCTCAGAATGCTGCATGGGGTGGATGAAGTCTCAGTAGCAAGTTGCATATGTTCCTCTTGTGCTGCAGATGAGAGAGCCTGGAAAGCAGCCCACCTTGGATTTTATATCCTATGGTCACATGACTCACTGAACTAAAGCATTTGGGGACATCCTGGCCTGGGCCAGGGGACTGGTACAGATCTTGAACTGCCTTGGCCAGCCTGCCTCAGGATGCTGCATTCCCAGCATATTCTGCACTTACTCTGAGAACTACAAGTAAGAAAGACAGGATGGGTCAATTCAAGGCAGGAGAACTCCTGCTGACTCCTTCAGTTTCTTTAAAGGGGAGGGAAGGGGCTGGGAATTTGTATCTCCATGTGTTAGATGGGGACCACACTAGGAAAGGGCATGGTCTTGAGTGAGGTGACTTTTTGGCTTGGGCATTTACCCTGGGACTTCCTGTTGGCAGCTTTCCCAGCAGTTGAGAATAAATCATTCATTTCTAAAGGGGGAGTCTATGTGGTTCATCTCAATGTCTACCACATTTTTGTTTTTTCCCCCAAGGTTTGATTGTTAAGTTCTACTTGTTCATTTTTTTTTTCTTTGATTCTGTTGTTTTTCTCTCAAGTTGTTAAGTGAGTTTAGGTTTTCATTTATATATAGGCATGAAGGTTTAGTGAGTTAATGTAGCTGAGTTAATGTAGCTAACTCCATATCTGTTTCTTCAAATAAGGACCTTCCCTGAATGGGAAGGGGGCAGCCCACAGAGAGCTCTACATATATAGTTGGACCACGCATCCAGGCAGGACTCACTTTACGATGCCCAGGCAGAGAACTTTCTGGCACTCCTAAATGCCAAAATGAGGACAGACTTATTCCAAGGAGCAACTTTTCTCTGCTAGTTAACCCAGATAATTTTAAATTTCTTTAGAAATTAAATATCTGATTTTTAACTGGGGGAGGGTAAATGTCAATCCTGTGTGCTGCGCAGATCTGTGTGGGGTGGTGCGAGTGAGTTTCTGTACAGAGAGCTCTCCATATTCTTAGGTTGTCCAAATTGGTTTACCATAAAGACCACATGAAACCCTATTGCCAGACTCTCTGAACAGAGTTCTCAGGGATGGGTCCCAAGATTCTCTGTTTAACAAGAGCTCCAGGTTAGAAATACTGCCTATATACCCTTCAGTCTGTACTTCCTAGTCTGCTCTTACTCTCTGAGTGCCTGCCCCCTTAATCGCTTCCTGTTCACAGCCAGGAAAGTGCTTCTGTCTGTTGGTGTTGTCTCCTGAGTTTGTCTGAGATGGAGACTCCCACTTTTGCTTGCCTATTAATATGTATTCACCTGCTTCTCAGGTTACAGAAAGTCATCAAACTCTCTGGTCTTCCTGTTCTCAGGACTGTTATGAATTTATTCCCTTTTGTACTTCTGTAACTATTTTTTTCAATTGGTTTTTACAAAAGAGGGAAGGTAAACATGTGCACTCAAAATATCATCTTGAATCAAACCTCAATAATCACACTTGAAAAATCTCCTGAGCTAGACTATTTTTAATGTGCAATGTGAAAGACTGTAACATGGGGATAAGGGAGATAGGGCAGTCTTGGATAATCATCAACTATATGGCCTTATAAATTGGGCAAATTTTTATGTGTTTTACTGAAAAGAACAGAAGGGGAAGAAACCATTTTTCTGGGGAAAAATAACGAATTTAGTTTTTCACATGTCTAGTTTCACATGAAGGCCTATGGAGGAGAATTGACCTGGAAGCATCCCTCTGTAAGTCTTTCATTCATTCATCAGTTTATTTAAGTGAAGTCAGGATATGGAAATGAATGTATTTTATAGGAGATAGAAACAAATAAGCAAATGCAATGGTGGAGAATATTAATATTGCTATGGGAGTCTCTTCAAGAGGCACAAAACCCAGGCTTGGGTGACCAAAGAAGGGGCTGACCTTTGGGTTACTCTTTAGATTTCACTGCTGCCCACACACAAGCTTTTTTTTTTTTTTAATTTTTAGTTGGAGATGAACACAATACCTTTATTTTATTTATTTATTTTTATGTGATGCTAAGGATTGAACCCAGTGCCTCACATGTGCTAGGCAAATGCTTTACCACTGAGCTGCAACCCAGTCCTAGGCTTACTCTTACAGGATGGATTGGGTAAGCCTAGCCAAGGCACCTAGAAAGGTAAGTTATTTTAGAAAGAATGGAAAGTTAGTAGGAAAACTGAGAGCCAAATTAGAATACTGCTAGAAATTTCTGAATGATAGGTTCCTGGAGGAAGGAAGGCAAGAGGAGACTGGAAAGGCAAACAAGTGTTAAGTGCTGTAGGGTCTTATAAATGGGAAGCCACTGGAGAGTTTCACATAATCATCCTAAAAGTAGATTTGAAACCTTGGGAGTGGATATTGTCAGTAGTTCTCTACTGCATCAGAATCACCCATGAAACTTGTTAGAAATGTACCTACCATGTGTAACATTATGTTAAATCTTTACATATAACATCTCTTATATGTAAATTATCTCTTAATCTTCATGGTCTCAGAAAGTGGGTAGTATTTATGTTACCAAGGTCTTATAGCTATTAAATGCCAAAACCCAAGGGATCTGGCTGTAAAGTTTCTGCCCTTTCTCTTGCTCTATGTTGCCTTAGGTACACGCAGTTTGTAAAATACACCTTGAATTTCATGGAGACATATAATAAGGCCTTGGATATTCTTAGATTCACAATGCAGGAGCTAGGGATATAGCTCAGTTGGTAGAGTACTTGCCTTGCAAGCACAAGGCCCTGGGTTCAATCCCCACCACCGCAAAAAAAAAAAAAAAAAAAAAAAAAAAAAGAATAGCACAATTCAACCACCAGAAACAATTTATTCTTTCTCTTCCACATCCAGAAATTTTAACTCAGGAAAGCCAAAACAGGCCTAGAAATCTGAATTTTAGCAAGCATTGAAGATGTTGCTTTGTTGCCAATGGCCCTCTGCTCCTGCTAGGAGTAATATGAGAAATTACGTATGGAGCCTTAGGGCAGAAGAATCCAGGAAAATGAGCAAAAATAACTAGAGAAATAAGAGGTAAACTTCATAAGAGTGTTACATTATCAGTTCACTGATAAGACTGAGACCTTTCCCTCCAAAGCTGTGATTCCTACTTCAGAAGACCTCCTACTTCTAGTTGTGTTTCATGGAACTTAGCCTAGGGATGCTGCCATATTCCTCATTATTTTCCCTTTCTCACAGGAACAGTTAACAAATAGACATTGGAAAGGTCATTTCTCTATTACTTGTCTTCGTAGGCTTTGAATTTAAATCGCAGGTAGCTATGAATGACAGACTCGCTTAAATTTCTTATAAATTCCCAGACGTACTCTTGGGTTTGACCATTGATAAAAAGATTATTTAATTTGTTCAGTAGAATGCTGCTCAAGCAGCAGTTGCCTTTACATTGAGGATCCCACTGCCTATGATAACTGAAGGACAGATGAATGATTTAAAGAAAAATTTTGTGCCCAGTTTCAAATGTAGACAAACAAAATTCTAGCAAATCTAGTTTAAGCTGGAGGTGTATAATTCATTTTTCTGGAGTAGTTAATGCTTTCAGAATCAAAATAAACAGACTTTGAAGCTGTGCTGGTTATTCAGGCACCTGCATAAGTGACTTCTCTTCCACTTACTGTCGTGTGTGCCTGATTTCTGCTGGCTTTTACTGGGGTCGAGTCTCCAAGCACGGAATTAATTAATTAAAAAAAAGTGTTAGCTGTGCTGGGGATGGAGCTCAGTAACAGAATACTTGCCTTGCACCCTTGAGATCCTGGGTTCCACATCCAGTATTATAAAAAAATCCATCAATAGAAAGATCAGAAATAGGGGATGGGTTAAAATCGCCACATAACTTACTCTCAATATCTAGATGTCTATACTCTAACCTCTAACAGCTCCAATTTCTTCCTGTAACATAAGCATTTCTTCCAAATTGACTTCTAAACCTAATTTTCTTCAGCCATTCCTTTATTTTTACATTAACATATGTTTTATTTTAAATCAGAGTCCCAAATTCACAGCCCTGTTTTTATTCATTCCCATGTTTTTATTGTTGTATTTGATTATACATGATAGTGAGATTTTAGAAATTTTATGATGATAAAGATAAATAATACTTATTGAGCACCTGCTCTGTGTGGCATTCTGTTAAGTTCTTTATGTCTGTTATCTCCTTTAAGTCTCACAGTTTTGGAAAGTGAGTGATATTTATATTCCCTGGGTCATATAGCTAGTGATATTTATATTCCCCATGTCACATAGGCGAACACTTAAACAACCTGGCTATAAAGTGCTTGCTCTGACTCCTGCACGGCATTGTCTCCAGATATAAACATTGTGTGTAAATTTCACCAAAAAAGTATAAGAGGCCTTTGAGAATTCTAAGACTCAGTGCTACCACAGGAAGCCATTGCCCTCTGAACAGCAAGTGGTTTCCTGGGAGCTTGCTTACTCTTGCAGACTAGCCTCAACACAAACTAAATCCAAATCTGTATCTGACAACACAGTAGTTACACACTGTAGACCACTGAGTTCATTAGCTGTCATGTTTAATTTACTCAACAAATGTTGAATATCTGATGATTAAAACGAGATTCTTGTCTTTGTGGCATCTATAATATAGTGGAGGGAAACCAAGAGGGATAAATCTATAAACATCAAGTCTAGAAGGTATTGTGGTTTCCATATACATGTAAATGTGGTTAAAGTTGTAGAAGCCACTAAAACAATTAAGATAAATCGTTTTTGTTCATTTTTCTTTTTCCCATGTTTTTATTGTTGTATTTGATTATACATGATAGTGAGATTTTTTGTTACATATTTGCTCATGCACATAGTATAACAATGTAATTTAGCCAATATCACTCCCCAGTACTTCCCGTCTCCCTGGTCTCTTTCCTCTACTATGTTGGTCTCCCTTTGATTTCCATGAGACCCATGTCCTACTTTTCCTTTTTTCCTCTAGCTTCCACGTATGATAAGATATCTTTTGGGATCTGAAAAGAGGTTAATGTAGGAGGTTGCTAACGACTAAGGGATGTCTGTTTGAAAAGGACTGAGATCAACCATCCTAATCAGGTAAAGTACCAGGAGAAAACATTAATTGGAAGGAAAGAAAGAAGTCTTGTCAAGGAGATGTTATGCTATGAGTTTTGAGATACACGCTTTCAGAGAGTACCATCTGGACCAGGAAGTTTTTTTGGTTTGCATATTCTTGTCAGATCAGAGTTAGAGCTCTCTGACAATCATTGAGCATTTCCACAGTATCCAAAGATGCTATTTCAAACTTCCAGTTCTTTCTGGAACTTTGCTTCTGTCTACCCTTCCTATTCTTGTCTTCCATTTCCATTTAAGTCTTCTGAAATGGCTTAAATTCTTAAAAAAAAGTTTGAGTAGTCACAGTTTTTAAAATTTTGAGCTTTTTAGATAAAGGACAGAAACTTATGCTTTTATGATTACTACTATTAAAAACCAGGCAAAATAATTTTCTATTCCATTGTTTTTATTAATTATGGTATAGAGCTTATTGTTTGCTTCTAACTTTAAATTACTCTGTATTCTAGATTTGGTGCAGGGATTTCTTACAAAATTTTCATGAGACACAAACTGTTTCTAATAATTCACCAGAGGACCTGAATGAAAGGCCAATAGCTATTTTTATTGTTTTATTTGCATATGTGGTATTTTGTTGAGTTATTTACATGTAGTATCTCCTTTAAACCTGAAAATGCAAATGGATTAACTATTGTATTGACAATCATTGTTAGCCAACCTACCAGAAATCTTAAGATAAATGTTACCATAATATTCATTTGTTTCTTGAGATTTGAAGACGTGTAAGTATCTCTAGGTTATTTCCAAGGCAATCTATTTGAGCTATTTAGCGCTATACTTTGTTAGAATTTATAAATGGAATTATTTTTAAAAGCAGAAAATTCAATTAAGGGACAGAAAAAAGAATCCAATGAAAAATAAAAATTTTCTCAGGAACATATATAAAAGTCCCAATCACCTATATTTATGACCGAAATATTTACCTATGTCTTAATTCACTCAAGATGTGAAAAAACAATTTGTATGATGTAATTTAGAAATCATTTGAGGGAAATAGTACTCTAATTCTTATTAGAAGAACACAAATAACTCTTATGTTTGGTTCATATCAGTTTAAAAAGCAATGTGACTCGAATTTTATTCTGAATTTAAGTTCTGTCTTTACTACTTACTAGACATATGTTCTTGGACAAATCCTTAACCTAGCAGAACTTTTGCTTTCTTATTTACAAAATAAGGGCAAGCATAACAACTATCTAACAAATTTGTCAAGCAGGTCAGATGAAATAATGCATACAGTGTGAATAATGAATATAAACTAGGAAATTCTATACAAACTGTACACAAACACATACTAATAAAAATTTTGATTTAGATTGTTTTGATTTTAAGGGGAAAACCTAATAAGTTGATAATTATAGAAGAAATATTTTATTTCCAGAAGGTTACATAAGAAGGGGGAATATGTTAAAATGAAAATGTCCCTAGACTGAAGTTAGAATAGAGCAAAGACCTTGCAGGAGTTATCGTGGATGGCAGGAATATTTTTTTGTGTTGGTCAAATCCATAGGTGATATCACCTTTATCTTTAAGGCTTTATGATCCAATTGGAGGAATGCACATCAACACCTGAAACAATGGAAAAGCCATTTATGGATCAACATTCCAGAAGAAGCAAATTGATAAAGAAACTGCTGACCTAACAGAGATCACAGATCCAAACATTTTAAATTCACATTGTTTCCTGCTTGGGATGGTCTGTTGTGGCCACATAGGATGTGTCTGAATGGTTGTCATAAATGTGATCTGAAACTTTCTCCTTTTACAACTCATCTCTCTTCTATCCCCTCTCTGGCTACTCTTGCCCTATCAATTGGAGAAACTATACTTTCATAGAGTGATTTGTATGTTCATGTGTGCATTTTCATATTTACTACAAGAAATTACATTTATTCTCTTTAGCAGAATAAAGAAAATCCACTCTGTCAAATCCTACCAAAGAGAGAGTTTATGTCTAGACTAATTATTAATAGTAGTTGCATTAGGCAGCAACTTTTCTTTTGTTATGCAACATGAAAAGTTCCATTGGATTCTGTTAAATAAATGAATAATGTGATCAACTCTAACCATACTTTTAAATTTGTAGTTTCTATCCAGAGCTTCACAAATGACAGGACTTAATTAGTTCTATTAAGCTATTCTCAAAGGAAATCAGTCAGGATGGGATGGGACAACAATTCCCAAATTTTTGGCCTTTGGTCTCTTTACTTTAAAAGTTAGAGATTTCTAAAGAGCATTTGTTGATGTGAGTTATATCAAATTTTTATCTCAGAAACTAAAACTAAGAACACTTAAAATTGTTATGATACATGAAACAGTTCATTGAATTTTATTTATTAATTTAAAGCTAATAACAATAAACCCATTATGTGTTAAAATAAATAACATTTTTATGACTAAATTTTCCAAAATTAATAAACAAAAATTTAGTGAAGATAGTGGCTTCTTTATACATTTTTACAAATCTTTTTAATCTGCTTGTCTTAGTTCAGGCTGCTATCACACACTCCTATAGATGGTTGGCTTAAAGAACAAACATTTATCCTAATTCTGGAGGCTGGAAGTCTGAGATGAGTTTTGTTTAGTATGGTTGGGTTCTTGGTGAGGACTCTCTTCCTGGTTTACAGATAGCTTTCTCCTTCTGAATACTCAGATGGAGGAGGCAGGGGATTCTGGTTTCTCTCTTATAAGAGCAGTAATCCCATCATGGGGCCTCTATCCTCATGGCCTCATCTAAACTTAATTACTTCTCCAAAAGTTAGTTTATCTAATTTATATTTTGGAAATGGCATTGAGTTTGAAATATCTTGATAAATCTAGGTAATACTCAAAAGATGTCATTTTATAGATTTCTTTATCAGAGATGCAAATGGTCCAATACCTAAAACTTCCAAGACTCAAAGAAAAAAGAGACAGCTTCAAAGTAATTATAGATACAGAACTTCAAATACCCAAACATTGGTTATTAGAACTTCAACATGTGGATCTGGGTACACAAATTTTCTGTCCACACCACTGCTTATATTAACAACTAAATGGTCTGTTGTGATATTACCCACCATGTAGCCTTTGAAAATCTCCATTTGGCATTTGTGAGAGAATGAAATAAAAAGGGGAAATAACATCTTCATATTATTCTGAAAATAATTTTGAACACACAGATCCCTTGAAAGGGCTTTAGGGACCCAAAGTGTCCTCAAAACACATTGTGAGAACCTCTGGGCTTAGTTTTACTATGATAACACAAAATCCTCAAATCCTACTGACTTAAACAGTGTAGTGGGTTTTTTGCTTCTCTCTCATTCAATATACACTGTAGATCAGTTATATATTTTGTTTCATGTCATTGCAGTCCTCGTTCTGGGACCCAGTTTCTGGGATCTGAAACTATATAGAACATGGCTGGTAACTGTAGGCACACAAAAAAAAGAACAAGAAAACATGACAAAATATGGACTAATTCTTAAAGCTTCTTCCCTGCCCCTCCTGCAAGATACATATTACCCCTGCTTATATCTCATCAGATGAAGCAATCCACATATCCCAGCCCAACTTCACCAAGGCAGGAGGTCTACCCCTCCTGTAGGAAGAGACACAGAATGTTAGTTAACATTACTATCTATCATCCCTGCTGACATTTTTTCCCACTCTTGGGGACTGGACCCAGGGACACTCAACCACTGAGTTGCATCCCCAGTTCATTTCATTTCCTTCCCAGTAACTGGGATTACAGGCATGGGCCATGGAGCCCCACCCCACTGATATTTTTAAGCTCATTGAACTTTGTTGTGTCAAGTCATTAGATGTATTGTAGATGTCCATCCTGGTCAGAATTTATAAGGTTATCTTTATCTTTGCCTCTAAGCCTGCTCCTTTTCTGAGTTTTAAGAATTAAACAAGTAGCTGGCATATATTCAGCATTTAATAAATACCATTGAAAATGGACAAAGATGGAATATTGATAAAATATCATTTAGAATTAGACACTATACTTAAGTGTTTCAAATTCCAAGAATGGTATGTTCAAATATTAGCTAGGCTAAATTTGGCTCTGGGAAGAGGCTTCTTAATAAACTAACTCAACCTCATCATTTAACAGATGTCTTCACTGTAGTATCAGGAAACTAAATTACACCATTCTAATATGAAATGGAAATAGAGTTAGTTGTGTCCAGCTTATATTTTAAAAATGATACTGAGTTTGGGACATTTTCTAAATTAGTCTAGATAAATATTCAAATGACATCATTTTGTAGGTTTCCACATCAGAGATGCATATTATTCAATATCTAAAATTTGCATGAGTCCAAAGAAAAATTAAGATGGTTTCAGAGTAACTATAGGTACAAAATTTATATTTACTGGTTCCCTTGAGGCTGCATTGGGGTAAGAAGTCTTTCCTGATTTCTGGTCCTTCAACAAACTTGCAACACATTCTGAATGGTACTGTGTAGACTACTTCTACTTCAGAAGCCATTTTCTAAAACCAATTATGCTCATGGAAAAATCTTGCAGATGATAACAAGGTTATATAAAATAAATCATCAAGATGTGGGTGATTTCTCCCACTTCCAAGTAATCTAATGAAGCATTTGTGGTTTATTTTCATTAATTCTAGGATCAAAAGTCCCAAAATCAGGAAAAAAATATTGGCTGGATATAGAAAAATATACAGCACTGCATTTTCTTACAATATAATTTTCTTAAAAATTAATCAGTGGAAAAAAATAAAAGCTTGTATTTAAGATACATTATTCTTAGGAATGATATTTTATCCTAATTAAACTTCACAATAACTCAGTAGGGGTAGGTAATGTACAAATATTTCCTTTCAGAGATGAAAAAAAAATCAAAGCACAAACAGATTCAGGAAGAATCCAGAGGTTACACAATGAGTCGTTAACAGAAGCAAGAAGACATAATGATGTTTTTTTCTTTCAAGATGGTACCCCAAACATGTAGCCACTGTCACCATGATTATACATCTTTATAAATAACAAAAATTAGGAAAACACCTTAGTCAAAATATATGAGATGAAACCTAAATTTTATGTATGGCAATTACCTTGGGAGGAAACAAGAAATTACTTCCATTTTCAAAAGCATACTCCCCCAAATTTTATTTTTTTCTCATTTTCTTTATATTCAAAAATTTCTATTGTCCAACTTCAAATAAATGCAAATATAACTGTAATACAAAGTACCATTTGTGTCACTAGTACCATTAAAAACCCTCATGTGTGAATGGGTGTTTAATTAGGCTGTATTAGATTAATCCCATGTCTCCATTGGTTGTAACAAATGAAAAGATAGTGTGCACTGTCATGGGGATAGACATTTAAAGCTCAATGTAACTTTCATATTTTCTGTGTGATCGGTCATCTAGGACTTCCCTTTAATTTAATGAAAATTTGGTTTGTACATCAGAAAACCTTTTTAATTGCAAGAAATGCAAAGCAGGAATTTTTTTTTCAAGGATTGACATTACCTTTGTTGTTTGATACATTAAAATAAGGCCCATAAGGGACAGCTATAAACAATGAACTTCATATAAAATAGATAAAAGCTTGCTCCTTGGGCCTACATAGTAATCCGGACAGAGGCTTGGAAAAGAACAACCTAATACTTCTAATAAGATAAGATTGTCTAGGTAGCAGAAGAATATTTGTTATAAAAGATCTTAGATGTCATTTCTTAAGACATTTTGAGGTAATTTTTACCAGTTTTAAAATAATTGCATCTAGATTATAGTTATTGTATAAGAAAAGACTTGCCTCCAATTTAAACGATGTTGGGAAGTTAAATAGAAATTTAAGTAGTGAAACCTAATTTTTGAATCAGAAAAATATTCCAGCCGACATGTAAGTTTTGCTTTGTCACTGTACTGTATTCCATTCAGTAGAACAAAGACGGGATGCATAATGAGCCAATGTAAATGAAGTCAAATCAGCAAAAGCATAGTGGGGGAGGGGAAGGTATAAAATATGACAGTCATTATAATGACCGGGGAGTAGAGATTTTAAATGTTTAATGCCTACACACTCAGATTCATTTTTCTATCATTGCTTTGAATGGGTAGACTTAGGTGTTTGAAAGTCCAGAATGAAAGCATCATCCTTTGGACCAAAAGAATTATTAATATTATTTAATCACACAGATATGATCTGCACTCATAATTATCCTACAACTTCCTACTCCCCTGTCCCCACTGGAATAGAAGGGGGTTAAGAAAGGTGGTCATAATTAGAGGTAATTTGAAAATGCCGTAGTATTTATTTGGGGCTTTTCTGTCTTACCCTCTCTCACTGCATGCCAGCTTCCCATCTCCCAGCCATGATGGAAGCTCAGAACACAATAGAAACACAGCAACAATATGAATTGCAAATGCATGTATATCTTTCCGCACAACCTATCTTATTGACTCAATAAAATGAGTATCTTCCAAAAAATATCTTGAGCTGTAAATTGCTTTACTATTGATGATGGGCTTTGGAAAAATACTACACATGCCTTACAATCAACTAGACAGAGTTGTGTTAAACAGAATTGCTTAGCTCTTGTCTGTAAATTACTCCCCTCCCTCTCCAATAAAGGAATGAATCTTGCTTAATAATCTATGCTGCTTAGCATGTGTTATAACTTTACATGTGAAAATCTGAGTATTTTATATACCCCACACTTTAGGACTACAGCAAGCCTTTATTATAATGTTCTCATATTTAACATTTTCCTACATAGAGTGAAATTTCAAGAATACTAGCATAAAGACCATTTAATGCAATGTCCCCCACCATTCCATTTTTTCTCTTATGCTGTTCCAAAATATTGCTGTCTTGAAAGATATTCATAAATTTCTTTCACTGTGTAGGCAGTTTAACACATAGTAATTAAACAGAAGCTATAAACAGTAAAGCATATACATGGACTTCTCTGATTTCAATGTTATGTTAAACTAGTGAATATTAATCCCTAAAAATAAGTACACTGATAATTTGAAAGCAGCATTCTTTGGGGGAAGGGGAGTGGATAGGTGGGAAATTAATTGAAAATTATTGTAAAGTAAGTTAAATTTCTGGTTTGGATGGTAATTGAATTATTTAAAAAACTTTGTATTTACATCTTTAAAAAAGAAAAAAAAAAACAGATTTCCTTGGCACTGTTAATGTGTGTTAAAGGTCTTCTGTTAAACTTGCTCCACGGATGGCATGAGTGTGTATTTTAAAGGCTGAAGAAACATAGGAGCTTGAATACTTTGTAAATATTTAAGCTTTTGCAGAGTAGTGTCTAAAGAAGAAATAAGATTCTAGCCTTTTACCTTTGAACCCTTTGTGAAATATCTTAATGTTGCCAAATGTGAATATAGTGAACTTAATCAGCAAATTTGACCAAGATTTATGAACTTTTTCATTCTAAATGCATTTACATATACACAAGCACATATATGTACATAAATTTATTTTATTACATCCATTTTACACAAACTGAACCTTATGCAGTTGAAGTACTAAAAAAGCCAATCAAAATACTCTTCATATATCCTTAAGTCCATAAACCTCTTTAAATTGTCTCTTTTAAAAAACAGCTAAATTATGGAAATGCAGACTGCATTACAGAATATTTGCCAGTTATATCTTGATTCTTATTTGAAATTCCCACAAGAATATAGGCATGACAGTAATATAAACCATAGAAACAGGCAAAAAAAAAGTAGAACACAGGGACTTGTAAATAAATCCATGAATATCAAGAAGCACAGATGCTAAGATTATGCATTTTTACCAGTACAGTTCTGTGCTTGTAAACTATAAGGCCAGACATTTGTAAGATGCAGTGTAGCAGGCCCTGCTGAGGGAGGGAGATGAGGGGAGACTCTGAAAAAGCTGGGGAGGAGGGAAGTAGGGAGGGAAGAGGAGTGAGAGGGAGAGAGATTGGGGGGGGCACACATAGCCAGACACAATACCGCATAATAATGTTAACATTCCTGCATGTCTAATGGCTTAAATATGCTGTGCGCCTCACTCTAGCCCCACACTGCAGCTGATGTCAAAGAACCATTTAATATTTTATCAACAGTCCTTCTTTGAACGAAAAAAAATTTTTTTTCTCATGAAAAGGATTCCAGGGTTTCCAAGCTTGGGAAAAATGAAGTCCCTTGAATGGCAAAATTTTAAGACACAACACTTGTGAATACCTCATGTTCAGCAAGATTCACATCATTCTCCAATGCATCTTACATTATTTACATCTTAGCAATGTCAACATGTCTTATTTACTAAGGAAACATAAAGTCACATTTTAACTTCTTTTTTTAAACAATAGGAATGTATAGCTTTATTTTTTCATGTAAAAGAAACTCATTGATTGAATTATGATTATAGTATCAGTTGGACTTTTAGTTTAGTTTTTTTTTTTTTTTTTTGGTGGAAAATATTTTTTTCTTGTTTGATGGATCCTATGCCTGTAACAAAGAATGACTGAATTGTCTTAACAAAGAAGATGAAGGCTGTATGTGTTGGTTACAATAGAATAACCACCTTCCAGATCTCTTAAATCCACAATATATGTAGTGTGGGTCCTGAGTGGCTTTTGTTTTCAATGTCTTTTGTAAGCTTTTAGGGTTTTTTCTGCATCAAATGTCAAGTTAATTTACAGGGCGCTATTACTGATATGTTTCCTTGGTTTGTGGTTTTCTGTGAAAGGCAGGCAGCTGAGACCAAGTCTTAGGCTGGGGGGGGAGGGGCAGCCGGAGCCCATAACACATACACTGTGCCAGGGTCTGTAAATTGGCTGCCTGTATGACAGCGGGCCCAGGGAAACCTCTAGTCTTCATTTGCATGCTGAAGAATATCCAGGATTAAACCGGACTGATTTTCATACAGGATTTAGACCTGACATTTATTATTCGGTTCACAGACCTCTTGAAGAAAAGTTTGTTTTCCACTCATAGATGAAAAATCTTCTAAGATAAATAAGGACTGGCTTAGCAGTAACAGTAAATAAATATCTTTCCTGTATTTCTTATGAATTGATCATATATGATTAACAGACAGATGTTTGCCACCAAATGATTATATTTTGCTCCTTAGCAATTTGAAAGGAAAATATGTATCAAGGCCCCATGTAGTATTTATAAAAATGCATTCATTTTACTCTGGAAGTTAATTTTTCACAAATAAAATTTAGAGACAGACACTTGATTTTTAGAAAAATTAAAACAATATTGGAGCAGTAAATTGTTCTGAAATGTTTAATTTTGCATCTGCTCCATGTGTTTTTATGAGGATAGAGAAGATTCTGGTTATACTGTAAGCATCAATTACATAATTTTATATAAAAAATGAAAATCATAAGTGAATGCTACACATAAGCCCTATCCACCAAATTTATAATGTAGATAGTTCATTTTCATTGCCAAATAGATCCATAAAGTATACTGGTGTCTTTTAACATTTTAGGTATTAATTGTTTGTAAAGACAAACACTTATAATCCAATACTTCAGCAATAGTTTAAGTAAACAAAGATTTAATTTCTAATATTTGAAGAAAACATATTTTGACAAAGTGCCAATATGAAGAAACATGATAGAGCTGCTTTACATTTTCTGGAATGCATTTTCTGTGTGCCTGAATAAAGACTGCAAATAGTGATTAAGCAGGCCCAGAAGAAATTTAGGTTTCCTCATGTATTAATAAACAGAACGGATTTTCAAATGCATTGAAAATATACTTTATACATTTAATAAACATAAGGTAAAATAATACGAATGTCAGCAATTAAATATATTATTGTGTCTGTCAGTGCATATGGAGAAAACTGTAAAATCTGCTACACATTTGAATTTTTAATGTGTCAATGAAACTTTTGAAAATGTGTTCTCATCTTTGATTTCTTTATGAATATTAACTTATTAATGACAAATCTTAAACATGTACAATATTAGACATATTCCTTGGAAATTTTTCCTTCTTTATTTTAATGTTGCATTTTATTATAACTGTACACATGAATCATATTTACTTCTTCAAATCAATTTGTAATTATACACAGAAGTATATACTATGAAAGTTTTAGACAGACTATGCCAATGGACTTTTTATAGTGAGCTATCAGTATCACATACACAAATCTATTTATTAACCAAGCGTTTAATAAATGATCATGAGTCTGTCTACTTTTGTCTTGATTCAATTACCCTATATAACATGAACACAGATGATCTGACTCCACCAAAAAGTAGGTAAAACCAAAGAGTAAAAATTACTGTTGTGAGAAGGTTTTGTCCACCTTGTGTGTAGAAATAATTCTATTTTATATGTGTGTAAATTGCAAATGTTAACATAAATATTATTGTGAAATGCATCTATACATGTGAAGTGAAGAGAATTGAGGTAATTACTAGAACAATTCAGACTAAACCCTTCACTTTTGCTTGCAATAGATAATTGAGGCAAAAATGTTTTTCTCTAGAATTATCTGGATGATTGCATCAATTCTTCACTTCAGTTTATATGTGTACATAGACTTAGCAATTGTGTGTCTTCAGAAAGTGCCACATTAAAAATATGCAAATATAGAATACATTCATTTACGACACTACTATCATTATGGGTTTAATATACTACCCAACTTGTTTGTTAATCAAATTGGGACCTTAAAAAAGGGGAAAGGTTAAACATATTTTCCCAAGTAATTATTTCTAAAGCAACATACAGTGATATTTAGATGTAACATACAATTATATATGCATCATACAAACTAGGTTTCTCCAACCCACTCTGGCATACTAATGCCCCCATTTTTCATTATTATTTCTATTAACAGTGTACTTCCACAGTAGGCCCTGCTAATTGCATGGAGAGTATTCACGATGGTGTGTTACCAATATAGTACTGAGGAATGTTTAATTGTGAAGGTTTGACCCTCAACCTGAAATTCTGAAAGTATATGCTTATGAAAAAGAAATTCTGAATCTAGTTGGTTGAAGTAGGGAGGGTCACTTTCAATCAAGCCAATTTTTGGTGACTTTATAGTTAATATGCTTAAAGAAACAAGGCTGGTATAAAGACGTGAATGAACATGGTTATTTCATCTTTTTTAGTGACTGCATGAGAAATAGGTATTAATTGCTCCATCGTTTAAAATTCTTGATACAATTCACATTTACTCACTTTAAACTCAAGATGTCTCTCAATCAAATTGTGGTACTCTTTATATCTTCAATGTAATTAGTATTGTACAGTATTCATGACAAACATACAGAACAAGGAAAAGAATTCCTACTTGATAATCATTGTAAATATGAAATTGTCAAGCTAGTCCTAATTAGTCACTGAGATAAAGATAATATGCAAGTCCCTAAGAGGTGCAATAGACTTAGAACAAAATTCAAATATGCCACAATTAGATTATTGTTTCAAATGCCTATGCTTAATAAAGTTGGTGGACCATGTTTGCCAAATAATTCTGTCAAGCAAGCAGTCATAGTTTAAAAGTAATTAAGCAATTTATCCTCATCTTAAAACGGCACAGGCAAATGCCCACGCTTTTGTTCCTTTAAAAATGTGTAAGATGCTCGATAAAAAGTATTACCTTAAAAAAAAATTCAGTATATTCTACTTTTTAAACTTCAACAGGTAAAGAATCATTTTAAAACTTGCCTTTAAAAGACATTCTAGTAAAGCATTTGATTGTTTAACATTTTTATTATTCAAGTTCTTACCATTTCATACTACTCCCTGGAGAGAGGCCAAGGAAATATTAAAAATACTATAGAAATATAAAGGATAAGATATTTGTCACTCTCGTTTAAATTGATGTATGCTGCTGTCCTATAAACGTCACATCGGATAACCCTGAAAAATTACCATGAATCTCCATAATTACGCATATTCATGATGGTGTTTTGCATACTGCTAACAGCAGACTGCATGTGGGGTGGGACTTGAAGGGGGGTAGGAGTGATGTGACAGATTAAAATTATTACCAGTATCATGGAAATAGACATAGCAACAGTTCCATTTTGTTAGGGCTTAGAAAACAAAAGCATATCATGAAATCGCACAGTAATTAAATAACTAGAAATTTTTCTCCTACATATTTCACCATAAAAAGTTAGCAGCGATGAACTGACTGGGAAGATCATTGTTACTTGAAATGTGCTTGTATTTATCATGGGTTCCTAGGTATAGGACTCTATTAACTGAAAGGAGAGGGTGATTTTTAACTTTTCTGAGGGGGGAGGGGAGAAGGTGCAGTGATGGTGAATTTTCAAGCTTGCCCAAAATACATGGGCTGCTTATATGGTTGGGAAGCTCTGATCTGAGTGCAAATCATGTAGGTGCATTTCTTTTCTTCTGATAAATATGAGGGCTGAGTCATATTTGGTAAACTGTAAAAAGGCTCTAAGAAAAGTTTTCTGGTGTCTGTCTCAATAGCTTTTTTGTGCTGAGGCAGAGAGCAGAGTTAATCAGGGACTCTAGAAGTAATTATCGACAGAGTTTGGGTAATACAAATGCTTGGGTAAACAGCGATTGTTCTTTCCACAAGATTGCGAGTGGAAACAACAATACTGGTATTGTCCTCCACTTCTCATTAGGGGGACTTGGGAGGGAGTGCTGCACTGCCAGGCGGATGGGAAACTGACAGGCGAACAGTGCTGGGAACGACTCTCTCCTGATCCCACTACCACAAGCTCTGGCTTTTGGCATCAGGAGTGCCAGCTGCATCGGGAGAAGCCAAGCCTGTCATACCATCTTCACATCAAATCTTCAGGGTACAAGAGCTAGAGCATAGTTAGAGCTTAATGAAGAAACAAATACAAAAGAGAAGATTAAGCCTTGTTAACACTTGCATTCATTTGTTCTTATGGAAACTGCACTGGAAGGGTTGCTTTATAGAACTCATTCTTTTTTCTCTTAAGCAGAAAAGTTATATTGAGGGTGCATTTTTAAAATATATTTTAAATACACAGGGAAAAGTATCTTTCAGTTCCCCTGTAACTATCAGTCAGCAAATTGTTTTGTCAAAAATGCCACTTGAAACAGTGATGCCCATGACAACTGTCAAAATTGGTAAATACTTTTTCGTTTCTTATATTAATAATATTGTTCTTGTTTCCACATAAAGCAATTCCTTGCATACTTAAGTGATACCATAGCATTCATAGCATTTTTTGAAAAATCAGGATGTGAAACTTTTATCTTTTGTTATGGGATAACAAACAATCTCTTCTTTGGGTGAAACATTTGTGTTTCATGGCACCACTTACTTCATCTTCAAATTAATTGCATTTGAGAAAAAGGAACCGTATTTTTGAAGTTCACTATAAAGTATCCAGAAAGTTTGACAGCAGAATGCTACAATTATTTTTTATTGTTATAAGCAATCAGTCAACTGTACAAAGGTGTATTGTGTACAGCTGCAATGTAAAACCTATTTTTGTTTATGCTATCTGTCAACCACTTACTATGCTAAGGTGCATTTTAAATGATATTATTCCAAAGGAAAGAGGGACACTTTAATGGAATAATGTACCTTCTATTCCACACTTTGTACTTAGGATCTACCCAAGAAGGGTTCAAATATATTTGTAGTTCAAATTGTAGATCTGTGTTGAAACAAGAAAGGCTACTTCTTAAAGACTGAGAGAGCAGCATTCAATTCCTGTATTAGGACTGAAATATTTAATTTTTAAATTCTCAGGCATTTTAGACTTAAGTTTGTTGAAGAGAGACTTTAGTACTTTGCTTTGCCTATGATGGAGATAAACAGAAATATGGACATCTTCATATTATTTTCTGTACTTTCTGTTGACAGGTATTACTTTCTGGAAGTTACTTTCTGTAGAAGTAGGAAAAGACATATACCCAGACCAATGCAGCCTAATTACTAAATGAATTATTTCATGAAGAAGGCGTTAAAATAAAGTATATTATAAAAATAGTCAAGTCATTTTTATATAAACTGAGTTTACTCAAGGCAAATTTGTACCTGTAGTCACTTAATGATGACAAAGAAAAACATTATAAGTTAAGATTTATGGTGTATAAATAAAACTGACAGTGTCATATAAAGCATCTCAGATATAACTGCCCAATTATCCCTTACATACATACTTAAGTTTACATTGGCCTAGTATGAGTGAGTCCTTCTGTTTTTCCTTTATATGACCTAAAGACAACCAGCGATTTCAGTATGACACAAGTGAATCCTTTTTATTCTGCTGGTGTCTGAAGGTATCACCAAATCAATGTCAGGTGATATTCCACTGAACTTTCATTGGTTGTAATTATTATTTTTGCCTGATGTGATTTAGTCCATGGTGTACACATACCCGAGTAACAGTGGACCTTGAAATACTTAAAAGTAGCTCATATTTTCTAGTCTACATAGCTCTCGGTGCTCTGCCATCATGGATGTCACTGCTTCAGGATGACCACATCTTAAAATGTGGGGTCATGCCGTAGGGAGCTGACCTCATCACAAACACTTCTCAGAGACTTTATTACAATGAATTCATTGATTATTTAAATAGGACTTGGTATTTGTAAGTGGTGTTTCTCTTATGCTTTCAGACCAAGAGCAGTTAAATAATGAATATTGATATTTTTGTTTTCTAATTTTTTTAGCCATCTCCTTAATCATTTATAATTAAACATGACAGGTGATTTACATGGTATCTCCAAACACAAATACAAATACTATATGATAGAATTAATATAACTCTGTGATAACAAGTAAAATGAGACTACATTTCTCTTTCTGATTAATAGAACTCCGTTTTAAGATTTTATTAATAATTTCTTCAGTCATTAATTTAGCAAAAACATAACATTTATTTCTAAATCTACTCAACCAAGTTTAGCTCATGCTGTCCTATAGCAGCAGGATAAAACTTTATGTAACTAGAATATTTACAAGAGAATCTTTACCTCGTGTAATTCATTGTATCTTCAGTAGAACATTATAAAATATATGTTTGTTTGGATTGTTTAAAAACAACAGAGTGATGGAATATACTAAAATAAGTTCACAATTGCAAAGAAAAATCCCAGAAGAAAAATTCACAAAAGTGTTTATTGTTCTATATATATATCACATGTAAATATTACATACATTTAAATATTTTTCTGATGAAAACAAATACAAGACAATTTTCTCTTTGAAAGTGTATTGCTGGATTACAATTGTAGCGATTAGGTGAGAATGGATAGTACTATGACTATTATTAGTACATGCACTTAATTGACTGATCTGGTCCTCTTTTGGATTGTAAAACATTATTTAAGGAAGATTACATTTTATAAAGTTTAATGTTAAATTGCATAAATTCATGATTTAGTTGACTAGAAATCAAAGGATAAAATGTTCTTTCATTTAGATCAGGAAGAATTCACCATGAATTTAATTAAAATTTCCTTTAAAATGACTTGATTTTGTGTGAAACCTTAGCTACCATATGAATAATCAACTTTTATTTTTAAAGTGTTGAAAATTTTGTTTAGTAAGAATAGAACAATTCAACTTGTTCTTATTTTGTAAGGTTTTTTTTTTTTTTGCTTTTTGTGGTGCTGGTGATTGAACCATAGCCTGTTCATGTTAGGCAAGTGTAACAACACTGAGCTACATCCCCTCCCAACTTCTTTTTTTGAGAGATGACATCTTTGATCAGAACATTAAGGAGAATAAACCTGTAGCATTGCTCTGGCCTACCCTTTGGCCTCCAGCAGTGTGGGACTAGTATTTAGAGAGAAAGGGAGTATGTAGAGGAATTTCCAGAATCATGGCTAGGCCTAGTAGCAGCTCAGTTTCTACTATAGCATCCGAACTACCAGCTGTACTAAAAGGAGAGGTGCAATGCCATTAAGAATCTCTTCTGGTCTCTACTTCCAACCCAGAAATGAAAAGCATAGTTTTCTTTGAGGGAGAATTGACTGAAGGTGGGAGTGGGTTGGTGTCAATGTTCTTTCAATCTGAGCCCATGCTTATTTGTATTGGATGTATTTATCTTATTAATTATCTTTTCCAGAGGTTTCTTTACCTAGGGATTTAAAAAAAACATTTAGCCAAATTTTAGTCTAATTAATATTTTTACTTAATACAAAAGTTGCTTGCCTTTTGTGGGTCAGGTGGTTATTTTGGCATATTGAATTCTTAAGAAGGCTGATTTAGGAATGAGGAGGTATGGATCAGAATTATAGCTTCTTTTCACATGAAGCCAGGTGCATTTCCTATTGAGCCTCAGGAATTTCTTCTTTTAAACAGTGGCCCTAAAGATTATATAAAATATCATATAACAAAATAACTAGTACTGGGTCTATAAGGCAAGAGAGGCCCCAGCTTAGTGACTGAATCTACATTTCAATGTGCAGAGTTCAGGAAAAATTCAGAGCTGAATGGTTCCTTAAAAATGGTAGTTTTTATCCTGAGAGGTGCTTGGGGGTGGGGGGACCAGGGACCATAGAGCCCTTCATCACCTGTAAAAAGTGACAGGGTGCTTATGTGGTGCTGCTGCTTGATTCTCAAATCTGGCTGTCACATTTTATCAAGCCACATGAAACATTGCTGCAATGCAGGCAAGATGAGACATTGGACACTTAAAAAGGAAAAAGAAAGTTGACACACAAATCCAGTGCCATTTTTTCTCTTCTTTTAAACGTAGAAACCTGCACATAATAAATTAGAACCATTTGTTGAATAATTAGAGGTGAATTTTAAAGGCACTGGAATTTGAAATAAGTAATTTTGAGTTTACCCCCTTTCTTATTTTTTTGGAAAATAAAAAAGTTCAGGAGACTTTAAGAGAGTGAAATATACTTCTTATATTGATACATCTTGAAGAACTGCTTGCCCACATATTTATGTAGAAGCATTAAAAGCTTAAAGTACAAGCATCAGACCCATATCGATAGATGCGTCTTACACAACTTAGTTCACCAAAATTCTATCATAGTCACTTACAGAATGGTCTATCATTTCTTCAGAGTATAACCATTTATTCGAAATGTTTTCTTAAATAGCATGGCCAATATTTACTAGATATACCTTTTAACTATTTCTTGAAGAACAATATATTTTCAGACATTACATTTGGGTCTCATCAAGATTGCTGACGTATGTAGGCCAACAAAAATGAGATGGCTCAGCTGTAGGCACTGTGTTGACCTGTTAACCTGAATTTCATTCTAACTGCTTTTGTATTTAAACTTAAATTCCGTAACCTACATATGCATGGGGAATTAATTCTCATCTGAGAATTACCATTCTACTTTAAAATAAGTATAACAGCAAAAATAGGTGTTCACGCCAACCACCAACTTGGTTTTCTTTTTTTTTTTTTTTTTAAAAGATTTGGAGCTTGTCTCCTTGAAAGCTCTTCCACAGCACAGAATGAAGAGGTAGCTAAGAGTGATGCCACTAGGAGGGCGTGTGGAGATCCTGCTCCATGATGAGGGGTGGCATCTGTGGAGGCCCTTCATTCTATAGCGTTCATAGACTTTATACCACACCTTTACACATTTTAAGTTTCAATGTAAATAGAAAAGCTTTCTAAATGATATTTTCCTAGTGAATATAGTTCAAGTAACTATCAATGTTTTGAAATAAAACTGGTGATGCTAATATTTTCTTTCTGGTATAAAATTTGTGTGTTATCAAAATATAGGGTCACCTTAAACTAAAAATTAACAGATAAGGTTTTTTTTTATATTTGCCATATCTGCCCACTTCTAAGTGGTAGTACTAATATAAAAAAAATGGATGTTTAACTCTGCAGATGCATCCATATATATTAGAAAGAATATTTTCTTTGAATCTATTAATCAAAGGACTTTCTAGGAAACATACATAAAAGTTAGTTTAAGAAAATATTTCTATTTCACTCTCTATTTTCTCATTGTATGTTGATTTTAAGTCCCCAAGAAACGTCTTTATTGTGTTTAATAAATTTAATTTTATCCATTTTTATCCTGGGAAAGTTGATCATTATTTTAGGTCATTACTTGAATATCTGTTTTGGTGCCAAATTGGTTATGTTTTGGTAGTTCAATGATCACTTTAAAATGATTTTCATATGATGGATATTTGAACTAAAATATAAAATCAAGATGATGCATTACCTATGCTCCTAGAGTACTGTATGATCTGATGAAGTATACTATTGTCACTATTATAATAAATTAATAAACAAATAGTAAATTTTATGTTTAGTATTTTTGGACAATAAACACTTCTCAGAGTAGCTAATTTTAAGAAATCTTCTTACTGTATTTTAAAACATATATGACCTTATCTTTTCAGAAATTTTTGGAAATATCTAAACATCAAGCTTTCTCAAGTAAAAAGCACAAATATCTCCTTCAAGCATTATTTCTCTTTAGTATGTTTTAAAGAGCTCTGAGGACAAATTTGATGAGGCAGTTCACTATTGCATAAGAACTTGAGCTAACCATAGATAAACCAGAAGTTAGTTGTGTACAACTTTTGTTTATTTTGAGAACTAATAGATCACACCATAGTTTTTACTGGTGATCAGGATTCAGAGATGTGCTCATTAAATGCAGTGTCTGTGTCACACTTCACATCAGTCTGCAATGACTTTCTAATAATAAATTTGCATTTCTAAATCTTGATAATTATAAGGCTTATTTTTTCTTTATAGTGTTCAGTTTTAGTAAATGCTACATTTTCCTTAGAATGAATCTTAATGAGTTTATAATACTACCACATTCATAAAACATTCTAACACCAAAAAGTGTATTTACCATCCTTCCTACAAAACACACATGCCAATTTTTAGTATTTTTGCTCTTTGCAGCATGTTCATGGTAATATATTTCTTGCTGGTTGAATTCCTTCCTTTCCCTCCCTCTCCTTCTCTCTGTCTTCCTTCCTTCCTCCCTCTATTCTTTCCCTCCCTCCAGAGTTCCCTTCCTCCCTGCTCTCAGTTCTTCACTGCAGAGTAGAGTGAACATATTAAGAACATTCAGTTGTAGTTGGGCTTCTAACCTTGTTCAACTCCAGCATTAGCAAAGGGATTCAGTTTCTTGAATTCATTAATAGTGTTTTGCCACAAAAGGCTTTGTAGTTCTCTCCTGAATATTGAGCCTAGCTTAATAACATTCCATTTATGTTAAAGACACATTTAATCTGTAAATGTGACCTTTAGAAGAATTCTCTTGTTTTTCATTAAAGAAACACTGCATTACAAATATTAATTATTCCTTGATGCCGTATTTTAATTAACTAATCATGTGCTATTTGCAGCAATAAAGAGTGTAGTAATGTATGTGCAGTAATGCTATGTAATGCAAGATCAATATCAAAGAATCCACTGCTGCAGAAAAGACAAGTTTTGGGCATCTCCTCTGGCTGAATTTGCTTATGTGAAACAGTTAGCCTAGAATGATGCTTTGTTTTGCTTTGTGTTTTGTATTTTTAAATGCCAATGCACGTCTGATTAAAATGCTGAACATATCGTTAGCCCCATCACTAATAAGTGAACGTTCACTGATGCATATTAGCAGGGTCTAGCAATGTGGTGAAATTGTCACTTAAGTGTTTGGAATCTGAACACAGAAAATGACAGGCAATGCTGAAGGTCCAGCTCCAGTGCATGTCTTCACTGTAGCTGGAGTCACTGGAATGGTGAAACCAGTTTAGGTTCAAGGTCGCTGCTGACATTCAGCTGTCATGGCTTCATTGTCTGCAGGCCTTCTCTCCATTGACACATTCAAGAGTACTTTATAGCAACCACAAAGAGCCAGTCAATTGATACCATTACACTTCATGCACACACAAACCACAAGCCTGTTCAAGACTGTTGATACAGTCTAACATTTATTCATTAAGGGATCTATTGAAAATGCAACTTGCCCAGCCCCACTCTTAACAACATAGACTTACTTGTTTAGTCCAAACATTTAGCTACGTCTTTTTCAAGTTTTGCACAGCATTCTCTAATTGAGGTAACATTATCTGCATTTTAATGCTACACCATTTATGTCCAATGAAAGATTACCTGAAGAACCCTGCCATTACCACACTAGTTCAAATACGGGCAGTTGTATAGAAAAAATATACACAAAAGATGTAAGCAGGGGGAAAAGGGAGATATTTATTTGTTCTGGGAGTGCCACGGAAATCCAATTGCTCAGAAATGAAATAAGAGTCTGGAATGAAAGGAGGGAAAACCTAAGCTTGGGTCAGGGAAGAGGCAGTGATTAGCTCCATTGTTAGGAGTTCTTTGAGCTTCGTTGGTTGTAAAGAAAAACCCACTAATGAATCTATTGAAGCTTGCCAGAACTTTGTGTGGAAGACAACTTAAGTTATGGTGCTTATCTAAAAAATGGTGGTAAAGCATGTGGATAAATAAAACAGCACATATGTCTCTTTATTAACAGCTTGCTCATAAAAACAAAAAAAATTGTTTAAGATTGTATGTTGTACAAATGACCTATTTAACATACATATGTTTGATTCAATATTCATAGGTCTTGAAAAAAATCACCTATGTGATGATAAGATATAAGAAAATATGTCCTATTTAATAGTAAAAGGACAGGAAGTACGCAGAAATAAAATGTAGCTAATGTTTTCTTGGATTTCTACCAGTATTTGTAGAATAGATGAATTTAAAAGTCAACTTCAAGGGCTTTTTCATGGTTTGCATATCTTAAATATGCAAAAACATTTAATTAAGGAATGTAATCAACTGACATTAAAAATAATAGACCTTGGAAAAAAGGACCATGTACTGTGCATAGGAAAAAATGTTTGCCATTCTTCCACAACATATGGCATTTCTAACATAGAATTGAATCAATTTTTTTTCAGTTTGATAAAATATTCAATTATACACACCTATTTAACTCTACAAAATACATTACACTGTATAAAATAAGGCTATCATTAATGTAAGAAGAATTTAATTAGGCAGCAGGATATTAGGAAAGAAAAACAATTTGAGCAATCACTTGGTCAAGATCATTGCTACTTCCTAGAAATGTATACTGTGTAATAAGTAGTGGTAAAACATATTCTTCAGAACATGTCATTCTATGTTAAATTTTGCCAAATACATTTAATTGTTATATTGGTGAAGCAAAATTCAAATACTAAATGAGAAGAGATCCTCATACCCACCAACCCTCAACCATCAAACATACATATGGTTCTATAATTGTTTTTATCTCATAAAATGACCTTTGTTACTTGCAAAGCATAATTCTCTGAGAACTTGTTTTATAAATAAATGAGTTTTATGTCAATTAATTTGCTCATTTTTTCCCCATGAGCACATATACATAATTCTTTTAAAACATACCATTTTGGGGCAACAGAACCAACCACTAAATCGAATTCTTTCTGACAATGTCAAGAGTCTCTATTTTGACATCTCACTCAGAATCCTAACTAAGGCTATAGGAGAATTTGGGGGGAGATTATCTTGTAGTTATCATGATATTTTCTCTTTAAAAAAACACTGTCCACAGAAGGGAAGATAACATTGCCACAGAAGATATGAGCCACCTTTCTTCAGTGATCGCTGTTAATTTGCTTCAGTGATTAAACTAGCCCAAGTGAAAGCTAAATAGGACCAAATAAAGTTTTGTTTCATGGTTCAAATTTTCCTCAGGTTCAAACCATCAGGAATCCATTATGTCAGTATTTGTTACCACAATTTCTTTTTCTGTATTATTTTAGATCAGGCAATTTGACTTATAGACTAACAAATTTTGAATGAGAATTGCAAGAACTTTATCAAAGACTGAGGGAGTAAAAGGAATTAATATTCATAGAATAGCTATGAATTTTAGATGCTGTATTGGACAATTTACCTATTTTTTTGTGTTTTTTTTTTTTTTAGTTTCCACAATACTCCTATATACCCTGTAAATGTTATTATTATTTGTTTTCATGGATGAGGAGACAGAAGATCTAGGATCTTTGAGAACTTACCTGAGGCTACAATGCAAAAAAGCAGAAAAGCTGCAATTTAAATCAAAGCTCATATTCTCTTGAAGTTTATGCTTTCTTGGACACCTGTTTCAGTCAAGGAATTTAAAAGACCTTGGTCAAGTTTGCCTGATATTGCTGATGCCATCTATGGTGAATATTTTTCCTCCCTTTATATTGCCTCGCTTCTTTTCAAATTAAGTCCCTATAATGAGCTTTTTATTTTGCCTTTCTTTCTGTTCACTTCTTTCCTTCACTAGTACAGAACACTGAAGACCAATCATCTTCCATTTGGAACTTCTTTCATCTCAGACATAGTTCATATCTGCTTAATAGGAGCAGCATCACTAATAACTGAAGATGATCTAGCTGCTCACAATTGTTTCCACTGGAGTTTTTTTTTCCCCCCTCAAGAATACGAACATAAATCTGTCAACCCCCAAACTGGGTCTCTGTGAATGTTATATGAAAGCACTATGCTATGTTATAATCCTTCAAACTTCCTTTCAAAATTTATTTTTATTTTCTCTTATTAATTTAGCATTTGTTTCTAGGAAATTTCTTTGAGTTGAGGAAACACGTTTTTGTGGTAAGTTACCCTGTATTTCCAGTGAGAAGATGTGAGATAGCCCATCCCACAGTGGCCTTCTGCACATGCGCGGTGCACATGAGTGTGTGCATGAACTCCCAGGTGTATCTTTTCTTTCTAACGTCTAATCATTCTCTGTTCACACTACCGTTGTATGGAGGAATTTCTTTTATTATATGCTTCTGACATATTTCTTCAAGAAAAAAGACTGTTGAAGTGCACATTATCAGTTAAATAGCTTGGTCAATTTTTGGAGTATTCACTCATTTGAATGGCAAAGAAATTATCCCATTTGAAAATTAGAAAGGGTATAGTGCTTTTATCACAGATACATTTATGGTCTCTCATAATGCAATTTTTCTTTGTCTGTCCAGCTGTATTTCCAAAAACTATTCAAAACAGGGACTTGAAAAAAATGCCTTTCTAAAAATGACACAGAATAATATTCAAATAATAGCCAAAGGAGAGAGATGACCTGAACAAACAATTGACTTTCTTTCTGAAACTTTGCTGAAATTAGATATTAATTTCTATTTTCCATGTTGTAACCTAATCAAAAAATTTTGGAATTATATTTACATTAGAAAAAATTATTTTTCACAAATTCTCTCCATGGTGTAATTTTTACTTTGTACAATTCTTTATGAATGCAGAGTTAAAGCAAATCTTTTATGGCATGGTTACTATTAGTATTTCACCTTTTTGGTCAAAAAATTTTAAGTGTTACAAATAATTTAAAAATGACAAACTCAGGAAAGTGAAATATGCTTTAAAGAAATGCTTTTAGTTAATTTCTAATCTAGGAGGAATCTTATTTGATAGTTGAATCCTATAATTAGCAAGATTAGTAATCAAGACAAGTGTGATTTATTTTACTAGAAGAGCTTAGACACTGAAGACATCTGGCCTAGACAACTGTAATGGTAAAATTCAAAGTACACCAAATTTGCTTTGTTACATGATGCTCTTCAGAGAGACAAGAGATGTGAGATTCTCTGCAAGAGGACAATTCGGCAGTGTCAAAATTGAATATTTGTTTTATGGCAGCAGAATTTTATATCATATTTCCAAAGACAGTAAGCACTTGGGTGGACATCAATGAATACTAAACACTAATTGATGTGATATATCCATATGCACACATGCGAGTACTCATGGTGGCATATAATGGTTGAAAAATTACGTTTTGGTTCTATTAAAAGATCTGTCACTTTTAGGCTAGAGCCGGATTTTGGAGGGGTAGTCCCTCACAATAGAGAAGGAGCTTGACAATGGTGGTGTTTTAAGGTTGTTTGTTGTTTGGCTTGTTGATGATGCTTAGCCAAGGAGACACTTCCTTTCAGATTCTGTCTTCCAAACCCCAGGGCTCTGTTCTGGGCAGTTCAGCCTAATGGAATTAAGCCTGACATGTTTCAACTCTATTTCTTTATAAAATAAACATAAAACAATGGTTTAGATTTCCAATAAAACTCTTGAAGCATGGGGACTCCAACTTACCCTGTTCTTTACACATCTGTAAATAAAGCACATAAAAGAGGAACACAACAGGATAAATCAACATAAATTTGAAATCCACTGCAGCATATTAAATGGCGAAGTCTCAGTCAAAGAGAGGCTGACCCCGAGGCTTCGTGCAGTTTGAAGCTAATTGTTTTCGTCAGGATGGGAACGTCTGGAAGTCCATGGCTGTGTCCCACCAGTAAGGCTCCAGTAACTGAGCTGGCCCACAGAGAATGGACCCACTTTGTAGCGACACAGCGGGCTCAGACACCACCTATTCTGCTCTCCAAACTGTCATGCATAACAACTTTATTGTGCTAAATTGAACTTGAAAGCAACCAAAGGCTATGAGAAGGAGAGGCTATGAGAAAAGCGTGCTGTCAGCGCTGGCAAAGGCTGACCTGGAAAGTAGGCTCAGAGACAGGGGAATAAAAGACCAGGCCCCATGAACACAGCATATTGTTTCATTTTAAAGTATGATTCCCATACCAGAGAAAGTAGCAAATGTGATGTAAATTTATTTAAATAGATTCGACCGCTTAAAAGTTTGCCAGCCGCTCTTATCCAACTTTCCCAGCTCTCTGATTCGTTACTTACAGTGGGAATATAATGACATATAGTCATCATTGTAACAGCTTCTTTGCAGGGGCACAATGATGATTAATAGCCAGCAGCAAATTTTCACATGGGCTCTGAAGCACTATGGCATTAAGCAGCCAAACAGTCCCAAATCCCCCTTTTCTGTTCCGCTGAAAAGTCCCCTCCTTGTACCTTGCAGATAGGAACAAAGCCTATCTTAATTCCAATCAGCTTTTCCTCATTCAAAGGGACCTTCTCTTTTTCATAATTGATTCATGTGCATTTTTTAGTGTTCCACTGAGCTGAAGCCACTTTTCTCCTTTTTTCTGTTCTGTCCCCATACCCACACCCCTCTTTTTTTAAAGGGGTGAGGAGTGGGAAACATTTCAACAAAAACAACAACAATAAAAATCAGTGTGTTTTTCCTTCCCCAAATATTTGCTAAATAGATTAGTTAATTAGTATTAGTTTGTTATCTTACATTTAAAAGGTTTAAAACAAAAATCAACTCCTGGATTTCTGCATCACTGGAAATGGTTTTAGTTATAAAAAGTATGAACTTACTGCAATGACTTCAGTGGGAGCCCCTTATTGATACCCTGTTCCACTGGGGGAGTCTGAGTAGCGTTCATTCCCACGAGAGACTCACAGCTGGAGCAAGGACAGAATCTCTGGCTCCAGACAGATTCTTTTTTCTCCTCTGTGCTGGTAGCCATCAAAAAAGGCACAAGCGCCCAAAATGGAAGGCAGCAAATTGAAAACTCCTCACCCATTCTGTCCTTCTTAAGTATCATTTCACCCCATAGTAATCTTACATCATAATTATTAGCAGAAGCTCCTGTGCTATTTGTAGAAGTGCTCTCTCATCTACAGTTTCCACCTCCTGTGATAACGACACAAATGTCACCAACCAGTGCTGTCTTGGAAGGGGTTTTCCACAGGCAAACTCATTTGTTTCTATGACAATATAATGGCCATAAAGTGCAGAGTTTTAGAGATATACTTTGCATATTTGTTTACATTCCACAAAACCCTGCTGTCATTTTTCTATATGAGTAGGGTGACCATATGCCCCTATTTATTCAGGACAAATCTCATTTATGTCTGTTGTCCTTACATAATTATTGACAGTAATCTCTTCCACTCTCAGAAGTGTCCTGATTTGAAAAACTCATGCCTTTTTACTAATAAAATGGCCCCAAATGACTTAAACAAATGAAAAGTGTGGCCTCTCTCTTACCTGGTTGGTCATAGATTGCTTTATATTACCCTAGTTTAGAGGAAGGACTCAAACTTAGGAACCCTGTCACTGGTATAACAGCATGGACTTCTGTCTCACCCACTTTTAAGAGGTCCCTTGACCCTATGTAGCTTCTTTGATATGTGGCAGAAAGGAGGTCATTTGCTGAAATGAAAGACACATTATAAACTAGATTTTAAGTGTGACACCCTCCCTTCTCCATCTGGGTCACACTGTGGTTCTCACTGAACCACAGCGATATAACTTTGCTAGCCAAATAAAAATACTCTGCCATATTTTAAAATAGTGGTCTTTCTTACGTTATTGTGTCTTCATGTGGTTAAGAGTACATCCAATTGATAGGAACAATTTTTCTCATCATTTCCATATTAGTGCTTAAATCTTTTCATAAAAATTAACATGAAAATAGCATCATATATTGTATCTTTATTGCATATTTCATTGAAAAATCTCATACACATGAGTGTAATCCAGGCTTTAGGTTGAAGAAGTAAAATCTCTCAGAGAGTGTTACAAATCCACACAGCAATGTCCCTAAGGGTTGGATTTTGGATAAGGATTACATAATTAACTCAGAGATGCAAAATACTATCTGTAGTCAGAGAACTTGCTATTAATGGGTCACTGAGGAGGTTCATACCTGTTGTTTACTCCTGAAAGAATATGGAATAAATGGGCTTTTGATATAGTAACTTCAGAACTGCTATAGCAAAACCCTATAATTTCCTGCATACCATCAAACTATACCCACATACAGGTACTGCAAGGACAGACATAAGAATTACAACTCTGCCCAAATAGTTCCTTTAAAGGAGCATAGTAACCTGATGAAACCCATACCCTAAACAAAATCTGGGCCTATCCAATATTTATTAGTACTTTCACCTCCGTTTTAAGTCAATTCTTTCAGAAATAAAATGAATAGAGAATAGGAAAGAGGTTTTTGGATAAAGTTGTTTTTAAAAATCTTTTTTGATTGTGAGTTTCTATATTTCTGAAGTGAATGCTTGGATAACAAAACCAATTCTACTGTTCTCTTGTTCTTTGACAGTGATGGCAATCTGTCCTCTTCAATAACAATGGAATGAGTTGCCACTGAAGTCCAACTCTTGGAAATCACTGTTTGTGTAAGCCCTAGTCTCTGTGAATCTAACAAGGAAAGCTGCTTCTTCTAACAGTTCTATCATCTTGCATGTAGCTGCATCTGTTCCCTAAACTTTTGACTCATCCTGCTGGGTCTTTAAAAAAGATGCAGGTGTTTCTTGAAACAAGAGATCAAAGAGAATTTTTGTGCCTAATGTGCTAGAATAAGTCTGAGTTCTGCTAAATCTGATTTGAACATACTAAATAAAACCTTTCTGACGTATTCTTATGCCTGCATTTTCACGTAATGTTACTCCTATTAGAAGTACGATTAAGACTTTGATATGAACTATCACAGTCTAAAGAGTGCTTTGGTGTCAACAGTTTTATCAGATTATTGTGATGGGTACAGCTGTGAAAATCCTACATTCATGAAAGACTCTACTTTTTTTCTGGCCAAGAATAATATTTTTAAATGCAGTGACCTTGGGACTCTCAGATAAGATGCCTCTTCAAGCTTGAGGTTCTTTGACGAATTGCTGGGGACAGGCAGAAGAAAGGATTCATGAATACTGTGCTCATCTTGTCTGCTGGCACCATTTAAGGAACTGAAGGAGGACATGGTGACTCTTTAGACTATGGATGGAGATTACATGTTGCCTCCTACTTCACTCTAGTATGTTCCTTATCATCCACTCCATCACTCTCTTAATATCTTTTCAATGCCATAAACACTTAAAGTACTTTTTATTAAGTAGAAAAATCTCTTTATACAAACCATATAAACTGAGATCTACTGTCTTACAGAGGCAGATCCAATCCCTTTCCCCCATCCAAATCTGACTCTGCCTGGATGCCCAAGATGTTTTATGTACATATATCATCTTTATCCTCATCCCAAATTGCCTAGATAAATATGCCATACCCATGGTGCCATATTATATGATGCCTCCATTCAGAAGTATAAGATCTCTTAATTATAGGGATGCAGCTAGTTAGGAGGAATGGCTTCTAACATTCTGTAGTATGGTAGGATTGCTACAGTTGACAACAATTAGTTGAATATTACAGATAGCTAGTTGAGAGGATTTTGAATGCTCCTCCCATTCAAGAAATGGTGTTTCTAAAATGATATATATACCAACTACCCTGATCTGATCCCTATACACTGTACATGTGTTTCAAAATGTCATGCTATATACCATAAATACCTGTTACTATGAGTCAATTAAAAATACAGAAAAAATAAAGTTTAAAAAGAATCTCTTAATTGGTTCCAGTTCTGTTACTTTGTGTACTTATGCTTTTCAGGTTTATGCTCTGCTTTTTTATGTTTTTTTTTCATCCTCTTTTTACTTACTAATAAAACTGTTTTCTTTCCTAGGTATCATGTAAAAATAGGCCCAGAGAAGGTAAGCATATTCTGATGAAATGAGTCATAATAGGTCCAAATCTTCCATAATAAATCCACTCCCCTGTGCCAGAGATTGATTTAGGGAGGGGCATGTGACTCCTTTGTCAATGGATCTTAAGGAGAAATCTGTGGAGAAAGATTTCCTTCTTTAACAAAAGAGACAGACTCTTGAGCAGAATCCCATGTCCACCCTAATTGTAGGTGTTGTTTATGAGGTCAGGGGCTTGGAATTGTGGCAACAATGACAGAGCAGCCATGAGAATCCTAACGAAGGTGCCAAAGAGTCAAAATGTTGGGTAGATTTTATTTAACCTCTTCAGAACTGGCTGTGTCTAGATTTCTTGTTGTATGAAACAATAAACCCTCAATATTCAAGCCACCTCTAATTGGGTGTTCTGTCACTTGCAGTTCAAAGGACATTAGCCAAATTCCTTATCTTCTCTTTTGCCAATTATGCCTTTCTTGGTACACAGATTTTTCTAGCTTCCGTTAATCAATTTAGTGATGTTAGAACTCATTGCCGCTGGACGCAAAATTGAGATTACTTCAGTTGATCTCCTTAGTTTATGTAGGCTTCTCTGAGTGTGCTAACTTCATCTTCATGAGTATGCATGTATCTCTTTTGTATGCTAACTTCATTTCCTTTGGGCATACACTCAAGAGTGGTATAGGATGATGTTCTCTAGTTCCATCCATTTACCAGAAAATAACATAATTCCATTTTTCTTTATAGTTGAGTAGAACTCCACTGTGTATATATACACATTTTTCTTTGTCTATGAATGACCATTTAGACTGGTCCATAACTTGGCCATTGCCATAGCCACTGATTGCACTGCTATAACATTGTTATGCATGTATCACTATAATATGCTGATTTCAGTTCTTTTGGAAAAAATATTACGGAGTAGAATAGCTGGGTCATGGTGGTTCCATTCCTAGTCTAAGCAGGGTTCAGAAAATCAAGGGTGGATTGCTTTCTCTCACATGCCGAAGCTAAGGAGAGAAAAGGAATAAAAAAGGGGGATCTCAAGAATACAGAAGGAAGATGAGCAGAGTAGAAGCAGGAGACCAAGGGAAGGGAGGAGGAGAGAAAAAGGGGATGAACTGGGGAATGGAAGTGACCAAATTATATCAGGTGCATGTATAAAAATAACACAATGCATTCAAATTTTATATATAACTAGAATGCATGAATTAAATAATAGAACATCATTAGAGTAGAGGAGTGGGATCAGGGGGAGGGGTCAGGGGAGGGAAGGAGGTAGTACTTGGGATTGAAATAGATAAAACTGTGATATGCATTTATGAATATGTCAAAATGAACCGCATTGTTATGTATAAGTATAATGTATTAAAAATAAAAAATTAAATTCCAACTGAGCATAAACATAATAGATGGAACTCTTAAAAAGCTTACAAATGAAGTTCAAATTACATTTTCTAGTTGTCTGAAATACTCTAATAAATGTCTTTAAATGCTGAAAAAAAAAAAAAAAGAGTGGTATAGGTGGATTGTATTATTCTACTTATTTTATGGTTTGGTTCTAGAAGGACCTCCATACTGTTTTTCCACAGTAGCTGTACTAATTTATATTTCCACCAACAGTGTTTGTTTCCTTTTTCTCGCCAGCATTTGTTTTTATTATTATTATTATTATTATTACTGCCATTCTGACGGAAGTGAGATAGAATCTTAATAAAGTTTTGATTTGTGTTTCCTTGTTGGTTAAAGATGTTGAACATTTTTTCATATTTCCCATTTGTAATTCTTTTGAGAAGTGTCTGTGCAGATCATTTGTCCGCTTATTGATTTGATTTACTTGTTGCTTTGTTATTAATTTTTGAGTTCTTTGTATATTCTGGATATGGGTAAATCCACATGAAACAAATTAAAAAAAAAAAAAAGAAAATAATAAATGGATTGAGGAGAGATCCTTGGAGTGGTAGGGGAGATGTGTTGGGGACTGAATTGGCGTGGGTTATGTTCCATGCTTTTGTGATTATGTCAGGGTATATCCTGGTGTTGTATATAAGGAAAAAGAGTAAATAAAAAATTAAAATATTTTAAAAATGTGAGCTAAGTTAACTTCTTTTCTTTGTAAAAAAAAAAAAAAAAATTCAGGCTGGGCATGGTGGCACATGCCTGTAATCCCAGCAGCTCAGGAGGCTGAGTCAGGAGGATCAAAGTTGAAAGCCAGCCTTAGCAAAAGGAGGGACTAAGCAACTCAGTGAGACCCTATCTCTAAATAAGATACAAAATAGGGCTAGGGATGTGACTCAGTGGTGGAGTGCCTCTGAGTTCAATACCAGTACAAAAAAAAAAAATGTTTCAGGGCTTACATTAAGATCTTAGATCTATTTGAGTTGATTTTTGTATACAGTGAGAAATAATAATTTAGTTTCAATCTACAACATCCAGTTTTCCCAGCACCAATAGTTGAGGTTTGCTTTCTTATCTTCAACATCGTTTTTGGTACTTTTGTGAATGAGTGTAGATAGCTGTGGATTTATGGGTTTAAGTTTGGATCCTCAACTCTATGTTCCTCTGGTCTATGTGTTTGTTTTTATGCCAGTACCTTGCTGTTTCTGTAATGATGGCACTGTAGCATATTTTAAAAATCAGATATTATGATGCCACCAGCATTGCTGTATTTACTCAAGACTGCTCTGGCTATTCTGGGTCTTTTGTGATTCCATATGAATTTTAGGATTGTAGGATTGTTTTTTCTAATTCTGTGAAGGAAGTCATTGGTATATTTATTTATTTGTTCATTTATTTATTGTTCTTTTTAGATATACATGACAGTAGAGTTTATTTTGACATATTATACATACACAGAATATAACTTGTTCTAATTAGGATTCCCTTCTTGTGATTGTACATAATGTGGAGATACACTGGTTGTGTATTTATACTTGAACATAGGAAAGTTATGTTCAATTCATTCTGCTGTCTTTCCTATTCCCATCCCCCATCCCTTCCATTCATTTCTCTTTGTCTAATCCACTGAACTTCTATTCACCTCTGCCCCCACCCCACTTGTATGTTAGCATCGGCATATCAGAGAGCACATTTGACCTTTGGTTTTTTTGGGATTGGCTTATTTCACTTAGCATGATAGTCTCCAGATCCTGGAGTCAGTGTTATTTTGGAGGGGATTACATTGCACCTGTAGATTGCTTTTGGTAGGATGGCCATTTTAACAATATTAATTCTCCCAATCCATGAACATGGGAGGTCTTCCCACATCCTTGTTTCATCTTCAGTTTCCTCAGTGTTATATAATTTTCATTACAGAGATCTTTTACCTCCTTGGGTAGGTTTATTCTTAGGTTTTTTTTTAAATTTTTGAGGTTATCAAGGAAGGGATTGTTTCCCTGATTTCTTTTTTGGTGAGTTCATTATTGAGTATAGAAAAACTGTACAATTTCATATTGATTATTTACTTTGCTATTTTACTGAATTTATTTCAGTCTAGTAGTTATTTGGTGGAGTTTTTAGGTCCTTCTAAGTATAAAATCATTCTTTGTCAAATAAAGATAATTTGATGTCCAACTTTCTATTTGTATTCATTTGATTTCTTTCTCTTGCCTGATTGCTCAAGCTAAAATTTCAAGCACTACGTTAATTAAGTGGTGAGAATGGTCACTCTTTTCTCATTTTTTTTTTTAACAGAAAATGCCTTCAGTTCTTTTCCATTCAGTATGATGTTGACTATGGTTTTATCATATTTAACTTCTATTATTTTGAGGTATAATCCTTCTATCCCTAGTTTCCTCAGGGATTTTATCATGAAAGAATGTTAAATTTTTGTCAAAGATTTTTTTCTGCATTCATTGAGATGGTCATGTGATTTTTATACTTGATTCCATTATAGTCTCAATTATGCTTATTGATTTACATATGTTGAAGCATCTTTACATCTCTAGAATAAAACCAACTTGATTATGGTATGCAATATTTAAATATGTTATTAAATTAAATTAGTAGGTATTTTGTGAGGATTTTTACATCTGTGTTTATCAAGGATATTGGTCTATAGTTTTGTTGTTGGGCCCTTATCTGGTTTTGGGAAGAGGGTAACACTGGCTGTGTACAATGAATTTGGAAGGATTTGTTGTATTACCATTTTATGGAACAGTTTGAGGAACATTGGTTTTAGTTATTCTTTAAAAGTTTGGTAAAATTCAGCAGTGAATCTATTCCTAGGTTTTTCTTTGTTGGAAGATGTTTATTACAATTTCACTCTCATGCTTATTATTTCTCTGTTTAGTTTTAAAATTGTCACTTGATTCAATTTAGGAAGATTATATGTGCCTAGAAAAATTTGTCTATTTCATACAAATTTTCCACTTATTGGAATATAGTTTTTCAAAATAGTCCCTAATGTTCATCTGAATTTCAGTGGTATATGTCATAATATCACCCTTTTTTAATCTTTCATTTTGTTTATTTGGGTTTTCTCTCTTACTTTTTTGGTTAATTTACTTAAGGATTTGTCAATCCTGTTTATCTTTTTGAAGAATCAGTTCTTTGTTTCTTTGTTTCTTTGTATTGTACTTTTAGGGTATATTCATTTAGTTCCACTCTGATCTTTATTATTTCTTTTCTCCTATTCATTTTAGTTTTCCTTTGTTCTTGTTTTTCTAAGAACTTGAGATGTATCAGTAGGTTATTAATTCAAAGAACTATTTTCATCTTTCAAAACTAAAACTCAGTATCCATGAAACAATAATTATCCATCAAGTCCTATCCCAGGCCCTGGCAACTCTCTGTCTCCATGAATTTGACTATTCTAAGTACATCATATAAGTGGAATAATACAGTGTTTGTCCTTTTGTGACTGTCATAAAGTGTTTGAGCATGTGTCAGAATTTCTTTCGTCTTTTAGGATGAATAACATTCCATTATTTTTGTATATGCCGTGTTTTATTTATACATTTATCCAACAATGGACACTTGGGTCACTTCCCAGCTATTGTCAATAATTCTGTTATAAACATGGACCTACAAATATCTCTTTGGGTTTCTGCTTTTATTTATTTTGAGTACATACTCAGAAATGCAATTGCTATACCATATGCTAATCCTATTATTACTTTTCTGGAGGCTTACCCTATTATGTAGCAGATGCAACATTTTACATTCCTTCCAGCAGTGCAAAAGAGTCCCAATTTCTCTACATTTTTGTTGACATTTGTTATTACATGTTTTTATTTATTTATTTAATAATAGATATCTTCATGGATATAAAGTAATATTTCACTGCGGTTTTGATTTACATTTCTAATAATTACTGAGATTGAAATCTTTTTTTCTGTTTTGTTTTTTGGTGCTGGTAATCTAACCTAGGGCATTACCCAGGTACTCTACTACTGAACTATATGCCCAGCCCCTGATAATATTTTCATATACTTATTGGTCTTGTATTTATCTCATTTGGAAAAATATCTATTTAAATGTTTTACACATTTTTAAATTGGTATTTGTTGTTGGTTGATGATGAGTCTTAGAAATTCTCTATATATTCTAGATACTAGTCCCTCATCAGATATGTGGTTTATAAATTTTTTCCCCTTCTGTAGGTTGCTTTTTCTCCTGTTGAGACCTTTCTTTGATACATAATTTTTTTCATTTTTACGAAGTGCGATTTGTCTGTATTTTTTGTTGTTGCTTATGCCTTTGATGTTGAAGAACAAGAAGAAATCATTGTCAAATCCAATTCAAGCTTTTGTTCTATGTTTTTCTTCTAAGAGTCTTGTAGTTTTAGATCTTAAATTTGCTGGAGGTTACTTTTATATATGACATTAGAATACAATAGTGTTGTAAAAAGCTCTGTATACAGCACTTTTTTGCATGTGAACATTCAGTTTTCCTAGCAATATCTGTTGAAAAAACAGTTAATTTTTATATTTGTGTCTTTAGTACATCTTTTGAGAACAGAGTAAACTGGTGACAGCAGATCAGGCATTGCAGTTAGCTACCTGTATTTGAATTCCAGATATGCCACTTGTTAGCAGTGGCACTGAGTAATTCAGTTAACTGCCTTAACTTTGGTTTGCTCATATTTATCATGCATTCATTCATATGAACAAGACACTATGCTGGTCGCAGGGATCCAAAGTTCACAAGATAGACTCCCATCTTCAGGGCTTATTTTATTGTGATATATCTAATAAGAGTGGAGTGTGTAACATTATTTGCCCACTTCTTAGATTTGCTGTGAGAATGAAATGGGGGGGGGGAGATCGTGACAAATAATTGTGTCCTAAAAATATTAATTCCCTTCACTTTGTCTCAAGAATTTATACTTATGATCACCACATGTGGTTGTTTAGGTTTGTCCAAAGATTCTGTGACACTTTTTCCATTGAGTGGCAGAATTGTTATGTTGCAACCAAGATGTGGTAACAAGGACTAAATTTTCCCTCCCATCTGAAACAACAACAGCATTTTTTTGAAACAATAGTTTCAAGACACAGGACATCAGCCAATGAAGAACAGAGATCCTTGAGAGATGGAGAACAAATGAAAAGGGCCCAGTTACTGTTTTAGCTTCATGAACTGAAAAGGTTCCAAACTGTGTCACAGGAGGGAAACCTCAGCTGGGGCCACCAGATGCCCTGTGATGAGGATATATGGTTTAGGGATAGATGAAGGCACCAGATACTACAAGGAAAAGTGGCAAAAAAGAGTGAGATACACAGAGGAAGAAGTCCAGATGTCGGCAGAGGATGCTTTTTAGGTATTCATCAGGGTATTGATCAATAAGTCCATGTGAGGAAACCCCCAAGAAGACTAGAGGATACAGTGCCTGAAACTCTCACAGGGCAGAGAATAGTGCCGATTCATGCCAATCAGACTAGAAAATGTCATAATGCAAAACTCATGGAAAGACTACTTAGAGCATCTTGCAAAGGATGGGAAAAAGTTGGTCCTAGACTAAATGGTGCTCTGGTTCCATGTAACAAACATTAAAAATTAGATCCAAAAGAGTCAAACTGCTTTAAGGAATTTCAGGTCACCCCAAAATGAAGTCAAGAATAATATTATTGACAAAAATAAGTACAGCACTGAACAATGGAAAATTCACAATGTCTAGTACTCAATCCAAAATTACCAGGTGTGCAAGAAATAAAACCCATGATAAAAAGAAAAAGGAGCCAATTGAAACTGACTTGGAATTGACAAAGCCATTAGAATGAACAGAAAAAGACATAAAAATAGTCATTATAATTATATTTCAGGTGTTCAAAAATTAGGTAGAGAAAGGGAATATTAAAAACAAACAAATAAACAAGCAGGACAATAATGATAAGAAAATTCAAACTTCCAGGTATAAAAGACTACCATATCTGGGATAGAAAATGCACTAATGAGAGTGAGGACAGATCAGACATTGCAAAAGACTATATTGATAAAATTGAAGACATTCAGTAGAAACTATTAAAATGAAACAGAAAAAAGAGTCATTTTGAAAATGAAGAGTATCAGTGATCTCTGTGATAACTTCAGGAGGCTTAATATGTGTGTAATTTACAGTCTCTGAAGAAAGAGAAGAATCAAAGAAATACTCAAAATATAATGGTGAGATATTTTCCAAATTCGATGAAAACTATCTAAGAATTTCAATGAACTCCAAGGAAGAAACATGAAGAAATGCACACTAATACATATCATAATGAAATTGCTCAAAACCAGTGATAAAGGAAAAAATTCTTAAAAAGAGCAGCAGCCAAAGAGGGCACAATATTTTCTAGAGGAGAAAAGGTAAGGATGGCAGTAGATTCCTTTTATGAAACAATGCAAGTGAGAAGACAATGGAGCTGTCTTCACAGTATTGAAAGACACCCCCCCCAAAAAAATCAACTCTGAATTCTATATCCAGCAACAATACCTTTTAAAGATAAAGATGTTTTAGACATATGAAATTGGAGAATTTATCACCTGTGCATTAAGAAATTTAAATAAATTCCTTAAGAAAGAAAGTGAGACCACATAGAAATAAAAAGAGCTAGAAATGGCTATTTTATGAATAATTTTTTGTATTATTTAAATCTTTGTTAAAGATAATTGGTCTGACAATTGGCTCATATATACTATAATAAAAAGCTCTCAAAACTCAACCATACGATTAGAAAAAAGGAGTACACAATTTCCAATACATAAAAATAATTGTTAAGAAATAGAAATGTTTAATACCCTATTTGATTATTATACATTGTATACATTACCATAATGTACCCCATAAAGATGCACAAATATTATGGTTTAACAAAAAATTATTTTAAAAACTTCCACAGTAAAAAAAAAAAACAATAAAAATGTGCAAAAGACATGAAAAAACTTTTCACTGAAGAGAATATAGGCAAATAGGCACACCCACAAAAAGTTTAACCTTTTTAGTCATTAGTTAAAATCACAATGAACATGTTAGAATGGCTAAAGCAAAAAAAAAAAAAAAATCAAGACTCCAAACTCTGACAAGAATATAAAGAAATGAGATTCTCACACACCTCTCCTCTGGAAAAGAGCATAGCAGTATCTTAACACTAAGCAATCACTTACCATACGACTCATCAATCTTACTCCTGGGTACTCCAGAGAACTGAATATGTATATTCACTACCAAAACCTGTACCAAGTGATCAAAGCAGCTTTGTTTATAATAACCCCAGAATAGAAACAAGCAAACAAATAACCTTTCAATAAATTATTATTTAAACAAACTTTGTACATCCATACCATGGAATACTAATCAGCAATTAAAGGAAAGTACTAGTGATAACAATTTAGATGGCTCAACAGAATTTTGCCAAGTGAAAAAAGTCAGTCTCAAAATGTCTTGTATTTTATGTTTCTGTTTATGTGAAGTTCCCAAAATAACAAAATCGTGAAATGGAGAATAGAGTAATAGTCATCAGAGATTAGAAATGGAAAGGAAAAGGGGACTGGGGGCTGATATGACTAAAAAGGAGTGGCACACAAAAAACATATTTGCAGTGGTGAAATAGTTCTGTATCTTGCCTGTGGTTATATGAATATTCCTGTTTGATAATGGGGCAGAGAACTATGTACTAATGTCAAGTTTCAAAGCTTGATATTTTACTTATGTAAGCCACAACCCCTGGGATCACTTTGGGATAAAGGTATATGAGAATTATCTGTACTATTTTTGCAACTTACCATAAATCTAAAATTATTTCAAGATTTAAAGTTCAAAGCACTATTAAAAGAATGAGAATACAAGCCAGAGAATGAAAGAAAATCTTTACAAAGTATATATTTGATAAGGGACTCATGTACAGAATGTACAAAGATTTCTTAAAACTCAACAACAAGATAAAAAGGACCTAGTATAAAAATAATCAAGATTCAGACATTTTACTAATGAAGATGTATTAATGCCACTAAAGCACATACAAAAAAGATGCTCAACCTTTTGGTCAGGGGGAAAGATAAATTAAAATTACCTTGAAATACCACTACTTACCTCTTATTAAAAGTCTGGCTGTAGTAGATTTGTTAAGGATGTGGAGAAACTGAACTGCTAACATAAAATGGTAACATAAAATGGTGTGGCCACTTTGGAGACGGTTTGGCATTTTCTTAACAGTTAAACACATACTTACTGCATGATCCAATCAATTCATTCATAATTAAAGTGGAACCCAAGAGAAATGAAAGCCATCCAAAGTTTTGTTCATGTGTGTTGTAGTAGTTTTGTGTCAGCTACAAACTGGACACCATCCAAGTATCCATAAGATCTTCGTGGATAAACAAATCATGAAATATCCATACAAAGGAAACCTACTCCACATTTACACAGAATGGATGAAAGAACTTTTGACATACACAATATGGATGAATCTCAAAATAATTTTGCTGCAAGAAAGAAACCAGACAAAGAAAACGTCTTGTAGATTCAGTTAAACAAAATATAAAAAATGCAAACCAATCAACAGTGAAAGAAAACAGACCAGTAATTGTCTAGAATTGGAAAGGAAAGCAAAGAGGGGAAGATTACAAAGGAACTTGAGAAAAATTTTGGATCAATTAATTATTTTGGTTTATGGTTTCATAGATTTATAGATGTATCAAAACAAGTCAAATAGTTCATTTGTTTCTTATTTTAATTATTCTTTAAGTTAAAAAAAAGATTAAAAAAATCAAGGTGGGGTCTATTCCCCTCCCCACTGGAACTGCTTCCACTAAGAGAATATGGCAGACTTGGATTTACATGAACTGTGAGGTTAGGTATGAAAGTTCAGACAGTTTCTCCAGGTTAATTTTAGGATATTCAGCTTTGGAGCTCTGAGTCACCAAGTAAGAAGTGTGTCTACCCTGAGTCCAGTGTGTGGAGAGATCTAGTGTACCCCAAATCCATTGTGCTGACAAGACCACATGGAAAGGCCCGGAAACCATGTGTAGTTAAGGAGATGCCCAGATTGTCCCCATTGGCAGTCTGAGTTCTGGACATCATTTGACTGCAGCTTCATGAGAGATCCCACATCAGAAACATCCAACTGAATCCTGGAAGCTAATATGAGCATTGCTCTTTTACACCATTAAGTTTTGGGTTGATTTGTTACATAGCAATAGATGACAAGTATGTCAACACTTTTGTATTTTCCAAGTTAGTAGTTTAACTTTTATTTTTTTTTTCAGAAAAGACAACATGTTAACAAATGACTAAAAGTGATTGTTCTTTATATTTTGTTATAGCTTTCCATATAAATAAATCTGCAAGTCAGAAAAAAATTATTTTCTATTGTTTGTATTCTATATTTAAGTTTAGAAAAAATGTAACAACTCTATCTATGGATTAATAGAATTTCTGGATTCAAACTAAACCCTTCAAATTTAGCTAGTTAATTAACAAATCAGTCAACAGACTATCGAATGTTGGACTTTGGGGAGGATATAGAAGACATCTGGCCTGCTGTTTCCTCCAATGGTTTTCACTGGATTGGTGAAACAAGGCATTTTTGCAGCAGGATGCTGTGGAATGTCTAATGAAAAAGGAAGAATTTAGGCTATACATGATAAATTATGCACATCAGTTATTTGAATGATTTTGAATTACTTCATTGTGTATCAAAGGAAAAAAAGTGTGCATGATTATCCTATTAACGTTGAACCTCAGAAAATACAACCTAAGAACTCTTATTTGCTAATCAAGCAATTTCCCTCCCACAGTTTATCCACTTCTTTCAATTTAGGATTATTCCTGAGTGTATATTTTTCAAACACTTTGTCAGCTTTAATTTGAAATAATCTTAGCAATGGGACCATTGTAATCCAGCTAATGTGGGGATGAACAAGGGTGCTGCTTAATGCAGTCATGTTGGGAGGTGATGGGTTTGATATAAACATTGACTAAGAGCATTAACCTGTGTTGGGTCTTCAAAAGGATTCCCAATGTTTCACATTCAAAATGTACAGAGGGGCAATGTGTCTGATTTGTACTCAGTTCATCCATTGCCATTTCAGGAAGCAAAAGCCTGAAGTGGAGGTCTCAAAACTTATGGATGGCCCCATGAAGAAATTTCTCTCTTCTGATACCTCTGAAATCTGTTACCTTTTTTTTTTTTTTTTTTTTTTTTTGGTACCTGGGGTTGAACCCAGGGGCACTCAATCACTGAGCCACACCCTCTGCTCTTTTTCATTTTTTATTTTGAGACAGGGTTTTGCTAGGTTGTTTAGGGCTGGCTAAGTTGCTGAGGTTGGCTTTGAACTTGTAATCCTCATCAGTCTCCCCACCAGCTGCTGGGATTACAAGCATGCACCATGGTGCCCAGTCAGTTAAATGCATTTTAAAGTTTGTGTCTTATAAGCTGAGTGTTCCAGGGAAGTCTACTTGTAGTGGCTTATAGGGGTCAATTGTTATCACCTCTCTCCAACTCTATAATCAGTGACATCACATTGGAAGCTTCAAACCTGCCAAAATGGGAGTATTGCATTATGTAGATGAATGCTACAAGTCAAGCCTCTCTACTATCCCTACTCCTACAATCTCAGAACAGATTGTTAAACATTTACCAGCAGAACCCATGGTATACCTCCAACTCATGTGATATAAATCAATTTCAGTAGGTTTCTCCAAATTGGGCCTGGTTTGAAAGTTGATGAACTGTGTTTATACATGAGACTAGTGCCAAACAGGATGGGATGAGAGTGAATTGCTGGGAATGAAACCATGCAAGTAGTCAGATTTCAAGATGGTATTTATTACACAGATTTTTTTTTTCTTTTTCAGCTTCTATCAATCCTCATGGGACAAAATTGTGGCTTCCTGACTGTTCCAACATATCAAAGAAGGAAATAATGTTCAGTTAGGTAGTCAGAGTTCTCAGCACAACAATGGCAAGCTGGAGTATTCTGCAGCAAAGTGTCACCCAGAAGACAGGTTTGGCCCCCAAAATCCCCATGTGAGGAGAATACTTGTCCTGGGAGATTCTAACACCAGGAAAAGTTTCACGTAGTTTGGTGTGAAGGTAGGATCAGTCAGTGTTGAATAGTTGAAAATAAAAGTTGGAGGGTACAGAATGAACATTAATTATAACTAGGTGCTAAATGTGTTTTTGTATTTTTCTTTCATCTCTTTAAAATTTAATATGTGCATTAATAAACATTAATATCCATCTGTTACTATTTTAGAAAAAAGGCTATTTTTACAACTGAGAAAACTAACTGCGGAGAGTGATGTTCGACTCTGAATTGTGGAAAGTCAGTTGTCCATGTGGTGGACTGTGATTGGTGAGGAACATCCTTAGCTTGTCAGATGTCCCAATGTCCTAATCCTGCTAGCAAGGAAATGAGCCAGACACACACAGAGTGATATATGATGGAGAGAGAGAATTAAGTTGGCCTCTTATAAAATCTGTTGTCACTGTTGGAGAACACAGTGGGACAATTGTAAAACAATTAGACTGAAAGATTTGGGAGACGCACAGTTACACGAGCATTCCTATAGGTGGGTGATGAGGACCCTGGATTTTAGAAACAGAGATATGCACCTCTTAATAATCACCATGTTTGGATTTTTAAAATGTAAAACCCAGTAATACCCACTGTCTTGCCATCCAACTTCCTCGTATTTGATTCCTCATTAACTATTATATCTACTCTCACGTCCTACTTGAATAAATAAATCTGCTGCACTTTTGAAATTCATTCATCTCTAGACATATCAGAAATTAAAAATTTGAGCATGAAAGTATACACAGTGTGCTTCAATGAGTGGACAAAAAAAGTGTGCATTTTGCAAACCTTTCAATATAGTTTGATGGACCCAGTAGACAACATTAGTCCTTTTTATCTGTGGCATGTTTTCCAAGCAGAGCCTCTCTGGCCGATTACCTCCTGATACATGCCACTTCCCTACACCTCTGACTATTTCCTCTTCTCATTGGCATTTACAGCTCCCAGGTTTGTATCACTTATGGATTTCATTCATGTATCATTTACCGTTTTTTCCAAATAATTAAGTCCAAAATTATGTTAGAGTTTGCTCAAGCTGCTTGCCACAGGATAAATTACACATCATGACTTCTCTAGTCAATCACTCTCTAGCACTTGCAGCATTCTACAAGTCACTTTACTTTAGTCTTTGTCTTCTCTGGCAGCCCTCAGGAGGACCAGGCTTACTCAGAGAATTGCAATGAGAAAAACATGCAGTAGATCTTTTCTTTTCTGTTTTTGTTTGTTTGTTTGTTTGTTTTTTAACATTTCAACTTAAACGTTCTTCTGTCTTTTTTGTGGAAAAGGATGTTTTTAACCTCTTATAATGATTGGTCAGCACCATCATTTCAAAACCAGGAAGATGGAAAATATTTTCACTAATTTGAGTTTTAATGTACAAGTCATACATCACTTAACGACACAGTCTGAGAAATGTGTCATTAGGTGATTTCATCACTGTACAAACATCATAGCATGAAAACACAAGCCTAGATGGTATAGGTGGATTACTTGACTAGACAAAATCAAGAGGCACAGTAAGCACAAGATGTATGAGGCAGCTACTGACATAATATAAATGTGTTTTATAAGTAGGAGTATGCTCTAAAATAACAATAAAAAGTATATTGTGGAAAATATGGGTATCACTAGGATAATTGTTTATTATCATGATCAAATATTGTGTATTATACAAAATCGTATGGGATATACTTTTATATGACTGTCAGTGCAGTGGATTTATTTACACCAGCACCACCTCAGATAGATGAGTAAAGCATTGGGCTATGACACAAGGGTGGTTGTGACAACACCAGGCAATACATTTTTAGCATCACTGTAATCTTATGGGCAATTGTCATATAGAGTGCTCAACTGAGATGTGGTCGTGTGGCACATGACTAGATATAAAGAACTACAGAAATCACCTTTTACATTCTGCATTTTTATGAAGAGCATAACTTTTCAGATTAACTTTTCAAATTCAGATGGATAAAAGGAAATCAACTGTAATTTTCTTTAGGTATTTTTTCCCTATTTGGAATTTGTCTAAATTTTGGTAAATGTGGGAGTATTGGTTCATGCTATAGCCCCATTACTTAGAACATTGTCTAATACAGTAGACACTCCATAAATATTTGTTGAATGATTTTTAATAAAATTACTAACAACTTTAATAAAATTATTTTTCTCTGATGATGAAGATTAGAACATATATTTAATGACATAGACACTATTTCCATATGGTCCATTGATGTTCACTGTTTAATAAAGTATTGTGGCAAAGCCAGGCACATACCTAATCCCAGCAGCTCAGGAGACTGAGGCAGGAGGATCTCAAGTTTGAGGCCAGCCTCAGCAATTTATCAAGGCCCTAAGCAACTTAGCAAAACCCTGTCTCACAACAAAAACTAAGGAGGGCTGGCTCAGTGGTTAAGTACCTCTGTGTTCATTCCCCAGTACCAAAAAATAAAACAAAGTAAAATTAAATTAAAAAGTACTTTAGCAATGTAGCATGTGCTCTGTAAATAAGGGTCTTATTCAATATTTCTTGCAGAAATTATTCACATAAAGTGTGTCTGCTGATATAGTGTAAGCACTAACAATCACATGGCTGGTTATTGAGATCATTGTCATTGTTTCTCAAGGCATTCTATCATGTAGAGAACAATAAATAAATACTAGGGGAGTTTCTAGGAACCTAGACCCAAGTAATCTATGAAACATGATTTTTAAAAAAATTCTCTTTTTTTCCCCCTTGGATATGCATGCAAATTTTGCCTTAAATTTTATAATATGCATATTTGTCAAATTTCAAATTAAATAATAAATCTAAAATTAATATTATTTACAAAATAATATTCCTTTTAACCCTAAATAATAAGTGTGCTCAATATTAAGGAAAGATGTGCAAAATGAGTTGTGGCTTAAATACCCAGTCAATCGTGGCACTCACTATCAATTCCAGAGTAGCCAAGTTTGGAAACCATCATTTCATAAGTGCATTTTTTTTTTCTTTTTGTTACTGGGGATTGAACCCAGGAGCAGCTAACTACTGATTCACATTCCCAGCCCTTTCTTATTTTTATTTTGAGACAGCTTCTCTCTAAGTTGCTGAGGGCCTTGCTAGTTTGCTGAGGCTGGCTTCGAGCTTGCAATCTTTTTGCCTCAGCCTTGAATGAAATGGGAAGACAGGCTGCATGCACTACCACACCCAGCCCAGTTCTCTTGAACTCTTCAGGTTTTCCTAAGATACTGCACCAGGGAGCTGCCACTCCTCAGCCCCAGCTTTTCCCTATCATATGACCTTGCCTTTTTAAAAATTTTGTTTCCCTTACTAGAAAATAAACTCCCTGAAGCAGGGAAAGTGTCTTTATTCATTATTTTATTCCCATTGGCTAACTAATGTCTGACACTGGGTAGGAATTCAGTAAATATTTTTGGAAAAAAAAAAAGGGCAAGTAAATGAATTATAAGGATGAAGAAATTCTATTAATAAATCCACCGTAGCTACTTAATCTCCCATTTTTTGACATTTAGATTATTTAAATCTTTATTATTATAAATATCACTTGGGTATATTTCTCTGGATAAATTTTGTGCATATTCATGTTTATTTTCTTAGTTTAAATTCCTAAAAGAAAAGTTGCTTGGCCTAAAAATAAGTAAAATTTTAAGATTTTTAATATATATTATCAGAAAGTCTGGCAATTCACACTCATCAACAGTATTTCAGACTGACACTTCACTCAAGCTAGCAATATATTTTTGTCATTTCAAAACAATATAGATAATTGAGAAATTTTATCCCATTTTAAATGAAATTTCTTTGATTTTTAAATATATGTATTGCTACATATGCATACAATTATTTTCATATACTTATTTTCATTGTCATTTCTCCTTTTCCTTTGGTGAATTGTCTGTTCATGTACTTGGCCAATTTAATTTTGAAAACTGATTTATGAGTATTTTATATACTAAGGGTATATTTAATTTCCTGTTATTCATTTTGCAAATATTTCCTCCGCATCACAGTTTCTCTGTCATCTTTGTGTATGGTATTAAAATTTTATACTATGTTAGCTTTAAAATATATACAAAAGTAGAGATAAAATGTATTAATTCCATTTATTCATCACCCAGTTTCAACAATTATCAACTCATGTCTAATCTTGATTTATTTCCCTCCACTCAATTCTTCTATTTTTTCTTTCCAACTTCAGATTATGTTGAAGAAAATCCTATACATTGTAGCACTTAATCTGTAAATACTTAAATACCTATCTCTAAATGACAAAGAGCTTCTTTTTCAACATAGACTCAAAATTGAGGTTGTAGATAATAGTATGAAAGAGTAAAATTTAACTTTTAAAAACTGTAATCTTTTCCTTTGTGGTTTCTGCTTTTGTTGTTATTCTTAGAAAAATTTTCCTTTATGACTTTATGAAAATTCATTTATTTTGTTCTAATTATCCTATTAATATATAGCTTTTGTGGAAAGTTTTGAAAATACAGATAAATAAAAAGAGTTGAACCTCATATAAATCATAGATATTACACTTAATACAAATATAGACTATATTCTGGAAACATTTTGTAATTTATATTTTCAAAAATAGAACCACACTATTTTGTAACTTGATAACTTATTATAAACATTGTTCCATGTCAATTAATATAGGCTGGCATTATTATTTCCTAAAGTGCATAGTATTCTATTGTAAAATTATACCACAGTTTATTTTGCTCAATGCCTAAATACTGTTTAGGTAAAAAGCATTTGTTGACAATGTAAATAACTGATTAAGTGCATATTGAATCCCTTTAATATTCTAAACACAATATTTGATGATGATAAAGATACAAAAGATAAGGAAAAGAAACAAACGTAGTTTCCTGTATGTAGCATAGTGTAGTTATGAACATTTTTGTTCAAATATTTTTGAACTTCTTTCATTTGTTTCCTTTGAAGAAATTCCTAAAAGTGAAAACTACTTTTAAGAGAATGAGTTTTATAAATACTGCCAAATTCTCTTAAAGAATTACTGTGACATTTAAATTTCTAAATACACTATATTAACATTAATACTGGACGTCATTTCTCTTTTCAATCTTTGGTAATGTGAGAAATGAAAAATGGTTTGTCAGTGTTGTTTTACATAGTATTTCATTTATTACTAAGGACATTTATTACTTGCTCATATTTTATTGAACATGTGTATTATTTTTTGTAAACTGCCTGTTCATGCAGTTCACAGTTTTTTCTCATTCAGACGTCTGCCTTCTTATCTTTTACAATTTTGCTTTTAAAATTTAAACACAACGCATCACAACAATGGTTATAAGTGGAGGTCATTATTGTAAGCCATTACATTTGATGTCTATCTACAATAATAGTATCAATTCAATTGGGAGACTTTTCTATACTGACCAACACTGTATGTAAATATTCTTATATTGGAAGACTCAATTTAAGGTACCAGTTCCTGAGTAGGTCAAGTGCTTCTTTAGAAATAAATGTAAAACAATTACGTTTTTGTCTTAAAAGGACCTTCAGTGGTTGTGAAATTGCTAATAAATTATAGCATCTTCTGGTTCAAACGCTGTGGTTTTGGTAGTGACAAAAAGCCATTGCAGATGCTGGGTCTATAAGATCAGACAGCGGTAAACTGATCCAGTGATGGTAACCAGAGAACAGACAGGCCAGATGTGAATCAAAAAGAAACTTCATTGGGCAAGGGCCCTTGGGCGAGATTCCCGGGCCCAACAGGGTGCTTGGCCAGAGAAGTCCACGTGACCCCTATGGGGCTGGGTTTTTCCAACCCCGGGTGGGGGAGGGGAAGTTTGAGAACTCCATGCCCTGCTGGGATTCGCTGGGGTTGCTTGTCAGTGCCTGATTGGTTACTTCTTCCCGCATGTGCAGGTTACATTGTTTCTCTGCGCTTGTGCAGGCTGCTTGATGCCCTGCCACCATCCAGTCGCCCTGAATCACCTTAACAGGGTTATGCAAAATAGTGTGGAGAACTTAGACTAATTGTTAATGTTAGTGTAATAAAAGTCATTAATGCTGGGATAGGGATGTAGCTCAGTGGTAGAGTGCTTCTCTAGCATGCACGAGGCCCTGGGTTTGATCCTTAGTGTGCTTGGATGCACAAACACATACACACACACAAACCCACCATCACCAATAACAAAACACCAGTGTATGCAAATAGCACCCTTGTGGGCAATCTCAAAGGAGAAGCCATGGACTGAATTATTGTGGAATATAAAATACATTCCTAACTTTAAGACAAATCGGCATAAAAACATAGAATTCCTAGCTAAGACTAGTTGGTAAATAGGGAATTGATTTCAATTTCTAAGATCATTTTAACCTGTCTTTTATGGGATCAAATTATCTTTAAATTAAAACAAATAAATAGTATAACTGTCACACTGTGTGTCAGTATATAATCTCTCAACAACTAGTAATTAGGAACTCGACTGATATACTTAAGTGGCTTTGAAAAAAAAAACTTTATCAAAAATTTGAAAAAAAATGATAATTTTTACATTTTTTTCTCTAAGAAGTGTATTACATTGAATTTCTTTAATCACAACATTTTTAGAAACAGGCTGAGAAATATTGCTTGTCTTTATACCACTTTAAATTTATTTATTTATTTTTTTGTCTTAATTCTCAAGACATTTTGGGGCTATGAATGTAGGTCAATGGTAGAGTGCTTGCCTAACTTATGCACGGTCCTTGGTTAGGTCCCCAGCAACACACACACACACACACACACACACACACAGTGATTGGAAGGTAAAATCACTATCACTCTAGTTTTCCAACATGTCAGGAACACCACATTTCAAACCAAATTAAGTGCCAGGTTGAATGAGTAGTGTCTTGAGAATATGCTGATATGCTGCTTGTCCCTACCCAGAGTGCTGTGATAAAAAGACCTTTAGCCTGTGAGAAACCACTAACTGAAAAACTGACAGTATAAAGAGTGGCAGAAATCATTTTAGATATTGGGTAAAACCTACTAGGTTTATTGTTGTTCTGAGTATTTGCATTGGATGGGAGAATACTGTTTTAATTTTTCCTGTGATTTCATTTTAAAACTTAATAAACCAAGCCTATGGTAAGGAGTCAGGTCCTTCATGTGGCCTGTGACGGGATAGGAAACCTGACTTAAGCCGAAGTAGCATAACTCAAAATGCTAGAGGTAACCTGACTGCAGATATGAAGATATTTAGATCAAATTGATTTCAATAGGATCCCATTTCTCTTTCCCAGGATTTAATTTCTACATTCTCCTTTTTTAGCTCTATTCACAGGCATCCTTTACCTCATTTCCTTTCAAAATTATCAGCCTTTCCTTTGCCAGGACTGGCTGATTTGGGAAATACTTGACTGAATCTCAAGCCAAGGCTCCATACACAGAGCAGGGAGGAGGGAGGAAGCCCCTGCCCCACCACAGGAAGCAGAGTGGGGTAGGGGAGAATATCTAGGTAAGTGGATGCAGGAGGAAAGGGAAATCAGACTTACAGAAGCAAACCACAAGTTCTGTTATTCCTGAGAGAGTAGCAATTTTCACCACTGGGCTCTTTCTCTTCTATCTTGAGTGCTTCTCAGCCAACAAATCCTTGAGAATAAATTCATAGAATCTTTGTCATCACAAACTGTGAAGGAGTGAGAGATGCGATGGCAGCATTGAGAGATGACCCTAGGAGATACAGACATCTAGATAGAATATTGTATGCTGAGGATGTTGTCCAGATCACCTTAATATCTACCAACCTTTTTGAAAAACATTTTTATGCACAATAACTTTAGTGAACTATTTTCCTCTTCCTAAAGAGTACTGAAACTAACCTGATAGGACATAGATATTATTTTGTGGAACCACCTCTAATCAGTTAGCTATCTTAGAAAAGTTTCACATATTTTGTTGTGATTGCCCCATATATTCAAGGAGTACATGATTTGTAAATGAGAATGATTATTTCATTTCCTGAAAATTTCCCAATTGTAGGCATAAGATTACCTTTTGAGATTATTACACAATTTACACAAGAAAATAAGCAAACATAAACTATGTCTTCTTTTTTTTTTTTTTTTTTTAAAAAATTTTTTTTTACTTTTTTTTTGGTACATTATAATTATGCATAACAGCGGGTGTCATTATGCCATATTTGTGCATGCTCACAACAGCATTGATCGATCCCATTTCCCAGTAACTGCCCTTTCCCTCCCCTCTTCCCTCCCCCTGTACAGCTTCCCTGTTCTACTGCTCTCCCCTCCATCATCATTATCATTATTATTGTTATTTTAATTAATGCATTATGATTACATAATAAACAGTATTTACTATTGCATATTCATACTTGGACATAGCATAATTTGGAAACTATCCCCAGCACTTCACCATACCCCCCTTTCCTCCCCCTGGATCCCCTTTCTCTACTCTGTTTGTCCCCCTTCTATTTTTATGACATCCCCTTTTTATTCCCTTTCTCTCTCCCTCTCTCCTCCATTTCCAGTTTCTGCATGCAAGAGAAAACATTCAATCCTTGACTTCCTCAGTGTGGCTTATTTCACTTAGCCCTTTTCTCATAACCCCGCCAACATCTGTCATCTCTTTTCTTTTCAATAACAGCCACCCTTACAGGTTTGAGGTACTATCTCATTGTGGTTTGATTTGTAATTCCCTAATGTTAAGTGATGATAAACACCCTTTCATATAACTAATGGCCATTTAAAAAAAATTTTATTTGGAAGGATGACATTGTGTCATTTTCTGGTAAATGGATGGAAGTAGAAAACTATGTCTTCTTTATAATGCCAGTAGGAAGTCTCAAGAGTTCTATCCTGCAAAACAGAGAATGACATTCTAAAAAAAATGTGACCTTTGATCTAGAAATACTGGAGTATAGATGTTTTCTGCAGGGAGATCTAGACTGGCCAACTATTTCAGTAAACTTCTATTTATTGCTACCAATTAAGGTATTTCAGTTTTGTATACTTTTCAGGATAAAAGCTGCAAATTTTCAGTTGCACAACATAAAGAATGTTTGTACATGTATGAATACACCACATGAATCTAAACATTGTGTACATCCACAAGAGTGGGTTTCTAATTAGAATAAGATGTTTTCCACACTTGTAAAAATACATCAAAATAGATTCTACTGTTACATATAACAAAAAGGACAAATAATTTTTTTTAAAAGAATGTTTACCATGAGCAAGAGAAGGCAAATAGACAAACAACAGCTCAGTGAAAACTGGGGGACTTTTTTTCTAGGATTATTTCTGTTCTCAGTGAGAATTGGGGGGAAAAAAGAGCAATTAGGAAAAGAGAGCTCTCCTTTGAAAATGAATCCTCTGAAAAAGAGGTTGCAATTTTACATTTTTTCCTGAACCACAAAGAGCTCATGGGAGTGAAGTAGATGTGTATGTGTTCCTGATGGATAAGTTTATAATAGAGGAAAATGGAAAGACTTAGATTCTTCCCACATTAGTATCTGACTATAAAATGATTACTTCAGATAATAAAAAATGATTATTTTGACTATTCATTGTACCACAGGTATAACAAAAATTAAAATCATACTCTGAGCAGATTTGTCCCAGCCAGAGGAAAAATGTGTTATATCCTTTCAAGAGAAACTTGTTGGTTCCTTGTGGAGACCAGGATAGATTTTACAACCCATCTATGGGACATAAAAATACAAGTATTACTTTAGCAGCTACTTTTTCTCATTTTTAACAAAATCATTGTAAATATAGTTATCAATGTTCTAATCCATATTTTATTCTTTTCTAGAATTATGTGTTACATATATATTTTGAATTGCCAATAATTTTTATAATGAATTCGAACCAATGAATTACTAAATCTGAAGACTCTAAGATGGAATTTGTTGTTGTATTTTTCCTCAAATTATGCTATTTGTCTATCTTATGCCTGTCTCACCACCAAATTTTTGAAACACATAACTTGTTTGGTTTAAAACTTAACAGCTAGAGAATTTTCCCTCAGGATGTATTTTACCTCTAGACTCAACCACATCTGATTTAGATTATATTTAAATGAGACTTTAGGTTTAGTCTTTACAGTTGATGCTGGAATTAGTGAAGACCTTTGGGCTTCTTAAGATAAAAAAAATGTATTTTGCATGTGAGATGGACATGAATTTGGGGGGAGACAGGGAGGAATGTTGTGGACTGAATATTTGTGTCCCACCAAAGTTTATATGTGAAAAACCTTACCCTCAGTGAGATGATATTAGGAGGTAGGACCTTTGTGGTATAATTAGGTCATGAAAATGGAGTTCTCATGAAGGGATTAGTGTCCTCATAATAAGAGGCATGAAAGCTGACCCTCTTTCTCTACTCCTTGCCATGTGAGGGTACAACAGGAAGAAGGTCATCTGCAAACGTAACTGGGATTTGACCAGAGGCCAATCTGCTGATACCTTGATCTTGGAATTTCCAATCTCTAGAAATGTGAGAAAACATATTTGTCTTTTAATCCACTCAGTCTATGGTAACTTCTTATAGCTGCCCAAACTGACCAGTACACTACCCAACAGAAAAATCAAGCATGGATGCAAAAATATATTTAAAATATTTTATTTATTTTCCTCATTTTGTTTTTTTCTTTGGTGTGACTCAAGTAGTGTGTTTTAGGGATATCTTTCAAATTTAAGGAGTTGGCATAGTTTGGGGCCTTAAGTAAATAAGGGAAAAGGAATTACCATGGTGTAATGGGAAGAATACAGGCTGGTGGAGATAGGCATGGTATCAGTGTCAGCTTTGCCACTGGTAGCTCTCTAACTATGGGCAATTTACTGTAGCTCTGGTTTTCTCATCCTGGAGGGCACCCCAGTTTATTGCAGCTAAGAGGTAGTGGAGGGAATTTAACATGCTAATCTACATGAATGTCTAGCAGACCACTGCCAGTGATTGCCAATAGACCCTCAACAAACACTGTTTGCAGTCTTAAACATTTATTCAGAAGCTAAACATGCCTTTTTATCACACTGAAAGATTCTTAATCTATAAATGCATATAAAAGATATTGTATAATGAATTACAATAACTTATACACTATAGGCATTCATGTAAGTCAAAAGTAGGTTTTCCTATTGATGGGCTGAGTGGTTCAGGGTATTGGACTCTTTAGTTTGTGGGCTACCGTCTTCAAAGCTTGACCTCCCAGGAAATCATGTTCATCTGTACAAATCTATCAGAAAGAAAGAATATGGAAAATGGTACTTGAAAGGTTTTATAAGCCACACCTGGCAGGGCACATCACTTCCAATCACATTCCACCACCAGGATGCCATTATATGACTGTACATAACTTTAAGGCAGCATCAGGAATGAAATCCAACTGTACGCCCAACAAGAAAAAAAGATATGTTTGAGGAGCAGTCAACTAGTCTGCTACATCAAGTGGTTAATAATATGAAAAGTTGACATGAAAATTATATTATAAATAGACAAATGCATTTAGAAGATATATTTATAATTCTATGGTGGGCTATATTGTGCAAGTGGCCTGGCAAAAAAAGAAATGAATGTATTTTTAAAATAACAGAATCTTTATGGGAAAGGGTATATCTGAGGACATACATTTGTGAAATGTGGAGTGCAGAAAAGGAGGTGGCTGTAGATGAGAAAATCATCCTGCATTCTGAGGAGGAGCCCAGGAATATTTTTGAAATTGATAAGGACCAGCAACATTTATGAGAATGGAAAGATTAGGGAGGAGTGAGAGATGAAGATTAAATAAGCAGCAGTCAATTAGCTCTCATTCCAACTGGTCACTTGAAATCATAGTAATCATTTTGGAGCACATGAGATTGACTCACAATTGCTCAATTGTTGGTGAAATTACAAGTGTTTACTCTATATCCATGAGTAATTGCACATACAATATATATCCATGCCAAAATTATGTGTACAGAATGGGTTTTACTAGGCAACTTTATAGCCTTTATCTTTTACTCGATTATAGCTCTCTAAACTATGCATAGGAACAACTGCAGAACTGTGGTTAACTGCTTCTTTTAATCCCTCAATGTATCCTGAAACAGTGATTTAAAGGAAAAGAAAAGAAAGCAACTGTAATTTCACTTACACAAGGCACACCACTCAATTTATTTCTTTGCAAGTTCATCTATGTCTAGCTATTGCAAAGAACTAAATGTTTGTGTCCCCTGCCCCAAATTCATATGTTGAAATCCTAATGGCCAAGGTGATGGTATTAGGAGAGGGAAGGGAGGGTTTGGGGGTGATTAGGTTTTGAGGACAGAGCCCTCATAAACGGGATTGGTGCCCTCATAAAAAAACACCCCTCAGAGATCCCTGGCTCCTTTCACCGTGGAGGTTACAGTGAGAAGACAGCACTGAGGAAGTGTGCACTTATCAGACACTGAATCTACCAGTGCCTTCATCCTGGACTTTCAGTTTCCAGAATGAGTAGAAATATATTTCTGTTCTTAAAAAGTCACTCAGACCGTGATGTTTTGTTGTAGCAGCCACATTAGACTAGGACACAATGTATATGTCAAGGACCCTCACTTGTTATGATAAACCAAGTTTCTACAAAGTGAAATTTTAGTTGAAGAGCCAGGTCTTATTCTCTCTTTTTTTAAAAAATACTTTTAGTTATAGATGGACACAATACCTTTATTTTATTTATTTATTTTTATGTGGTGCTGAGGATCGAACCTAGTGCTTCACACGTGCTAGACAAGCAAGCGCTCTACCTCTGAGCCACAATCCCAGCCCTTCTTATTCTCTTATTTATTTTAAGAGCATAATCCTGAAATCAAATTTTTGTGTTTTCTAATATGAACATTTGGGCTGTATTTATTTGAGCTGTATTTATTTGCCTGTGTGAATGACTTCAGCTCAGAGAAATATTTTAACTTGACATCAATGTTTAAGAACTTAATATGTGAAGCCTTCATGAATGGAATTGGGACCCTTAGAAAAGAGGCCCCAGAGAGCTGCACTGTCCCTTTCACTATGTGAGAAGACATCATCTATGAACCAGAAAGCCAACTCTTAGCGGCGGACACCTCATCTTGCTGGTGCCTTGATCTTGGACTTCCCAGCCTCCAGAACAGTGAGAAATAAATTTCTGTTGTTTTAAAACCATTAAGTCTGTGGTACTTTGTTATAGCATCTGAACAGTCTAAGATACCAGGTTTTTAACCTTCAGCAAATTGCTTAGTCACTCTAAGCCATAGTTTGCTCTTTCATAAGCAAGGCGGGGGTCCTGGTACTCACCTCTGAGGGTACTGTGAAGAATAAATGAAAAGGGGTATGTGAATAAAGTCCTTAACAAAGTGTCTGGTACACAGCAAACCACCCAAAAAGGATAGAAGTATTAGAATTATGTATGTATTTTATGTGAATTACATGGAAAATGAATATCAATTTTATGGAACATATATAATTTACATGGAATAAGTTATTACTTTTAATTACTGTTTTATCAAGTCCACAAAGATTAAGGTTTATGTACTCTAATGCCATTAAATGTTAAATAGTCCTTTTCCTTCCTTCCTCTCTCCTCTCTTCTTTCTTTCTTTCTCTCTCCCCTTCCCTCCTCCTCTCCTCTCCTTTGCCTTTCCTCTCCTTTGCCTTATTAAAATAAGACTATAACGTCTTATTTTAAATAGTCTTGGAAGAGGGGAAAACATATAAGACAGGTGAAAGCAAGATGTTCTGACTGGTGGGGAGGTGCAGTGCCCACAGCTCTGCCCAATCAATCACCCCTCCCTTCTTCTCATTCCCAAACAGCCTGCAAAAGGCACCAAAGAAATTCTGAAGAGTATCCGGAAAAATTCAAGACCAGTTCCCAGTTCTCTGCTTGCTGAGTTAAAGTGGCTGGTGGAGAACTAGGATGACTTCCAATGTTTGTGTCCCCCACCCCAAATACATATGTTGAAATCCTAATGGCCAAGGTGATGGTATTAGGAGGTAAAAGGGAGTTTTTGCACTGTTTAAAACTGTCTTATTAATCCATTACTTAAAATACCTGAGGGGAAGGAGGCATCTGAAATTGTTGAGACAACCCATCCAAAAAAGACCCTTGGAAGTTGTGGATGCTGATGAGAAAATTCACTCTGCACTTCAACGTTACCAAGCAGTACTGGAGACTTTAGTGCCCCCATGATTGTCTTTGATATCTTCTGCATCAAAGTCTTAGAGGGTCTTAAGGTAAGCACAGAAGTGAGATAGAGTGTTAAAGAAGAAGGTCCTGATGGGAATTTAAAGAACTGAGAGTTGGGCTCTTTTTGAGAGAACACTACAATAGCTTTCATTGATTTGTAGGCTGAGAAAATGAATTCAGTTCAAGCTAGCCTTCTTAGTATGTCCAGTGCTAATCAAGAACTGTTTAAAATAATACATTCAATGTTGAAACCTAAAACCCACCAAATTTTAGAGTTACGCTTTATAATGAAAAGAACAAAGAAATGAAGAGATACTAAAACAGTGTTATCTCTTCAGACTAGAGAGGCAAAGGCTGAGAGATGATACAGCTGAATTTCATGACATCAGAAAAGATTTTGACAGAATGGGCATAGATTGTTCACTAAATCCAAACGTGTGAGAAATAGGTGGAACCGCTTAGAGCTTGAACCAGATGCATTTAAGACTAATAAAAGGAAGACCAACACATCTTCTCTCCTGGTTGTAATTTGACTGAAATATTTTGAGAAGATGCCTGAGTTTTTTTTGGTGTAGTAATATATTTTCATTTTGATACACATAGTCCTGTTTTATACTTACACAACAAAATTATAACTTGAATTTCCCAATTAATCCAGATGAGTTCAGGTATGGGGACAATTAGAATGATTTTTGTGGGGACATACAAATCTCAATTGCTGTTCTCTACACTGAATTTAGTCATTTGAAGGGGTACTGAATTCTAAGTAAAATGTTTTTATTAATGACTTCCAAAACTAATCTTTTTTTTTTTTTTTTTAACTTTTTAGTTATTACTCAATCCTGATTATGTTGAGAGAAAGTCTCAGGCTAGTGTTAATATTTCTTTAACACCTAACACTTGCCAGCATCCTTTTAACAGAGAATGGGAGTTCAGTAAATAGCTGAATCTACAATGAGTCTGGGTGGATTTGACAAGGTTTGATGGGAAAAAAGGAAACACTGAAATTCATATCAGAGACACCATAGATATTTGCAATAACAGATATGGAATTCACAAATCCAAGGTGTTTCTTATGTTAGTTTACTCAAAGAGCAGCATATAAGTGGAACTTTGTATCATGAAAACCTAAAACATAGACTTTAAGAAAGGTTAATCTAAATTCACAGATGACAGGGAAATATCAAGAAGTCTCGAGTATACCCCTAATCTTTTGAGTTTCACATGACATGCCCCTTTATGCTCCTAGAATAGACAGAATATTGGATGGACCATGGCTCAGACCCACTGAACTAATTCTTGTGCCTTTAACTAAAATCCTCTATTTCTTTGAAAAGACCTCTTTTAAATTGCAGATGAAGCTGGTCTGGGGAAAGGTGTCCCTAAAGAGAAAGTAGCGTAAGTGCCCATGTTAGTGCTATCTTACTGTGTGCACAGGATAAATCTAATGCAGATTGAACTAATCTAAAGTTCAACATCTGTTTCATTCAAAGTGGAACATTTGAAATTCAATGCAAAGAAGGACTTTCAAGCCTGGCTTTTATTCTGAACAACTAATTGCTGTAGTCAGTTTCCAATTTTTGACTCCATAAAGCCCCTTAGCTAGTCCCAATAAAAGTCCCATAAAGTAGCATTGTAATTTGATAAATGTATTACAGGTCTCATTCTGTTTTAAAAAGAGCCATTGTATATAATTTTTTAAAAATTTGAATTTAGTAATATTGAATATCAGTGATATTGAATGTCATAGTTAAGAGCCTGCAATTTGGAACTGGACAGACTTGGGACAAGATTTCACATGGGATATTGAATGACTCTGGGTGAGTTTTTTTTCCCTACAAAATGGAGATGAAAATAACACCTATTACATGGATAGCATTAATGAACTAATGTTCGTTAGGAGCATTAAACAAAATAATTTAAGTAAACTCTTAGTGCAGTACCTGCCAAAGGTGAGGGGTCAAAACATATTAACTATAATTAATCATCATCAGAGTAGCAGCTTTATTTAGCATTGATCTTTTGATTTAATAGTCTGGTTTATAGAACACACTCAGGTTAAATGCCTATTAAAAAAGTATCACTTGAAATTTTCAAACATGCAGATGTTTGGTACAATGAAAATAGGAAGACAATTTTTTTCTTTTTATCTGGGAGTTTTGATATTTCAACACCCACAACACTGGCAGCATGATGTCTATTCTACCCTCATGTATTCATATTTTCTATGACACCCACTGCCCTGGGCTGGGTTCTGTTTCTACTCCCTCAGGTAGCAGAATATTTAGAACTGGAGGGTGAGAGCTGAGAGCTAGCTCACCTTACCAACCCCACTTCCCTTCTATGAAAAGGGAAGAAGGAGTTTCAAGTCGCAGGTATGCAGGTGATTAGTGGTTTGTTTATGTTCTGCTGAGTCAGAATTTAAACTCTGATACTTATGCTCAATTCATTGCACATATGGGTCTTCAAAACTGCAAAGGCTCAATGTTGCCCCTGTGTTACATTTCTTGAGTCTGATTAAGAGCTACATTCTAGATGATCACTAAAGTTCCAAACATTTTGATTTATATGCAACTGTTATTTTTTAAAGATTTTGAAATAAATTTTACATGTTTTACCAAATATTTTTGGTGTCTAGAGTGATTTTTAAAAAATTGTTTTGTAACTATTCTGTTTATTTGTTTTTTTTTTAATGTGGTGCTGAGGATTGAATCCAGTGCATCACATGCATTGCTAGGCAAGCACTCTACCAGTGAGCCACAACCCCAGCCCCTGATTTTATTGTTAATATATAAGCATTCTATATTTTGACTGAGGTGTGCTAAGAGACTAAAGCTATTATAGTCCATTTGTACACAGGAAAATAGATTTGACAATAATTTTCTGCCAAGTCATTGCTAAATATAACTTAGTTAAGAAGTTTTCATTAATCACATTCTTTCAAATGCCAGGCATAAGTTTTACTGTGTTATATAGCATTGAGTGTAAATGTAAAATACCCATGCATAATGCACATATTTTACTATTATAGAGTAAAATTGTCATGCATAGTAGGTGCCCATTTATCACTCAAATAATTTTTTTTGTGAATTCTTGCATGTCCGTGTTAATGGTGTTCAGAACCTAGAACAGAACCTGGCACACAGGCATTCAGAAAAGATATTTTCTGACATAGTGAGTGCTGTCTCGCCTACAGAGAATTTGCTATTCCCCATCAATGTGCTTTATACAGTATCTTACCACAGCACAAAATTCAGGTGCACACCCATTTCAGTTCTTAAAAATATTGTTGGGAATTAAAAATAAAAATGTGTAACTCAGTTATTCTAGATACTCTAATAGTACCTTTAAATTTTGAAAGTTGTAATTATCTGATTTTAGTATTATAAGGAAGCTTCTCTTTGAGAATATATATATTAATGTTGCCTTGAATACAGGTAACCATCTTGCAGTGACAAAGTGAAAACTCTGCTGGCTCCACAAAACTCTTCAAAATGGTTAAAGAATTCTGAGCAGATAGAAATGTTAGGGGTCCTGAGCCAAAGCAGCTCAAATGTGTGAAATTTTGTGTGGAGCACTGAAATCACTGTGGCCCATTCAAGAAAGGAAGATGACTGTGAAGGGCAATGTGGTAAATAATGAAGGAACAGGAGTGTATTTCAGTTTTCTGATATTGGATAATGTTTTTTTGCAAAACACTGCTCCTAAGGTTGTATCCAGAAGACATTTTATAAATCTATACATACATGAAAATTTTCTTTATTGGTAAAGCATTGTTGTAATATTACCAAACAGCACATCATTTGTTCAGGAAAAGTTCAACCAATATTTAGTTGGAAAAAGTGCTTTTTCAGAGGTTATATTAAACCTTAGAAAAATCAGTAGCTAAAACCTAAAATGGCATGGAAAAAAGTCCTGTTCTGTAATTCTGTGTATGATGCTGGGATTAGACATGCAACTGATGGCTTGATCTGTCAGGGGTAACCTGAAAACTGCTGACTTCCTGGATGTGAGCCAAAGGTTGCCCTTGGGGTTCAGATAAGCCAGTTAATCTCCTGACGGAAACAACTAGTCTAGTCGTTGAATTGCTCTGGCACAGTACTTGTCAGGGATGCTGTGGAGTGACTACATTCTAATTTTGCCCACTGTGGAGTCCTGGAATTGCAAGGGTATTTTGGACAGGAGTATGGCACAGTTGCTATGACTTGACAATTCAGCTGCTGAGAGAATGTTATACATAAGGTGAGGTATTGGGTTTGCTTGATGTATTTTTTTAAAGAACAATTCTCAGTTACCAGTCGAGAGAAAATAGCTGCATAATAGGTCTAGCTTGTTTTATTCATGTGTAAGGATGTAATAAGGAATCTGTAAGCCGGTATTAGACTGTGCTTCTGATCCTCTGAGAGGTTCTTCTGACTGTGAGGATCCTTAACAGTTGTTGAGAGAGTCACTTGGGACTACTGTATGCTGATGACTGAATTGGAAGACTCATCCAAAATGAAAAGAGGAATTTCTAAAGAGCCAGCACAGAATAAAGGCAGTTGTTGGACATTAAGCAAAAATCTGACACAAAATTCTACCATTACCTGATATTTTGATATAAAAACACTCCTAAAACAGATTACAAAACAGAATGGGTGCTCCTCAGGCTGGAAGTCTTCAGAGCTACCACGTTCAGCCTGAAGAGAGCTGAGAACTCCAATGCACTGTTGAATGTCACACATACTGACTTGATACATTTTGATTTGTATCATAATCAATACTGAGGCCTTCATTCAGGATGCTCAGAACTAGAAAGATAGACAAAAACAGGTACTTCATTTAATGATGTTACACTCCAGTGAATGTGGTTAGAATAAATAAGAAAAGAATATTATCAAGAGGAAGTTGAGGGCTGTAGGGTTGTGACTCAGTGGTAGAGCACTTGTGTAGCATGTGTGAGGCACGGAGTTCGAGCCCCAGCACCACATAAAAATAAATAAATAAATAAATAAATAAATAAATAAAATTTTTAAAAGTTCATAGCATTTTTAAAAAAAGAGGAAGTTGAACAGCCACCATTACATGGTTACTTGAAGATTAAATCTGTAGTTGAAATGGGTGAGATTCCTGACCTTTCTAGAAGTCTGACTTCCCTAATTTTCTTATATTATTCTACATATTTTTCTTCTTATACTCGCTTAAACCTATGGCTACTATTTTTAATTCTACAGACACCAAAGTTTTCTTTCTAGCCCTGTGCTTATCCAATGTTTCAGTAGCCAAATGTATCCTATATTCTTATGAAAATAGCTCACGGGAACTTTAAAGAAAGTAATTCTTTTTTCCTCTGAACATGCTCTTCAAATGTGACCCACTTAGGTTTGTTGCATCATATTCCTCCAAAGACCAACCTGAATCTTGGAGTCTTCTGAGATTCCTTCATCTCCTTCAATTCCACATCTAATTTGCTTCTATTCCTCTTGACTCCTCTGTTGTAGGGTTCTTTAGGATGAAGATTCCACTTAAAAATCAACATCTTTGGAAGGGGGATGAAGGAAGCAGGATTAACAGAGCAGAGAGCTGAGCTGTGATGCAGGCCCAGTACCTTCAGCCAACTTATAAGGACCTGGGAACTAACATGGCTTCTGAATTGTCCCACCTGGAACAGACATATGAAGGCCTTCAGAAAGGGTTTTGGGCTATTCATCTCCATGTATATTACACTTTACTTTGCAATCACCTTTTTTAGATTTTCAAAACATCTTGTTTGAAAATTTCCAGTGAATTTCTAACTATGCCCCTTCCTCTCTTCTATACAGCCCTCTTCAATCTAAAACAAAATCATTCCATTTGCTACTTTAGAATCCTCCACTGACTCTCCATGATCTGCAGGATGAGGTCCTGGTTTCATAGCAGGACTCAGAAGAAACTTTATGAGTTCAGATTTGTCAGTCGTTTGGGCTCATTTCTTACGACTGCTCCTGGACCAATCACAGATGCTAGAAATATGGAACTCCCTGCAGTTTCTTAAAGTACTGCATTCTTCTTTATGTCTCTACCCTTCCATCCCACTTTCCTGGAAAATCTTTCACCTTTATCTGCCTGCTGAATTCATTCTGATCATTCCTCAAGAGTTAACTCAAGTTCATTTCCTTCTAATGCACCTTCCCCCATATCTAGACAAATTCAGGCATTTTCATTTCTGTGGACACTCACCATGTGTTATAATTATTAGTTTTTTCTTTATCTCATTCTCTAGGATGTGAAAACTGGAAGGGCCAATAACATTGTTTCTGTATGTACATAATAGATACATAAATTCATCTTGTGTTTCTTATGCTTAGTACAATTCTTGGCTTAACACTAAATGTTTAAAAAATGAAAGAGATAGCCAGGCACAGTGGCACACCTCTAGAATCCAAGCTCCTTGGGAGGTTAAGGCAGAAGAATCCTGATTTCTATCCCAGCCTGGACAACTTGGCAATACCCTATGAACAAAATAAATATATAAAAATATGAGAGAGGGGGAGACAAAGAGTAAAGAATTTCTATACCAACTATGAACTATATCTTAATCAACACCTTTGATTTTTTCATTAAGGTTTTTATGAGCTCTTAGATAATCATTTTGTTGATTTAGAAACATTAGGATTTTGTGAAGTTTATTGTTAGTATACTTTAGTTTTTGCATGATTTTTACACACCTGTGGGAAAAAAACCCACATGCTTGTAATCATCAAATGCAACTGTTGGATCAATGATAAAAAGACCCTGTCTGGTAATGCCTAGAATGAGAACCCAAACAGACCCTTAGAGTAGGCTCCTAAGATGCTCAGAGGCATTTGAGACAGTCACTGTGAGATAACTCATAAGCAGGCAAGAAGTGCATCAGCAGTGAGTAGAGGACTTTGGTGGAGAGAAAGGACAAAGGCTGGTTTTAGACTAATAGTAAAAGAAGTTATTAAGCAGATAGAGTGAAAACTTCTTTGAGGAGGTCCATCCAGAAGTAGTGGGCATTGACTCACAGGAATTTATATTCAGAGGCAGATGACAACTGTTGGAAGCCTGGCATGAGGGGCAAGTTGAACTTCTAGCTTTGTAGATGTCAGTGTCAAAGCAGAGAATCAAGGAGAAAATTGGCACAGCAGGATAGAGACCTAGGGTATCAGAACAGGACTGTGTGACAGAGACTTTGTCACTGTGGACAAAACAAGAACCTGTAGAAGTAGTAGCAAGATCAAGGTAGGGCTGCCAGGAGATCCTCTTGATACTGAGGTACTGAATGCAGCCTTTGTCTCTATAGACATAGGGCTGGGAACCAATGGGGAGAGGGAAGCTATAGCTTTGAGGATGACTTTCAATGCTAGAGAAATGATGGATGATAAATTAAACTTCATTTTAGTCAGCTATAGTGTTTAAGTTTCTTCTAATAGCCACTATGATATAATACCAAGAAATAACCTAAGGTCTATTTAGGGAATATATTTTGTGACTACACTTAAAAAGAATTCCTTAACTAGCCCCTTCCTACTATACTTTAACCTGTTCACTTTAAATAATTCAGTGAAGAAGCGGTGAAGGAGAGAATGTATTTAAAAATGCACATTTAATCTGTTCCTCAAAGCCAAAGACCCTGTAAGAAACTAGGAGGGGCCCAGGATGACTTCTTTTTTTTTCCCACATTATTTTATTGGTGCATTATAGTTGTACATAATGGTGGGATTTATTGTTACATATTCATACATGCACACAATATTTGTGATTTGGCTAATGTTATTCCCTTGCACTTCCCCTGCAGGATGACTTCCAAAGGAGAAAGAAAAGCATCTTTTGCCCAAAACTAAAGCAAAAATGTGGTCATTGGGCAACGCTGTTTCATGTTCATAACCAGGTCATAACTAGATGACTGCATGTCTAATGATGCTTACATCAGGATCAGCAGGGAGCAGGGAGGGGAAGGCAAGTCTCCCTCAGTGTGCTCCACATCTACTGGGATAATTAACCATGCAGAGGCATGGAGAACAGAGAACAAGAACAGAGAGTGAATCCCTGGGTCATCTCTGCCATCTGTAGCGTAGGTTGCTTATTTTGTTGTCTAGGACAGAAATTATTTTTATCAATACCAATACTTTGGATGGCTCTGTGATGTCATCTTGGTTAGGCTTGACTTGCTCTAGAGTTCAACACACTTTCTCAACTGTGCTTCTAGCTAGGGTGGACCTCAAAGAAGATTCTAAGAGTTGGAGGTCAGGCGGGTGGCAGCAGCACTTAGTAGTCACACACACCTTCTTCTAGGTATTCATGTTAGTCCAGGTGTTGTTCTGAAAGAATTTTCAAGATGACCTTGTAGTCCCAAGTCATTGATTTTTTGAGTCAAGTAAAACAGAATAACTAGGGAAGTTCTAACCCAATCAGGTGGAAGCCACTTCAAGAGAGATGAGGTCAGTCCGAAGAGGGCAAGACTCCAGGTAGCACAGGAGGGAAAAACAGTGCTACACTCATCTCTTTTGAATAAAGCAGCAGCTGGACATACAATTTTTCTCCCTTCTCACTGATCATCCATCAGTTTCCCTGACTCCAGAGCCAACTATGTATTCAGCTCCATGTTGTGAAGTTGCTCCAGATTTTGCAGAATATCCTTGTTGAATTGACATATACATTGGTCTAACCTAGTCCATCCTTGTTGGATTCCTGCTGGTCAGTGCACTCTAGGCTCCAGCATTTGATGTGGAGGCAGGCTTGCAAAGACTGCAGAGCCAAGAATTTCATGCAATAAATCCACACACATCTGCACACACACAAAAATAATTATGTGTGTATGTATAAATAACAATGTGTACATATTTATCTATACTTTTAAACCTGTATAAGTATTATAAAAATATATTAAAAACACATGTAGAATATTCATATTGATTCCTTGCTGGTGGAAACTTTATTTTTACTATTTTTGTATATCACTTTATGGTTTGCTAATTACATCTACATATTTTATTATATTATGTCATAGATGAAAAACTGTGCACCAGATACATTAAAGGACTTTAACTGATGGCACACAGCCTGTAGGGAACTCCTTGGGTCATCTTTGGCATTTGTAGAGTAGACTTAATCAAGTGTTGAGTTAAAGCTCATTGACCATATTGTCTATAATGGGAATGTGTTTGTGGGGCTGTGTAGAAAAATATTCATGAAAGTACAATAAAACTGTTTTAGGGGATAAAGGAAAAAACATGCTACAAATCAGGTTTGAAGAGTAACTTCTCTTTTTACAGTCCTAAAAATTATGTAGAATTCCACTTTCAAAGGATTAAATTGTGTAATTAATTCTGACATTTACAAAAAATTAAATCTAAATTTAGCAAGGAATTTGCTATTTTATATTATTGCACTTGTAAGAGTAGAGTGGATAGGGAAGGCTGAGCGAGGAGAAAGAAGTAACAGAAAGGCAAAAGCAAAGAGTAAAATAATACATCTAGGCAGCAGGCTTTCTGTATTAGCTCACGTGTTGCTTAGATATAACCATTTCTAATTTAAATGAGTTAATAGCAGGCACTGTAGAAATATTTAGTATCTTTACCCATGAAAGTCAGTATCAAAAGGTTTTATATATATGTAAACATTTATAAATAAAATTATACATGTAATTTTCCCACTGTGAACAACAATAGGTGTAGAAACCTGGAATAAGGGGACACTTTAGGAAATAACAGTAATTTTTAAATTGAAGGGGAAAGGTTGAAAAAGATGTGTTTGGCATGGACAAGTAATATCTAACTCTTCATTGTTGCTCTCTGCCAGTCTTCACACAAACTGAGAAAGCCACAGCCCATGTAAGAGTGGAAATGTATTAATTTGATGTTCTTTTTTTTCTAGGTACAAAGTCACTCCTTTCGATGGAGAACTGAAATTCCACTCCAATCAGTCCTAGTGAAGGGCAATAATTACAGAATAATTTCCCAGGCCGTTGTGAGTGGTATGGCAGCGAGGGCCCATCTGACTCAAGCAGGGCCAAGAAGCCCCCCTCCCTGCCATATCTCATACATGCATCTGAGGCAGAGGGCTGTGCCTTTCCATGTGGGGAAGCTGTAGAAGAAGAGTTGATAGTGGTCCACATCCATGTCTTCTAGAGGAGCATAAAAACCAAATTGTAGAGAGCTGCAGGGTACAAGACCCAAGAAGGAAACTTGATGGTCCCAGTGGGGCCTCCAACTGTGTCTCTGAAGCTCACTTTTGGATAACTATTGCATTTCAAAGAGCAACCCAGGAGCCATGGGGAAGTGGTATGGGCAAATGCTCTATTTCTAGATACTAGCGTGCCCAAACTGTGGGTCAGAGTTATTCCTGCTTCAGGGCCCCATCCAGAATCTGAGGAGTTTGATTAGAGTTTGTGTTCTGTGGCCTGCAACATTTACATGGAAGGGGTCCATCCTTGTGTTTAATCCTTATGCAAAATAGTTGCAATCACAGAGCTGAAAGGAAAAACTCACATGTACTTAATAGCAAAGTTTCACATATCTTTTCTGAAAAAATAAAGGGCAAAATCAGGGAAAGTTGTGAAAGGAGAAAGTATTTTGAGAAATTTTTCAATGGTCCCTGTTATTTTGTAGTGGTGGGTCTTGGGTCTAATGTGAATCCATAAGATCTCAGAGGGCATCCATAGCACTGAGAGGTGGCTAATTTGCAGCAGATACCAGCTTTTGTGCAAAAGCAGATGAACTGTGGCATACAATGCAGATCACTGTAGTACTTGAACCATGGCGTTTGCATGCTTTCGGTCTCAGGCTTGTCTCTATCTGAAGCCTATGGAAAGTCTTTTCCATTTACATAACAGGGCAAGAGATTATTATAACTAAAACTAGATCCATGAATTGCTATGCATAGTGCTTTGTAGCATAATCAAATTATGATAAAATAGCCTTTATTTCTTTATAGCTATATAATATAGTTAGGGCCTTTAGCAGTTTGTTTAAAGTAAAGGGGTGGCAGTACTGTCTTACTGTACTAAAGCATCAATGAGTTTGGGCCAAATTGACATCCTCACTTGACTGTCATATAGAGAGGCTTATTTGAAGAATGGGGAGGGAGTCTGATAGTCTAATTTGTTTTTCCTTCTTGCCACCCCTTACCCCAGGCTTTTTTTGTTGTTTTTTTCAATTGGGTTATAGATCATGAGTTCTTCCTGCTCATCCTTATCACTCACTCTGATAACACAATTCTGAGAAAGCAGTTCCTGCTCATTTGATGTGACCAGATAAAGTCAAAAGCTGTCTGCTCTCCCAACCCTGGAGAATCCTTAGCTGTTTTCTCCCAGACTCAGAACAGGGCAAACCACACAAACCTTGTCATCAGATAAATTATTCTTGTAAAGATGTAAACATAGAGGTAGGAGAGGGAAAAAGACACTGAGAGAGTTGAGGAAAGAGATGTGCCAGTAGGCAAGGAGAGAAAAGTGGAAATTAAGCCTAACAGGGAACAATGAGCAGAAAGAAGAAAACAGGAAAAATGCTACAAGGAAAAGGCTCTAAGGGGAAAGGAGGACAGAGAAAGGGCAAAATGTAAAGCCAAGGGAGGTTATACCATGGTGGGAGAGCAGCTTCCCATCCGTGCTGCGGCTCTGAAAGTTCCTCCGTGACTCTGTCCAGCAGAACCCCAGCCCCCGCTCGACATTACCATTGATGCTGAAGGTAGTACAGTTGCAGAGGTGGCATTTTCTCCTAATTTAATTTTCAGTTCCTGAACTCAGTTACCGACTCTTCAGAGCCTGAGGGAGGATGAGCCTTTGTTAAAGCCCTGGCCATTAACTTTCACTTTTCTTTTCACTCATTAGATTTCCTGAGGTTTAGTTCTAGACCTAAAGCACCATGCTGTGGCTAAACTATGTAAAATAACATTTTTGGTGAAAAGAGACACCTGCAAAATGTCACACAAATTTTGGCTCCGGTTGTATCCAGCAATGTCACCAAATGTAGTCCTCATGCAAGTGACACAAGTAATAGGGTATGAAGTTTAGCACAGGCTTCATGGAGGCCACAGTCTGTGATTCCCTTCATGACATCCTGCAGTGCAATGAAAACCCAGAAATAGTTCCTGCCTGATGGGATCAACTGTATTAGAAGGATAGCACACCCATGCAGACCAGATCCTGCTTGAAGTAAGATTTGAGAGTGGGCTGCCTACGTGGCCTGTGGCCCACCAGACGTCAAAATTCTGATTTTATTTCCTGTTTGTGGGGAGATTCTTTAACTCAGAACATTAAAAAACAGCACTTTTTGATCCTTGAGAGTGACTAAAGGCTAGAATGAAAACTATGGGTGATCGTGAACAAGGATTTACAATGTTCTGTTCGATTTATATAATACATCCCATGATCAGTTGGGGCTTCCATGTGGTTCGAGGAAGCATCTCTATGCTGTCCCAGTCTGGGAGCCTGGGGTTGGTGACCTTACCCCCACCTCCACCCCCCAGGCACAACCAGGGAGGTTTTACTGCCTCAGGACTTCAGGACTCACTTTAAAACTCAGTCTCTGTGCCTCTGGTCTCTGTGACAGCTGTTTTCTCTCTATTGGTGCTTTATTCTGACCTTTATGGGACATAGAAAGACATTTTGAAGCCGTCTAAGAGGGACAAGTCCCTTCCCTGAGGAGTGCAACCTAATTGGATTCACCATCTCCTTGGTACCTTGGCACGTCTATGCAACACTCTGGAACTTCTCCAAGCGTCAAGTAACAGGGATGTACTGTGGAGTCACTTCTTGTCCAATATCATGTAGATCTGCCTGTTTTCAAATACCAGCTGAGTAAAAATCATTCTAAAGGATATGTAGTGATATATGAATTACTAAAGAAAAATTTGGCTGAAAAGATGACTAAAATATATTATATTGTTCTTAATTAAAGATATGGTGAAATAAAATCAGATTTAATTGATAGAAAAATGTATCAGATTTAATTTGTGCTTATTCCAGAGGAGCTTTATACAAACGTTTAAAAAAACACAATGTAAAATACGTTTTACATTTTGACCTATTTTTTACAATATACACAGTTCTTGCTAAGAAACTATGTTATGTGTTCTGGTTGTTTCTATTCTATTAATTTCACTTAAAAAATGCTTGTTATAATCCATTCCCTATGCTTCATTATCCATCAGTGGATAGAGACACACATTTTATAAACTACTTTTCTAGATTTTGGAAAAAAGTAAGCACAAAGAATGAAAAAATTCAGACTTCACAAAAATTAAGAAGCAGACATGAGCCTAAATTCTAAACACAGAGTAAGTACTTTATTCTTACTGTTTTAGGTATTGGATTTAATTGCTGATTTTTTTTTTAAAAGATCTTGATAGTAACTAACTCCTTGATATTTCAAACCAGTTTGTGGGTGAGTGAGCACAGCACAGCTCTCTATGATTATTATCTTATTTAACCTTTAAATTAACACTGATGTAAATCCTTAATTGGATGAAGAAATTGTGAGTTAGGGGATTTGCTTCAGGTCATGGTAGGGTTAGTGAGTGGTCCAGTCAAGGTATTCTAAGTTCTGTGACTCCTCCCTCCACCACCTGAATGAGGAACAGCCAATCAGCTTCACCACAGAAACCCTTTCTCCCTTCCAGTACCAAACCCCTCAGGTTCCATCCCACACCTGACTACTGCTTGGACCAGAGGAAAAGGGGGTTGGTCTGTCCCTAGTACTCTAAATAGACCTCATTTCTACATCTTCTGACTTGACATTTTTATACTATAATGGTTGGCTTATATAACTTTCACAAATGACTCAGAAAATGTTAAAATCAAATTGAAAGTATACCAATTTAGTAAAAAATAACTAAAAATAACTAACAAAAATAACTAAACAAAAGACAAATTCATTATCTTTTCTAAAGACAAAATATGGTTTGGAGATATTACTGCTTCTAATAAAGAAGACACCATTTGATAAGTAAGATATCATATTGGAAATACAACACAGGTCACCCCCTCCTCACTCTGTCTCCCTCTGTGACCTAGTTGTTGGACTAGAGCTGTAGTTTATTGCAAATGACTTCAGGTCAATGAATTTGGACCTGAGATACGGTATATGGAGTGGATGGCTGAATGAATATATACAAAAATTTCTATTCATTTGAAGGACATAAGTGAGCACAAGCTGAAACATGACACATACATGCAGAAAATATTTAATTTACCAAAGAACCAATTTGTAGGCAAAGCAATGAAAAGCTATCTAGAAAAGGGTAATGCAAAAGCTGAAAACCAGCTTAAAATATATTTAAGTATGTTAAATAGACACACCCTTATGCATCCAAAATTTAAGTTTAAAGAATTTACTTTAGGGGCTGGGGATATAGTTCAGTGGTTGATCACTTGCCTAGCATGTGTGAGGCACTGGGTTCAATTCTCAGCACCACATAAAAATAAATAAAATAAAGGTCCATTGGCAACTAAAAATTTTTTTAAAAAATTAATATTACAGTGGACATTGAAATGTATGGCATTAGTTAAAAAAGAAAGAGGAGGAGGACAAGAAAAGGAGAAAGAAGAAGAAAAAAATGTTAAGGAGCCAGGTGCAGTGGCACATGCCTATAATCCTAACGACTTGGAGGCTAAGACAGAAGAATCATGAATTCAAGGTTAGCCTCAGTAATCAGTGATATCCTGTCTCAAAATAAAAATTAAAAAAGACTGGAATGTAATTCAGTAGTAGAACACTTGCCTAGCATGGGTGAAACCCTGGGTTCAGTCCCTACTACAGGAAAGAAAGGAAGGAAAGAAGGGTGGGGGAAGGAAGGAAGGAAGATGGTAAGGAATGTTAAAGGTTGATTTTTTTTAAAGTAAACAAATTTATTTATTTATTTATTTATTTATTTTTACAGACTTCATTTCAATTCATGGTTGATTTTTGAATCATTTTTCAAATCCAGAATATTTTAAAATTAAACTTTCTACATGATAGGTCATATAAAAACTTTCCTACATTGGTCCAACTGTTAATAAACAGATTTTCTTTTTGACATGTGGGTTTTAATGCATCAGTATTATATATATACACATATATATATAAACAGCATGAATAATTAAGAAAATATATTTTCAATTTTGATGTCAGAATAAATTATTTGTGTTGAATTAGAATTGGGGGCTCATGACTTGAGTACTACTCAAATTTTTTTCTTACATTTTCATTGGTTGTGAACTTCCAGAAATTTGAAAATACAGTCACTGACATCAATTTTAAATGTTTATGTGAATTGTTTAAGGAGAGATGGCATATTTCTCCTTCACTGAATTGGACAGAAGCCTTCATATGCCACATACCTGGCAAGGTGGGCTGCTGGGTGAGTTCTGCTGCTCCTCGCATGTGTTTTCGGCCTTTCTCTTTCCCTGGCACGTGGGTGAGTAATACTTCTGCATCCTCTTGAAGTTAGGTGTTGTCACATGACTGCTTCGGCTAATGTGTAGAAGCGAGGTGAACAAATCCCAAGTGACATTGAAGACCCCACAGCATTCTTCAGGTTTTCTTTTTCCCTCCTGTGTCAAAGTAAGGTGTGTGTTTCATGGGCTAAGTGTGGTAACTTGCAGGAAACAGGTTTCAGGCCTTCAAACCAAGAGCGAGCAGCAATAAATATTTGTTGTCCTGTTTACTGAGATTTGGGAGTTATTTGCTATCACAACAAAATCAAGACCATGTTATTATAAGAGGTAAATGAAAAAAAGCTGTTTGAAGAAAGGTGTTTTAGGGGCTGAGGTTGTGACTCAGGGTAGAGTGCTTGTCTAACAACTGTGAGTTCAATCCTCAGCACCACATAAAAATAAATAAATAAAATATTTTATGCCCACCTACAACTAAAAATATTTTTAAAAGAAGGGAATTCTAAAACATTATATATGTATATATATGTGTGTGTGTATATATATATATACATATATATATAATGTTTAATTATAAGTAGCTATATATTAAATAACCAGCATTTTTGTTGTTATTAGCCAGGACTTATCTTCAAAGATGAATTCACTGATTGGACTTTCATATTGTTTTGTGTATCATCACAGAGGTCATGCTTTGTATGTGATTTCTCCACAGGGCAAGAATACAGAGGCATGGATGAAGCCTCTGTATTGAAAATGTTTTACCATTGTCTTGAAAATGTTTTACCACTGTCTCTCTTACCAAGCCTACATCAACAGCATTTTTTTCAAGAGACTTACTTTCATTAAGTTTTTCAAAACACCATCCTTCATTTTCATATAAATAGTTCTCATTCTTTTCACACTCATATTTTTTTAGCTTATGTGGTATTTAATTAAATTAGATAATTCTAATAGCAAGTACAAATGGCAAAACAATTTAGGAATAAATGTAAGTGATTTTTACAAGCATATAATTCATCAGGCAAGAGCAGATCAGAGAATTCTAGGGAATAGCATACTGGTCATGGATTTGGAGCCTTTAGCACAGGGCCCTAGAGAATCAGTTTACTGAACACAAATCCAGTACACCCTCTCAGATTCCCTAGATGACATTTCTCTCTCTTTCTCTTGGGTGGCATCAAATTCACATCAAGTTATCTTTCCACTTTGGATTTGAATGAAATGCCTATCGCTGCCATGGGATCTGGCTTCCGAGTGGCTCCCAAGAGGCCAGGTGAGGCCTCAGAAAGAGCTGGGATGACAACTCGGGTGAATCATGGCCAATAGGAAACGAGAGATGGGAGGGATCTGGCAGGCAGATCTCTCCTCCTTTCTTCCCTCCATGGATGAGGAGGTAAGCTTCTTTTTCAGCCTTTCAGGAGAAAGCTCTTTGTGTGGAGTAAACGTGTCTGCCCAGGGAACCATCCTTATCTCTCTTGAACCCTGTGTGAAGCAGTGGCCATTGCCATAATGACCGGCATTACTCCATGTCTTTTGTGGCCTCACTTCTCTCTTCCTCCTCATCTTCATTACCTTGGGTTTACAAGTCTCTCCAGCCAGCACTCTAATCTCTGCCTCAGGCTCTGCCTTCGACAGGAAACATGCAGAGAGTCAGTTAATCTGATGTGCCTGTCAGACAGTTTTATTTAAAGAGATTCCATGGAATAGGGTTAGTGCTCGGTGAAGAGAGATGAGGAACCCAGAGGATTGGGGGAATATCTAGAGCAATTCACAATCTGTTGGGCTTAGTTAGGCAATACAACACATACTGAGAATATCTAGAATTAACAAGTACCAAAGGAGAAATACGAAAAAAGAGATCATTGGAAGAAATGATGTTCACAGTCTGATAGGAAAGCAGAGGTACAAACAAGGAAGAATTAGAATACTATTAATAAAAATAATATTTCCTGATCCTTACTATGTCCCAGGTACTATGTTAAGTACTTTACAGAGGATTTTAAATTGTTATAACAACTCCCTGAACTTGACTCTGTTCAGATGAAGAAACTGAGGCTTAGGAAGCTTAAGAGGTTTTCACATATTTATCCAGCCAAGAAATGGTGGACTAAGACGAAAATCCAGGCAGTTTGACTCTTAACTACAGAACAAAAGAGAACAGGAAAATATTTAAATGAAGCCTGAGGAGCATGGTAGAAATAAAGCCCAGAGAACTGAGAACAATATTTCAGATCCTAAATAGGGGAACCACTTCATAAAATAGGATAGCCTGGGTATGACTACTGGTGCAAAGTCAAGGTCTCTCTGAACAGTTGTGTAGAACTTAAGCAGCCTCTAGGTAAAGCAAGTCAAAGGTAGCAGGTAAAAGTCTGTTCCTTTTGAAAGGGACTGCTTCTACTTTTCTCAGGAATTGCTACAAATAGCTAGAGCTCTTAATTTGTATTATTTAATTTATCCATTCATTCAAATAATATTTAATAAATTTGCTCAGGGCCATACAAAACTGTAAGCACCATGGATGTATAAAGAATTAAGATACAGTCCAAAATTTTAAAAATTACCAGGCTGTTAGAGAACCCAACCAAGTATTCAAAAAATTATGAAAAAATAGCTATGAACATAGGGTATGGAAAGAAGAGAGGAGTGTATTTAACACCATCTGATAATAGAGGAATGGGGAGACTTCCCAGAATCCTGAGAATTGGGCTGCTGCTCCAGGAGACAAGGAAAAGAAAGGACATTCTAAGCAGAAGGCAGAGTATGGGAAAGAAATGGAATCATGAGGAAGTATGGCACTTTCCCGAAGCAGCTAATGGCATGGTAGATTTGGAGGACAGGCAAAGTGGCCATGCAATTCACCAACAAAACCAGAATGAGACTTTTGAAAATGAAAAGGAGTGCTTTTCATAGTTACTGGGATGACAGAAATATATAAGAGAAGGGCTGGGGTTGTGGCTCAATGGTAGAGTGCTGGCCTAGCATGTGTGAGGCACTGTGTTCAATTCTCAGTACCACATATAAATAAATGAAATAAAGTTTCATTGACAACTTAAAAAAATATTTTAAAATGTAAAAATAAATAAAAATTGTCCCAGGTAAGCCAGGATGTTTTGGTCACCCCAAGGTAGGAGGAAAGGGTTTTGGATCACTGGGCTGTGATTTTAGGCTTGGGTGGTAGGAGGCAGAGTAACTGTTTTCAGTCAGTTAAGAAGCTGATTATGCCTTAGTTTCCTCCTTTTAATTGGATTAATTGACTGAAGTCAATGGTGTCTTCCTTGGAGATTTATGTGATGACTTAATGAAAGAGCACATCACAATACAACTAGTACAATGCTGACCTATAACAGGTATGTTTCCCTGTGTCTACTCTACTTCCACCATAAGATAAAATGGGGGATGAGATTGGAGGATTAGTGTGAGATTACCATGAATCAGCAAGATTCATGGTAATCTCACACTGATGTGCTGAGTTTGAATTTCAACCAAAAAAAAGATAACCAATCAAAGACATTACCCAATCATGTTTGTGTTTGAGAAATATGGGAATGGCAACAGTACTTAAGATGTCTATCCAAGCAGTGAGATGCATCCAGAAGCTCCTGGTAATCTCTGGCATCACAAAGCTTTGAGATCTTAGTGTGATGCTAGTTTTAAATTAATATGAATCCATGTTGCTGAGGCCCCTCCTCTGTTGATGTTGGGAATTTGAAGTGAAAGAAGTTGTCCCTGTCAGGAGTGAGGTTGAACATCTCTATGTGTGTCTTTTCCTCTATATATCTTCTCCATGTTCTCCTAAGGGTAGCAGTCATATTTGATTATGGCTCACCCAAATGACTCCATCTTAACTAATAACATGTGTAACAACCTTATTACCAAATAAGTTCACAGCCTGTGGTATTGGAGGTTATGACTTAAATATGTTTTGGAGGTGGTCAGGGAGACATAAATCAATCCATAATATAACCCATTGTCCACTCTTACATAACTGACACCATATAGTTTTGGTCTTCTTCAAAGTCAACCCTCAATCAAAGATTCATGTTTAAGTAGTTTATTTAGTAGGTGATTCCAGAAAACTCCCTAGGAAAGCAGAAAAGTGTGATGGGGCTTGGGAGGCACCCAGTGAAGGGTATGGGTGACTGGCTTCATTCCACTAAGGAACTCTGGGACTGCTATGGCCCTGTGCTTTAGAGGGAGCAGGTGTTTGCCCAGTCTTGAATAAAGGCTACTCCAGGAGGGCCACTAATTCTTAGGCATTTCCAATCAGTTGCATGGGTAGAAGAGACAGGCCTCACTGGTCAAAGAAAGCCCTCAGGTGAAGAGAAGCTGGCAGTTCTAAGTTAGGTCAGTGTGCACTAAAATGATGAAGTCTGAAGGTCACTGAGCACCAGAGACATCTGTGGGTGGAAGGACTGGACTTAGGATAACAGGGGAGAAGGAAAATAAATGCATCCCCATGTGCAATTCAGAAAAGTAATCATTTGGGAAATTTGTACCATATAAAATGGACAATCTGATTTTAAAATTTCTCAATAAACTAAGTAGACTTTGCCTTATCCAGGCCAAAGCATTTGTGGTCACTGACATATTAAAAAAAGTTGTATTACTTGACTTTAATTGTTGTAAAATTAGTGGTAAGACTATTTGAAGTTTTTCAAGAAAATTCATTTCCCAGGCTTTTGAGAATTAAAAGAAAAAAAAAAAAAAAAAAAAAGCCAGACACCCCCCTCATACCACAGGGCAATTCTAAATGAAGAGACTCTAACCTCTTGGTGATCGTTTAGTGAGGTGTAATACGATCTGGAAAGAGTGTTTCCTGCCTTGGCTTTCTCTCTGCCTCTTTAGCTACCCACTGTGTCTAACTTATCTAAAGATTAGTATAAATTGAAAGTTATAAGGTGTGCTTTCCAAAGAGGCCTGGGGAGTTTCTTAGTATGAAGATTTTTTTTTTTTTTCAGATTATATACCTGCATTTTCATGTAGGTAGAGGTTAACACCATCTTTTTGTTTGCTTGTTTGTTTTGGGTGTCTGAGATTGAACTCAGGAAAGTTTAACCACTGAGCCAAATCCCCAGTCCTTTTTATTTTTTATTTTGAGTCAGTGTCTCCTTAAATTGCTTAGGCTGGCCTCAAACTTGCAATCCTTCTGCCTCCCTCTCTCTAGTTGCTTGGATTACAGGTATGCGCTGCTGTCCCTGGCTGAGGTTAACACCAATTTTATCTTATAAAAAAAGAAAAATGAGTTTCAAAGAGCTTCTTGCTTAAGGTCATACTGCAAGTTTTTGACAGAATCAGGACTATAATCCAAGATTTTTTTCTTTCCTTTATTTTCACATAAGCACAAATATTTTCCAGTTATTTAGGAGTTATGTATGCGAAGTGATCTAGTCATTGAGATGACTACAATAACTTGTATTTTACTGGAGATAGATGTATTCCAACATAATTTATTGTAAACTGTGTGCCAAAAAACCTGTGTTGGTTTAATTCAAAGAGAATTGTTTTCCCCTGTATATGTGGTGCTTTTACTTCAAAGATTTTGCATGAAGTATATATTCCCAGTGATAGTCCTTTTTATATCTAACATAGTAATATAAAACATCCTGCTTTGTTAAAGCACTATAACTTTGGATAATAACCTAATTGAAGTTATAGGTAAAGAAGTTTAGCCAGCAAAGAATAATATGAATATCTAGCTGGTCATGGAATAGTCAAGGGAGAAAGGAGAATCCAATTATTACTTTCCCAACATAGTACATAATGGAAAATCAAAACTTCATAGGTCCATAATTTATAATAGTCTCATGGGAAAAAAAGCATGCAAATTTTACTTGTGAGAAATGTAACCCCACACAAAAATTTTAAGTGAAGTTATAGAGTGGATGAGAATTTGATATTTTCTTTTGGCCATGATTAAAGTTAGAAAGAGGATTTTGTATTAACAATTTCTTTGGATTCTGAAAGATTTGGTTTCAAATCCTGTCTTCCATTTATTATAATATGATTGGACAATTTATTTAATTGTTGTTTTGTCATCTGTAAAGTATTTCAAACTTTGATCCCCTCTGTTAATACAATGCTTGCTACATATTCAGTGTAATTAAAGATTCTTATTCTAAATAAAATGACTTTAAAGTATTATCTTTAAGATAACTGACAAAGCCTGACATAGAGATACTCACTAAAAATAATTTTATTCCTACTCATGGTTTGTGCTATTTGCATTACATCATGATACATTTTGGAACAAGAGAAATCAGAGAATCTGGAATTGGGTAAATTGAGATCTACAAATCCCTCATGAGATGCTTTCCAGCATGGTGACTATGTTTTTATGTGTTCTGTGACATGGTTTTCAAACTCTCATACCTTCCATTGTTTTTTTCTCTAAAATAAAAAAGAGGAACAACTACCTTTCTGCATTGAGAATCAAATAAGTTAATAAATACATGATGCTTTTCAACCATGAAAACGATTCGGTGAAAACGATTTAGTTTTCATCTCTAAATATAGCAATTTATTACATATCTTAAAATGTTGATAAGAAGGCCATTTTAGATAATACATTTAAAAGTAATTTTTTAAAAAAGCTGCTAGGTATTATACAAATGTTAATTTTTGTTATCATTAAAAGTTCTAAAAAACATCAAATTTATCTCTGATTAGTAATTTTTTCATTTATCCTGTAAAGAAACAAGATAAAGTATTGCTTCACTCCCAAACTTAACCAAATCATTAAGTTGTTGAATATTATAAATCATGATACAATATTTTTAAAAACGTATTTGTGAATATTTGAATTTCTAGCAAACCAAACATACCTGCTAATGATTATTATTACAATTTCTTTAATTTTAAAAGTAGTCCTTATAAACTTCCTTTAATCAGTAAACTCTACTCATATTAGCTATGTGAATTGATTAGTAAATTTCCATTTTACGTTACTTTTTAGGATCTCACTGCTTTTCAAATAATAGTGTAAAATTATTTCCTGTAATTAAAATGAACAAATTAGAAACATTGATTAATTCCTGTGTATGAAGCCCCCTGCAAGGTGATTTCTGAATTGCAAGATCCCTACCCCAATGAAGTTTAGGTCGGAAGTAAGACTGAAGACAGAATACTGACATTGTCAATAAAACAGAGGAATTGGTACTCCAGTTAGATTTGGAGGCTAAGGGGATGGCAAAGGAGACAAGAGTGGCCACTGTAAAGCAGAGCTGGAAATGACCAGGTGTTTTCAAAGAAAAATAGACATTGTGAGCATTCAATGCTTGAATATAATTCAAGCATTGATAATGAGAAGCAATAGGAAATAAGTTGCTTGTGAGAGTCACTGTTTTTAGGCTAAGGAGGGAGTGGGCTGACATTGAGTGTTTTTAGCAAGAGTTACCAACTTGAAAGTGAAGTTGTGAGAAATTAACTTGTCAGTGGATCTCAGAGCTGAATGTAGTGAAGAAAGAGACAGAAAAACTTCTTAGATGCACATCAGTTGTCTAGGTATGATTTGTTAAGGACCTAGAATTGAGTATAATAACAGTAATAGTAAAAGGTTGTGAAGTGAAATATTATGAAAAATTTTAAACCTTTACTTGCCAACTGATCCAACTAGAATACACAGAGTCAGAGAGGAAAAGGGTTTGGATTTTTTCTGTTTGGCAAATATGAATGACATAGTCAGCTCAGGTATAGGAAATTGTCATCCGATTAAATTCATCTTGTAGCAAACAAACTATGGGTAGAGTCTTGAGACCAAAATAATTGTATGAAAAAGAAAGTATGGGCTTGTACGGGCTGACTATGGTCTCAGATACAGAGCTCAGAGAGGTAGGTTCACTACTCCATAAATCTTTGATTCTTACTGTATTTATATTGTACTAAAGGTTAAGATGCCCTTTTGGTTCAAATTATCAGGGAAACTTCAGTTATGAGGGATGTTTTAGCTTTCACACTGTCAACCAACACGCTGATATCCTGTTAAGTTGAACACTAAAAAAAGTTGTAGATATTCACATTTATTGTAACGGAATGTCCCTTGCAAAGCTTTAGCTATGGCCACTTAAATGTCAACATTGTTAACAATGCTGTCTCTAAATTAGATACCTACAGGAAAACTCTGAGTTGAAAGACCTTGCATGTTATTATACTTCTTATGTTTGAAAGTACTATTAATAAGAAGTCACTTCCAAAGTATATATGCTCCCAGTCTCAGAAAGACATTTCTGCTATTCTCATCAGTGGGGTTTAAATTCACTTAAAAAAATTTATGATTAGTTAGGAAAATCTTCCCAAAGGTGAACATGTCAAGAAAGAATTGTAGGATCTCAGGTAGTATCTTTTGTATCTTTCACCAATATTAAAACTGATTTTAATAAAAACACAACTTGAGACAATTATCTACATGACACATGTAGCTATCTCAAGCCTCCTTATCAGTTTAGTAAAGGAACATGATTTCTTATTTCCCTAAAATGGAGCTCTGGCTTTGTACCCTTTGTTTCTCTCATGGCATCTACTTTAGAAGGTTAAGCGTGAAGATCTTGGGGCTGGATGTTTGGTGGTGGAAGATAATTAAGAGCATGGACTCTGTACTCCTTTCTGCAGTACACAAGTCACTCACATATCTAGCTTCTGGATCACTCCCTTAGTCCTCCTCGTTCCCTCCCTGTACCTCCCCTAGTGTTTATTCTTGTAACTGAGAAAGATATCTCCTATGAGTTGGAGTGTTCCTTTTCAGACTTCCATAATGCAACTTAGCAGTTCTTTTGAGTCTTACTATAGAATTTCCTAATTTTATCATTATCTTTAAAGACTTCTCTCTCTCTCTCTCTCTCTCTCTCTCTCTCTCTCTCTCTCTCTCTTTGCCACCAGGAGAAAAGTCCAAAGGAAATTTATTTGTGCTCTCTTAAAGTCACATGATTTTTTGATTCTTTAAACTTATAAGCTTTCAAAGTTATAAGCTTCCCTCAAAATAGCAGGAAGTTCACACTTAACAGTTGCTAGCATTATCCTAACACCAGTATTATAATAAACATTTGCATATCTAAAACCTAATACAGTGCATATTTTGATTGTTCAGGCATTAGTTGGAATAGGATTTCTCACCAGCACTCACACAAACATGCATACCAAGTAGCAACTAATCTAAGTTTTAGGAACTCAGTAGGAATTTATTTCCTAAATATAATCAATGGTTGCTGATTTTCTTCCTTTTGGCATATACACTGATTTTCTTCTTTTTAAAAAAGATTTTAAAATGCATAATTGGAATAAAATCTCTAATTAAAGTTTATGTATAACAAAAATAAAAGCTAGAATTATACTAAGCATATGATATAATACAAACATTCAAGATATATGTAGAGCTATAGCTACAATTATATAGGTAAGTAGGTAGACATAGATTATATATGCATATGTGTATACATCTACAACTATCTACTTATCCATGTTTCTATCTACTATCCACACTATATATATATATATATATATATATATATGTAAATTGTATGGTTATATATATAAATATATATATAACCATAATTAAATGTATGTATACACATGTTATGTTTACTTTATCATCACTGAATTTATTCTTTTGGTCTTCCCAATGTTCAGTAGGCAACATATTTTAAAGATTGATTAAATATGCTTTTCTTAATATGAAAACTGAAAATTCACCTGAAGTTTAAAATTGGAAAGAGTTACATCTAGAGTCTTCACTGATGCCTCTTTTAAAATTATGGTAAAATGTAAATTGTAAAATAACAACTGAATATTTCATTCTGTCATGTTTTACATTGCCCTGAGAATGTGTGCATACTGAGTTGGTATAAGAATGCTGTTAAATAAGTGCTAAAGATTAACCAATAGCTTGTCCACTTTCACTTTCTATGTAGAGCAACCATTTAGTTGCAATCCTCCCCTGCCTGGAGGTAGCCTGAGAAGGAGGAATTTCAGCAGCATCCCCTGGTAGACAGGATAGCTCCCTCTTTTCTTTTGGATATACTTAGAAGCTCATCAGAAAACGAGCACAATTGAGCAATAATGACCTAAAGAATTATTTTTAACAATAATATTTTAAGATGTTTTCAATCTAAAACTGATTCATAAAGTATCTATCTACATTTCATATTCTCATTGTATGTTCTCACTCCCTGTTTGCTCTGCTTCACTGTTCATTAGTGAAACTTCAACAATGAAAAAACAAGAATCCATCAGGAAATCACTTTATATTGGGGCAGCCAGACCCCAACAGCAGGTGCTTAACTCATTCACCAACTGAACCCATAAGAAGCTTTTAGTAAAATACATTGCTTTATCACTTGAGATTTTTTCATCCATATGAGACCACCATAATGATTTAAATCTTCTACTTTTAGTTTAACTTGAAAGCCTTTACAGGAATCTTTATTAGCTCCACAAAGTTTACAACTCTTCAACACAATTTTTCTGAATGTCTCCCCATCCACCTCTAGTAATTACCATTATTTCAAGTTATTGTAAATCAAATGCAGCGTCATTGATTCAGGAAAGCTTTCCTGCCTGGTGTCATTTTAGCCACATTGTTCTTTTTGGCAGTAAGACTAATCCTATAGCTTTTTGGTTTCAAACTTGAAAGACAAAAGCAGTATAGCCAAGACACAAAGAAATATAGTTCATTTCACTCAAAGGACCATGTTGCTTTTACTGTAATGCTGTCACGGATGCTCTGCCTCATGTTCCTGGGCTTTCTTTCTATTTGAGAGTAATTTCTGTTTTCACACATTAACACTCCATGCCAAAATCCAGCTGGTGACTTCCCCCTCCCACAGATTTGTGGGCAAAGTTGTAATTATTGCTTAGTTAGGTGCCTGCTCCATTAGATGTACATGAGTCACTTTTATTCTTTTCTTTTTTTGTCACTAGGCTCCTATTCCTTTAGTTTCCTTTTTTTCCTTGTAAATGGGGAAGTCTCTCCAGACTATTCCCACAATGTCCTCAGACCAATAGGTTACAAAGGTACTAACACATTAAATAGAAGTGGCACCCTTGGGAAAATCCATTCCTTCTGAGGTCGTCCCTGTTCCAGTGAATGAAGACGTCTTTGAGGTCACAAATATGTTTAGCAACATCTTCATACAAATGATTACAGGTTGTTTCATTAAGACTCCAAGGAGAAAGCCCTCCTATCCTGGATAGGCATGAGGTGATGAATACACTCTTGGAACAAGGAAGCTTTATTTAAAAGACCCATTGTGCTCTTCTGAGTACCCTAATGAGCTATCCAGGATGGTGCATCAATTGGGAGCAATCAGAGAAGTTCTGCACCCTCTCTTCATTAGTCCGGCTCTCCTGTGTGGCTCTGCTTGTTGTTGACTCAGTACTCATCAGCCCCCTCTGACTGAATAAAAGAAAAAGCATGACTTTTCATTTTATGGCCCAAATTGCCAAAACCATCAAGTTTTGTATATGGTGAAAACCCTATATTTCATTCATGGGAATCTGGTCTCCTGCTTCTGTGCCTATGAGAGGTAGAGAATTTTTATTTCAAAGATGGATGACAAAAACAAAACAAAGTCACCAATCTGAAAGCTTCAGGGATATAGTTTGTTAAATTTACTGAGCTTAACAGTCCTTAAACCACTGGTGATGGCTCAATCTGGACAGAGTCATTCAGGTTGAAACCACGAATAAAATGAATAATGAAGACCTGTATCCAGGTAACTTGGACCCCAATTCATATTCCAAGACTACCTGGTGCTCACTTTTTTCAGATAATGGCTCAATTCTTCAACTCATGTAACAAAGGTACATTCAGTCTTACTGGTACTGTTTTCTTATCCTAATAAATTCACACTGCAATTCATTTATCTGAGATATGATTCATAATCGCACATGCACAATTTCATAATATTTAGCAATATTGAGGCTGTGGGAAAGTTCAGAATTAAACCAATTTCTAGACAAAGGTAAAATAAATTTCTTGCTTAAAATATGCAGATGCTAAAGGACAGATGTAAGATTTTCTCACATGATTTTTTTTGATCATGACCTTGAGTCTTCATTTCCCTTTGTGAAATAATAGCATAAACTATACATTGGCACCATATTTTGAAACAGTGCTACATCTGTAGAAATCCAAGAAATATATGTCTTAGACCACATGAGTTTAGGTAATACTTTTGTAGATGATCATTTTTACCAAAATATCATGAAACACCTTATGATTGATTTGATTAAAAAAAAAAAAAAAAAAAAAAAAAGGAAGCATGCCACGCTCTCATTCAGCTGGTGGCTGCATACAGATGTAGGCAATTCAAGACAGAGAGCATCCTCAGTTCTTGAGCATAATTTTACTGATGGAACTGAGAAGCTTAGCGACTTTGTATGGCACTTAACCACCCCTTCAGGTTTTACACATCCTTTCTGTGTAATATTCTTTCTTTTAAATAGCAGGCTGAAAACTTTCGGAAGAAAGTAGAAATGCATTAGAGAAGTTGATCTTCAGTAATTTAAAAATTCAACATGCATAATTCTCATAGTTCTTGAAAAAGAAAACCACAATTTTTATTCAAAATTAGTCAATCAGTATAAACTTCAGGGTATTTTATAACATATACTTAAAGTTTGTATCATTTGAGACAAAAAGACAAAGACCTTATTTCCAAGCTTTGCTTATACTAGCCCATTTGCAGCCCCTTGGCTATCGGGTACTCCATTCAATTTATTTTTAATTGAAACCTCAGTTATAATTAAACTGTCTTGAGTGAGGGTAGAATGCCACTACCTTAACTCAGATCAATTTGCCTGAAGTTCATGGGCATGGCATAGTGTGAAAGATAGAGTATTATATGCAGCAGACACATTCTGTACAGATCCTGCATGTCCACTGTATACCTGTGGGTCCAAGGAATAAAATTCAAGCTAGTGATCTAAAACTCAACACTTAAAAAAAAACTCCCAAAGCAATTGAAAATGGTGCTTGAGGGTGAAGTGACAGAAGCAATACCAAAATAGGCAGCAAAAATAAACTCCCCATGTGTATTCCCAGGTTTGTGCTCAAGGTGCTAATTACACTAAGGACAAGAATTAAAAGAGAGAAAACAAAGATCCAGAGCTCTCAGTGAGGCCTAATTGTATTTACTCAGATAAAGAGAGATAAGATGGGGGAAGAAAAGAAGCAATGAGTAAAAAGTTCTCCATTTAGTTTTGTAATTAGTTGAGAAACATTTAAATTAATAACAATCTGAGTAATATAGCATACGTGGCATATATCATATTTTAAATTAATTCTTGAAATAGTTACTACTGTCCTACTTTATTTCAATTTTAATAAATTAGCTTGTAGTCACTTTTTGATAGGTGTCCCATAAAGTAAAAATTAGTATTTCATCTGCCATTAACTATTCTTCCTGTAAGGAAAAAAATCAACATGTAAAAAGGCAGGACTGAAAATAGATATTTGAAGCTGATTTAAATTTAACAATGTTTTTGAGGGAAAATAAGGGGACAAGTTTTATTTGGTTACCTGTATAGCCTTATAATAGAAAAATCTCTTGATTGCCTCTATTTGATATAAAATTGGTCACTTGCATTCATTATTCCTCATTAATATGATATAATCGCCATCTCTGGTATTTTGAAGTTCAAAAAAAAAGACCTGAAGTTATAAGACTGCTTTTAAAAGTTTAGCATTCATGCTAGAATTATGTAAAAATTTATAATCTGCTGATTACACTATTAGGGAGCTGCGGCCTCATTGATCTGATGTCACAGCTTCAGAATCCTTCATGTTTCAAGGCAGACTTCTGCCTGGTCAAGGGTGTGCTTCTAAACATTCTCTGATTTTTTTCTGCATTCACTTGTGCATGTGTGTGTGTATGTGTGTGTGTGTGTGTGTACACTTAATTTTGAGCAATTCGAAGAAAAAAAAAGAACCTTTTGTATGAACCACTTCGAAAAGCCATGCTCTTCCATCCTAGCAGTGAATTGAGCTACTTTTCTGCATGTTTATTTTGAATGCTTTCCCAACAAAACAAGCAATTAAACCAAGCACATGTAACAATTGCCGAGGATCACATATAAACTCAAAAACAGTCATATATAAGGCTCAGACAAGAGAGTTGCTAAATTCACAATAAAGTGAATTTAAGAAGTAGTTGGATGAGTGAATCTGTGACTTTATTTATAAGTTGTTTTAATTGTTTTCCTTAGAAGGAAAGTATGAGAACTTGAGTGTATAAGCACATTTTGTGAAACTGATGAAAAATAAATCAGGAATGTTTCTTTTGGTTTATAACTCTGTCATCACTGCATGCATGTTCATGGGTATTTTCTTTCTGAAATATTTCTTAAGGACTGGTTAATTATTTCTCCTACTCTGATTTCCACCCCCCACCCCCAGCCTTGCCTTTGCATTAATTTGTCTATCCCAACAATAAATGTATATTTTAATCATATATATTTAACCAACTCAGCCTTTTCAAAAGGATATATTTATGTCTTAGAAAACCAAAATGATTCCACTTTGTTCTGACACAACAACTTACATTTCATTCAAGTGTCTTTCTTTAGATGATACTCTTAGCAAGGGATTTTATTTACTAAATGACATTTCTGCTAACCTGGAAAGGAAGATATCCATTCTCCAAATACTGTCATTACTAAGCTTTAAAAAGACTTGATTGTACCATGTTAGGGAAACAGTGTCAGATTTTCCATCAAACTTTCTCCCACTGTAATAACTGAGCATAAAAATGAACTTTGAGTGATGAAATGACTAGAAAGCAAATTAATGCAATCAAGTCATTAGTAACAACTCTGTTCATATCTGTTAAATATTTTCAAACTATTCTAAAAAAACACACCCAGAAGGCAAACTAACAGTGAATAGAAACAAAATGGTCAGCAGCGTGTGTCGCATGTTATTTGAATGGAAAGTAATTTATCGCGTCTGAAATAAAAGCTGTTTATTCTTGTGTTTCACTGTCTGTAACAATCTTTACCATTTATCTGTGAAAAAGTGAGAAACTGTACCATTATTAGCATATGAATACTTGACACATCAAATTGGCTGTACAATAACAGAAGGACATTTGCTATTGGTGTATGCACACAGACAAAGCAGCCATTTTGAAAAAAATTGAAATGGTGTGGGTGGTTTAACCCTTTACTTATCCTTTAGGTTTCCCATTTCTGATTTTGACCAGAACAGTTTGGCAGTTAGAATCAGAATATTTTTATAAAGAATAAAATTAATCTGGATCCATTTTGCCTATGGTAATTATATTGATACATTCAGTCTATTAGAAAAATTGAAGCAGAATGGAAATAAAGGAGTGTGTGTGAGTGTGTGTATGTGTGTACATGCATACGCAGAATGGGGGAAGGGAGGGGTGTCTGGCAGTGTGTAGAGTGCAGAAATGAAACAATGCCTACGTACAGTTTTATTTCATGGCAACAACATAGTGGTCCTTGGGTCAGATGTGTGAAACTATTTCTCAAAGAAGCTGCATACATAATTGAGGCCCTCCAAAGGGTTCCCAGTTGAAGTTGCCAGGCTACATTCATTTCAAAAGCAGAGCCATTTGTTATCAAATTTAAATTAACTCTCTGCACACTGAACTTGAATTTTAGAGGTCTGCTTACTTACGATACTTAAAATAGTTGAGAAAGTAGAAAACATGTATCTGGAAGATGGAAATAAGATAGTCCCCACAAGGAACTGCAGTGGTTCTCATGTAGGCCTGCAGTGTACCAGCCTTTTACAGATTAAATTTAGAAAACTCTATTTGCAACAACTAGAAACAAGTCTGTGTTTTGTTATGCAATTTATTTGTAGATCCAGATTTATTGCAAAATCTTTTCATTTAGAATCTCTAATTCAACTAGGTTTTTCCCTTCATGAGGGTATTAACCCATCTTCCTTATTTCTCCCTACTAATTACACTTTGCTGGAAGATTCAGAGGGACACAATTCATAAAGTTGCACAAAATTCATACTTTTAGAATCTAATGTATTAATTTCTATTCTTGGCTGTTTTGAAGTGGAGTTATTTCCCCTGAATTTGTTTGGCATTGTTCATTTTTCTTAAAAGCTCATGCAATTCATTAGATAAGTTTTTGGGTAATTTTTCCAATTGCTGATATAGCCATTCATTCACACAAACAAGCAAACTCAGTGGAGATTGGAAACATGTAAAATGACTGGTATTGGGACTTTCCTCCACCTACATTAGAGGAGAAACTTCCCAAGTGAGAATGTTGTGAATGGTTTTACACAAGATGCACATAGAAATAATTGTACATTTGTCTCTGTACCTGGTTTTAAAAAGTTTAAAATTTTAAGTATTTACATATCAGGTTTTTTTTTCCACTCTAGGAGTTGGTAAAATTAATTGAGGGACAGAATTTTATTGCTGCTAAATTTAATACACAGAACTAATACTCCACTCTGAATAACCCATGTATTTTTCTTTCTTCTGAAATGTAAGGTTTTTAATCACCATTCCTTCATCATTATAAGACACTGATTTGCAATAAGAAAGCAAGCCTGTTTTCCTTGTAATGAAATAATAACTTTTTGGTCTGAAATGTACAGCAGAATTTGCTTTGAAGGCAATAGAAATAAACAAAAAAATGAAACAAAGCAAAAATATACAACAAATCTGAAATACCATTAAACGGTACGATGTAAAATGTAATCATCCAAATACCTGCTGCAAGACCATTGTATAACATAAAGCATATTTCATTGTCCTTTTTTATAAATAATTAGTACTTGCAAAGTACTACAATTGCCCTGGAAAACAGGAACTGATCATCCTAGTGGAAATTTCTATTAATAATATAACAATTGATATTCTATATGAAAGGAAGTTGTACAATTTTAAATCCTCCAATAATTTTGAACATACACAAAAAGTGTCCATTAATCTTTTTTTTCTAATAGTATGTGTTCTTTTAAAACTACAGACCATTTACTTAAAGTTCTCTGTAGCCAACAATACTACAAGGTTAGTGTGTCCTACCAAGTGCTCTTTGAGAATCTTATTTGCTTACTGGTGGAAGTGATGTGCCATCCTTGTGTATCCATGACAACACTGCAACATGCCAGAGCAGTACTAGATTTTTTTTTTTTTTGCAACTGCAATATGAGATTAAAAGTAAGAATCTAAAACTTACTAAATAGCAGAAGATTTTCAAAAAGTAAAACAGACTCTCTGGGAACACATGAAAATTTCTTGTAGTGATACATTTCTGCTCTTTCAAAGATTTACCCATATCTGTCCATTGACTATAAATAGTTTTGAATGGTATAAAAATTAGAAAAGTCTGTGTCAAGAATGAATCAGTAACCATATCGGTTTCATGCCAGATAATTATATCAAACTTTTGTCCTTTGGAATGTTTCACATTATAGTTTCTATTTAAAGTAACTTTAAATAAAATTGTTTCATGCTCCAGAGGATTATTAATATATTTTCCTTTAGCATTTAGATAATACTATGACCAACAGTTTGCCCATTGATATTTTATATTTTTATTAAAATATTTTAATTAATGTGCAGAACAAAAACATTTGAAAAATAAAATATATACTGCCCTTGTTTGTTTTCCAAAAGACTTTTTTATCCTGCACAATTATTTTTGAATTTGTAATTATATCAATAAATCTAAGTATTTTGTAAGTAATCGTGTCTTTTTTTTCCATCAATGGATATTAGTCGTTGGAGCTAGATGATCTTTCATTTAAAGTTCTACTTTGGAATTTCAAAAATATGCTGTTTTTCTGAATCTGAAATTAAAATTTGAAATCAAATGATCTGCTTAACATTAACATCTGCTTTATTAGAGAAATCATCTGTCATTCATCATAAAAGTAAGCTTAGAGAAGGCTAGATATCAAATTTTCTCAGAGTCTTAGGGCTCACCTATTTTGTACCCATTATCTTGACATTCAATACCTTGAAAATTAGCAGTAGAAAAACTACTGTGAAAAGACTGGAAAATGTCTCATCAACATTTACTGCAAAATCAAGAGATTAAGTTGAAAAAATAAAATGAGAAATCCTCTTGCCCTCTCTCACTAATCCCAGCCCCCATCTCTTCCCATGTTTTACTTCTTTCTCAATATCTGTTTTCTGCTTGTTCCTCCTTTCTGAATCTCTTAAGTTAAGCCAATCAACTCACATGCAGCATGCTCTGGATAAACTGGCACACATATGGCAGTGAACTGGTTTGGTAAACATATGTCTTTGCAAGGCATTGGATGTCTTGCCAGGAATGAGATATTCCATTTTGGGGAATGAGGGTGGGAAATGCTTAACCACCTACAGATGTTTTGCAGCAAAAGCTAAAGAACTGCAGTCAAAGAGCTGCAAAATGTGTAATTTGGAATTTTTCCAGGTTTCTTTTTTTTTTTTAATAAGAAAAAAGTTAACAGCTTTCCTATTCATCTCTTTTGAGAAAATTTACAGTCGTTTCCCAGTTCTGCCCCATTCTGAAGTAAGGACAAAAGCCTGAAACCGAAGCTGTCCATCTGCTCCATAACAGTAATGTTATAATGGGTGCTGTCTATTTTTATGCTATTGCTCATGTGTGCCCAGGGGACTGGAACTATTTAATTCACTGATTTCACAGCTCTGTTGTGTGTCACAAAAGGTTAAAAAAAATCCAACACACTTTTTAGCACCCTGTTTACAAGGACTCCCTGTAAATCTAACTGAAATAACAGATTCCCACCCTGCCCCCCATTCCAGCCCCCCTAGTTTTCCTTCTAATTTGGTGCATTCAGATAACAGGTAATAGATGGAACTCACACCACTGACTTGTTCTCTATAAATAGTGGATATTTCAAATCTGCTGTGAATGTTACTTTCAAAAGCCCACAAATTCCAGAAGTAGATTTGAAAAGAAAGATGTTTGCCTTTAAGATTTTAGGATTAGACAACTCTGTTTTCCCAGAAGTCCAAGAATTAATGCTCTAGATTAGAAGAGAGTTAATGAAAACCTGCAGAGGAAGACTGACGACTTCTATTCCTCTCCACTGGGCAGGGGGCTGAGCAGTCCCATGCACAGCTGGTGCATGCTGGTATTTTGCCAAGGCTGTAATGAAGCCTGTGCACTCCAGGGCATTTTCCTGGAAAGACAGAGGTGGCCAGGAAATACCCACTTGGGTCTACTTTGTGGTCTTCTCAGAGCAGTGGTGTGGGGTGTTAAAATCAGTACTCACATTTGCCTTCAAAGAGAGAATGTGAACATGAAGTCAAAGGGATTTCTCTCTATTTCCCAATAAAGAGGGCCTTGTTTGGATTGTTTTAGACTATCATATCCTTCCTGCAGCCCATTTGTGATCACACGTTTCTGTAACATTTTGAATAGTCAAAATATTAACTATTGACAGTGTGCTATTCAGCTATAATTGTTACTTTGATTTTGAAACCATTGACCAAACTCACTTCCAGCTGTAGTAGCTGTGAAGACACCTAAATAGTCCTTTGAAAGCTAGCCTGTGAGAGAACATTCTTAAAGGGCAGTGGAGCTCTTCTCACAGGCCACTTAAAAAGTATTATTAACAAGTCATGGGCTGGGGATATAGCTCAGTTGGTAGAGTGCTTGCCTGTCAAGCATAAGGCCCTGGGTTCAATCCCCAGTACTAAAAAAGAAAAACAAAACAAAACAAAAAAAAAACAAGCCATATCTCTTGATTTCTTTTTCAACAATCAAAGCAAATATTTATCATGTGTTTATCAGTTGCATGAAACCATTGGATCTAAAAAACATAAATTAGAAATGCTTAGAGAAGTTTCATAACATAACATGCCTGTCAGTTAATACTTTTCAAACTCAATTTGTTTATTTGTTCATTCATTCACTCATTCATTCAAACATTTCTTGAGAATATACCGTGTGTGTGCAGCACTGATTTTGAGAGATATTAATAGCGGAATCTCAAAAGAAGGGTTCTGTTGTCAAATAAGTTTCAGAAATGCTATATATTATATTTCCCTTCTTTGAACTATAATAAGCATCTTCTATTTACCAAGGAGGACCTATTTCAATAGATTACAACATCTGAGATAGCCATTATTTCATTCATATTTTCCATAATTATTGGAATTTTGGTTTTCTCCAAGCCCCCTTTCCAAAATGAAACCAACTAAGGACATCTGAAATCCTAGAGTACTAAAAGAGGAAATTCAGCAATTGCTGGTGTAACATGGAGAAAAGAAAGGCAGTTAGGATGATTCTTGTTGCATAAATTTCTAATGATAATGCTAGAAGACTGTAAACCAGAGTAACATTAATGGCAAGCAAGTACATTACACTTCTTCAACACCGAATATTTAAAAAAAAATCAAAGTTTTGAATGTCCCAAGTTTAAAACCTATAATGCTAGAACTAATGAGCACAAAATTGATTTTTAAATCTACAAAAATTGATCAATTGATTCAATCAGGTAGACATGAAGGTAGAATTTATTTCTTGAATAAATTGACACGATGTTTTCTACTAAGACCTGAGACTCTTTCAATAACTATTTTGAACTCTTAAAAATGTGTTTAAATTTATAGAGGTGTCTTAAGTTTTTAAAAATTGAAGTTTGGCCAATCATAAGTAAATCCTGAAAATGATTTAGCCAATGCCTAGATACAGACTAAGAAAATAGGATAGTTCCAATATTTTATTTTAAAATCTTGAAGTTTTGTTTTTACTCTATAAGAGCTAATGTTACAATGAAATATGTTGTTTTTGAGCATAGTTACTTTTTATGGACCACATAAATTGGTGCTCAGAATAAGTGACAGTTTGGCTGTCAATTCAACCTCTGATGCTAGACTGAAAGGAAATTTAAATACATACTCAACAGAAAATGACAGGAACAATGGTATTCTATAGATCTATGTCATTATTCAAGAAAAAAGGACCCAATTGGGGAAGTTTATGAATCTCCTCCTCCCCAAAAAGGCCTCATCATGGAACTATTACTATTATCTTTCTGATTTTGTTCTGGAATGAAAGCATATTCACCGATTCTCCAAAGGCAATTTTTCTTCACCTCAAATAAATCTTCCTTATAGTCCATATAAATAGAATTAAACTCGTTTATAATGTTTCCATTTGTTTTCCTACAGAATAAACTCATTATAGTCAGCCCATTAGAAAATGATATTAAAGGATTTAATTGTCTGTGCATATTAAATATGCTTAAAATTTATGAAAATAAACATCTTGAAATTGAGTAAATATTCTGTAATAATAGAAGTGTGAATGTGGACTTAATACAAATCTTTAAAGTGATACAGATACAAGCATAGAGCGTGGAAGCATGTGGAAATTCTAGAGTCTAGAATCTAAATCAGACAAGGGTAAAAATCCATTTTGTGAAACACATGTGGAATTGCTAATAGATTATAAATGGCAATTTAGTTTATTTAGACAATATCTTTGGATGAAATATTGCATTTATGATAATGAGAGGAGATTTACAACAATTGATATGGTTGGTGTTCTCTGAGCCTGGGCATTCATCCCAAGGGAAAATGTGTATTTGACCTTGTGTCCTTACACTTTCAGAATAGCTTGTTCCACATTGCCTGACTGACAGCTGCCAATTACCAGTAGTTTATATGAAATGAAGAACCAAGTTAACAATTTAACACTAATTAGGAGTATAAATGAAACTGAATGACCAAGAAAAGTTAACCAAGTCCCCCAATCCTAGAGTTGCTAAGAAACTTGTTTTTTCCTTAGTTCTGATTTCTCAAAAGCTTCTAGGAGGGGCCTTTAGCTTTTAGATGTCATGATCAGACAATAGCAAGAAGGAAAACTTGAAAAGCATATACTTGGGGAAATTTTGAATTACAAATAAGTCACTTTTTTATAGACATTAAACCAGAGAGACATAGAATTTTAGAAGATGTGGTTGTAAAAAAAGTATTATGTTTTCTGTTCAGTTAATCTTAAAAAAATTATGAAGTAATTTTATGAAGTAAAATATACTACTTTTGGCATTTCTATCCTCTTCTAACATTCAGTCTAATTCAAGAGGCACAAGTGTCTGTTACATCAGGGGTGCTGGATCTTGATGCTAATGAGTGCTCCTTTGGTTTAAATGTTGATGGATTATCTTTGCACTTCTTTATCTCCTTTTTCTGTATTGCTTTTCCCTGAGTCGAACACAAATGCTCTGTCTGAGGTTGATTAGCTATAAGTGCAGAGTAGATTTTGGTGGTGTGAACTTCTGTTGCCTGGGTTCACCAGGTGTCAATAGTGGTGTGGCCACAGAACCTCTCTCCTGGTGGTGGCGGCTGTTTGGAGACAAAGCTGTGCCTTGTTCACTTCTGATTTCCCAATAACTCACACACCACATGCAACATAGTGGGTGCTCAATGATTTCTGAATAAATCAGATACATTTAACAATCGTCCTCGAGTTCTGCTCTTGAACCAAGGCCGAGGGTTGAGGGTCTTGTGCTCCAGACAGGGTTACCAATAGAAACTTCAGAAATGTGCCTGATGAGGTGGCTCTGGGCTCTAATTCCTGCTACCAGGGAGGCTGAGGCAGGAGGATCCCAAGTTCTGGGCCATCCCAGGCAACTCAAAGTGACTCTGCTCAAAAATAAAACTCTTTAAAAGGTTGAGGGTGTAGCTCATTGATAGAGTGACACTGGGTTCAATCCCCAGTACCAAAAAGAAAAAGAAACTTCTGTGATGATGAAAATGTTCTATTTACATAGTGACTACTAGGATTACCACTAGTCACATGTATCTACGAAACAGTACAAATGCAATCAGTAAAACTGGGGAACTGAATTGTTATTTTCACTAAATTTTTATTAATTCAAACTTTAACTTAGATAGCCACAAGTGACTGACTAGTAGACAGTGTTCAGAGTCATACTCCTTCCCATGCCAGAGAACCTGTCCACTACAGCCTATGATCCCTGTGAGAGACCATGCCTCAGACACTGAAAACTCCGGATTTCCCTGCCCAGTCTGTGTTCACTTCCTGGCCCATGCACCTGTAGTCCTTGGACAGACTTGCTGCTGGCTGTACATCCTACACCAAAGGATTGTGTAAAGGGGTGTTTGTGGCAAAGGTGGCTGGGTGGAGGCAGAGTGGCCAGGGCATAGACATGCTGCTACAGTGTGCCATACAGGTGCATGAGGCCCCCCAAAGTGCCAGAGGATGGGACAGGAGAGGGTGCAACTCTCCCTAAGTTGCCATGTTCCAGGTTATAGATTTTATTACAAAACATTAGCAAGTAATAAATCAATGCATAGAATGTGCAATGATCCAATGATCAATCATGCATTTTTTCACCAATTCTATTTTGAGCAGCTGCTATATTCCAGGCACTTTCATTCTAGGCATAATAGAGCAGTGAACAAAATAAAGTCGTTGCCTTCATGAAGCTTATATTTTTGTAAGGAAGATAAAAAATCAAATAAGCCAAATAAGTATTTATGTGTGTGCTATAAAAAAATTAATGTATCTTGAAGAAAAAAGGTGTTCTTTTATATGGATTTTTCAAAGAATGTCTACATGTTGAAAAGACTTTTGAAGAAAGACCTAAATGAGAGGAGGAAACAAGTCAGGTAAAGCATCTGAAAAGTTTTCCAAACAAAGGGAACAGCAAGTCCCTTTGCACTTGCTGTTCAAGTGCAAGGATATCCCTAAGATGGGATATCCCTGCCATTTTCCATGAATAGCATGGTTCTTAGTCTGCTTGGAATGCAGTGAAATTGATTGAAAAGAAGTAGCGTGGTAGTTGAAGTTTGGGTCATGTAGGGTTTAGAGCTTATTCTAGGTTTGATGGTAATACATTGTAAGGTTGTGATCAGGGTTATGCCATTTGCATTTTTATAATATCACTCTGGTTTCTCTTTGGAGAATAGGTGGTAGGATTGTGAAAATGGAAACAGGGAATCCCTTTGAGAGGTTTCTGAAGTAAAGGTGGGAAATGCTGGGGGTTTGATTTGGGCTGTCAGCAGTGACGGGTCAGTGGCAAGGCAAGAGTTTAAAGGGACACAATGGACTTCTTTCAATCCTGTCAGGGCAGCTCAGCCACTGCATGCATGACCTCATTTGAAAATAATGTCCAATCTGAATTTGAGATCATTGTGATTGTGAGTCCAGTATTGAAAGGACCCTCTGCTCACTCCTCATGAAGATCCCGCCACTGGCTGGATGAGAAACTTGGCCATATGCCACAGTGGTTTCATACCCTTCAGGGAGCCTGGACTCACTGCATTTTGACACCAGTCACTCCAATGGCAACTGTTGCTTCTAGTGCAGACTCTGGGTTTTCTTGATTGGGACACAGATCTCTTTTCATGTAGACATAGGTACAAAATTGCCTTCAAGAACTCTTGTGCATTACTGCCCTGTCACTTCTTCCTCTGTCTGTGCCTTCAGATCCATTAGGATGCTGTGGTCAGACTTTATTGAGGAGGAGAAAGATCAAACTATTCCAGGCCCATATTTCCCCAGTGCAAAGCACAGTACTCCGGACTTCTCAAAGTGGCTTAGGAGAGAAAGGCTTTCCCTCAATCTTTTCAAAATTTCCTACAAAAGACAATTTCATTTTAAAAAGGAAAATAGCAGTTTCGTACATACATTTCTATGCCTTTTCTACAGGTTTTGTTACATTAATTTTTTGTAATTTTTAGTCAATCACTTTGATGTGGAATTTCTTTCCCCCTCCTACTTTGCTCCAAGGACAATATTCTTGAAGGCTTTTTACTAAAAGATAAAATTACTTCCATGAGTAGTGGAAAGTCAGAGAGAGATCATATTCCAGATTGAATAGTTTCTGAACAAAGAGGATACTTTTTAAAGATTCTACCAAATGTGACTTTTCAGGAACCAGTGCAGGCAGCCTAGATGCCATAATCATCCAGCCCATCTACACACAGAAAGGAGCCAGGTTCCTTAGAAGACCTAACACAGCACAGAGGGCCATCTGTTGACATTTGGAAAGAACTTACAAAGGGTCAGACCCCAGAAACAGCAGTTTGATTTCCTGTCCCATCACCTTGATTCTCAGTGGCTTTTGTATATGAAATATTATACGGGAAATAAAAAAGTGTTCTTACCATATAGTTTCATAATTTCAAAGTACTCTCATACTTTCATTAAAAGAAAATGTACGAGTTGGAGATACAGTTCAGTTGGTAGAGCCCTTGCCTAGCATGCACAAGACCCTGGGTTCAATCCCCAGCACCATTCCCCCCGCAAAAAAAAAAAAAAAATAGAAAGAAGGAAAACATACATGAAGTGTCTTGGAAATTGTAAAGCACTATAGAAATAGAAAGTTGTTAGGATTGTTACTGCCCCATTGGTTTTCCTCATAAATCCCAGGAAAGACAAGCTTAAACACAACACTCACCATGTGAAGAAGTAGTCAGGGACAAAACCACTTCAGGTTCAGTATTTTCAGTGAATGATTTTGGGGTGACAAAAGAGTAAGTTAAACATTCCATACGTAAATTCTCTTCTAACTATAAAATAAGTTGAACGCTTGATCTCTATGTATATGTTCTCTCTTACACTGTTGTTGCAATACAATTCTACTCACCCTCAAAACTTACTATAACTGCTATAAATAACTTTTTAAAAATACATGAATTGTGAAGGTTGGGAAAGAACAGGACAGGAGATTATAGAAACAAAAATTTGTAATCTGGAAAGCAGATAGATGGGAATACTCACTTAAGCAGCTACAAGAAATTTGAATCCTGAGCTACTAATGGGGAAAACTAAGAGCCAAGGGTGAGGAGTTAGAATCCAGGAGAGAGAAGAGGGGAGAGAGGAGAGAGAGAGAGAGAAGATGAAGAAGAACAAGAAGAAGAACAAGGAGGAGGAGAGAGGAGAGGAGAGGAGAGGAGAAAATAAGATTAGATAAGATGGGGGCAGGGGAAGGAGAGAAAGTACTGAAATCTCCCATAAGGGAAGGAACTCTGCTTGAAGACTGCCTTTGGTCTCAACACTGCAGCATTGACTTCTGCTAGAAATTCCAACTTGTCAGCCACCACAATTGAATTAGCCAATTACTTAAACACAACACACTCTTCCCCACTATCTTTGTATAGATACATGTACTGTTGGCGCTCCATATGAATGGGTTCCACACCATAGATTCAGCCAACTGGAGAGTGAAAATGTTTTTTAAAAAAATGCATTGATACTGGACATTTACAGACTTTTTTCTCATCATTATTCCCTTAACAATACAGCATAACAACTATTTACATAGCATATCCATTGTACTAGGCATTATAAATAATATAGAGATGATTTAAAGTATATGAGATGTCTTAGACAATTTTATATAAGAGATGTGAACATCAGTCAATCCCCTGTGGATATAGCCATATGTAATAAAAAACAGGATATCCACAAAAGAGGATCTCATAGATGTTCACTTTCTTGGAGATACCAAGATAAAATTTGTGTACCAGGTATGGACAACAACCAGTACAGATTAGACAATGTGACTTAAAAGATTGGCAGAGTGAGATCTCTCATCCTCATAATCTTCACCTCTTTTCAACCTACAAAATTTCTAAAGAACACCTTCAATCACAATAAGGGAACAGACCCAGAAAGAGAGGAAACTAGTTAAAGAAAATGGGAAACAATCCAGGAGAAGATAATTCCATAGGTGACAGCACAGGAACAGCCAAGAGGACAGCATGAGGAGCCACCAGCTCAGATAAAAGGAGAACATTTGTTCCAAGAGTGATGCCTCCCCAAAATATTGTCAGCTATTAGAAATGTTATGATATGATTGAACTTGTGGATAATTATACTAAGAAGTTATAAAAAGGGGGGAATTAAATATGTGAAAAAATAAGGCAATCAATAACTTCAGGCACACATAAAATAAGGAAGAAACATAGTAATCATATTCTATGATTTGACTGTTTGAATGGTTTTTGTAAGTATTAAATACTGTATTATTTGGAGGACAGTGAAGACAAAGAACAACAGTATAAGCTTTAAATAATCACCTACATTAATAGAAAGAAAAGAGATAATATTTAAAAATGATGCATCAAAGGATATTCATTCATTATTTAGAAATGTTTGCTGGGAATGTGGCTCAGTGGTAGAGTGTTTGCTGGCATGCATAAGGCCCTGGGCTTGATTCCCAACACCACAAACAAAAAAATAATAGGAATGTATCAATCCCCTTCAAGTATGTGCATGTACTAATTAATATATTAATTTATTTAAAGACATAAAATTTATATTACGAATATGTAGCATAGTGAAAAATTACTAAGCAATGAGAACTTATGAAAATAAACATGTTCAAAATAATTGTCAGAGTAAATAAAAAACATGAATAAAAATTTCTAATAGCTCAAAACTTAGATTTTTGATATCTTGATTTATCAGAACTGTTTCAGATTATCTTCAATTTGGTCTTTATTATTTATGTGTGTGAACATACATGGTCATAAATCCTTCTCTTTATTTCACCACCAATACTCTTCATCTCAAATATTTCAGTTCAAATAATATGTGTATGGTTGGTGGACATAAACTCTTAAAATATATTTTATTAGATTTATCAGCATTTTAAGTGTATGAGGATTATCTCTTCCATTGCTTATACAAATGTCAGAGGCCAAATTTCACCTTTAAAATCTCTAGGGGAAAAAAATCCCTGCACAAGAAAATGTCCCAATTAAAACTCAGTGAGGGAAAAGCAGTCCTTGGAATGTGTCTGAGCTTCTCTGTAATTCAACTCCCCCTTCTGTAACCTACTCTTTTCTTTTGATGAAGTTCAGGATTCCATTTGGTCCTTGTTCTTCAGTGGCTCCATCCCCAGAATGAGAACTTCTGAGTCTCTTTTGATGAACACTTGTTAAATGATAGAATTGTATTGCCCTCTTGGGACATCATTATGAAATTTAATTACTGTCCATCCCTCCGTAGGGTCCTGATGCCTTCCCCCAGATCATGGAGCAAGCCTGATGCCTGATCATTTGGTTCAATATCTGCCTTCCCCACTCAACCAACACCTCACAAAGAAGCTGGTCATCAGCCACAGAGCAAGGCTGGAGCTCATTCCTACCAGCTTAGTGCTAAGGAACAGTCAGCAAGAAGCTAAAGAAAGTGCATTAGAAAGCCAAGAACAAATACCAAGCACACTAATTTAAAATCTCAAATTAAAAGGCCAGAGGAATATAGGAGATTAGGGCTACAGTTTTTATTACTCATCAGAAGAAATGTAAACAGGAGGGTATGATGGAGAATAGTTCAAGGAGACAAAAGGTCACTATGGCTATAATGCTGAGATAGGAACAAGAAGGGGACAGGGTCATTGAAACTGTATGCCTAGAGTTAGATGAGGTTGCTTCTCAAAGATCTAGAAAAGCATTCATTCTTTCATTCAACAACTATTCACTAAAAGAGCTTTGGGAGTCCTCAGTCATCATATGCTTACTCTAAGTTATGTAAGCAACTATATCATTGTCTAATTTATTCACTCAACAAATATTTACTACCTGGTTTTGAATCCGTATGCTGTCACAAATTATGTAAGCTTAGGCATCATACTCAGTTTTTTCATTGAATGAAGGTGCATAGTATTTAATGGATTTATTGTGAGCATCAGATAAGTCATATAGAGTACTTAGAACACTATATAACATGTAAAAAAAGTCAATAAATCTCTTTAGTCCTATTTATGGGTTGAGTTGTATCCCCAAAAGGAAGTTGAAGTTCTAACTCCCATATTCATGAACAGAATCCTAATTGCAAACAGGGTTCTACAGATGTAATCACATTAAAATGAGATCATTAGGGTGAACTCTAGTCCCCCCCTCCTTTTTTTTGAAGTGACTGAATTAGATGAAAAGAGGCAAGGGTGACAATGTTTCAAGGATACCAGTACTGTTGCTAATGTCAAATGCTGCAAAAAGTTCCAAATAAAAGGTGAATAGGCTTACCCTCAGGTAGTTGTTGTGATCTTATCAAGAGCTATTTAAAATAACTGGTTGAAGAATAGAACATTATGTTGAGGGATAAGAGAAAGATAAGAGATGCAACTTTGAAACTTAATTTAAAGTTTAAAAATTCTTTTAGTTAATTCCAGTGTTAATAACCAAGATTTATTTTTTCAAAATGAGTAAATCAACTGTTAACTTTTCTCATACCTGTTCTCCTTTCACTTTTCTTAATTTCTATTATTATTTAGTGAACTTCTCTTTCTTTTCTAAAAGAAAAGTCTGGGGTGGAAGGGAGGCAGGAATGGAGGAAGGATAGATAGCATAGAGGGAAGGGAGGGGTGGGGTCCGGGTGGGGGGCGAGAATAATAACAGAATGAGACAGACATCATTGCCCTGTGTACATGTATGAATGCACAGATGGTGTGACTCTACTTTGTGTACAACTAGAGAAACAATAGCTGTACTCCATTTGTGTTCAATGGATCAAAATTAAATGAATAAAAAAAATTATCTTCTAAATGTTTCCAAAGAAAACAAACCATGAGTGGAAGAGACAGAAATTAAAAGTCAGTTATAAAACCTAAAAAAGAAAAGTCAGAGGACAAATATACAATGAAAATTGTTAGGTCAACCTGGAAACAGAAAACAGGAGAATTAACATTGGGTCCTAAAATACAAACTTACAAATATATATAGTTATGGATTAGCACTCAAGTGATTTGAGTTGAATTCAACTGTATGAAAGAATCATCTGGCTGAACAATGGTGAAAAGATGTAAATTCAGTTAGGCTTTTAACTGAGTGCAGTGGTAAGCACCTGTAATTTCAGCTACTCAGAAGGCTGAGGTAGGAGGATCAAAAGTTTGGGACCAGCTTGGACAAGGTTATGAGACCCTATCTCAAAACAAAAATTAAAAAGGACTGGAGAAATAGCTCAACGATAGAGCTCTTAGTTCTTGCCTACCATGTGCAAGGCCCTAAATTCAATTCCTAGTACTGAGGTGGGGGGGGGGGGTTAGACTTCTAGGAAAGAGTCTAGACTGTATCTAAAGCATGTTTTAACTTTTATCATAATTATCAATCAAACCAAATAGTTTTATATTTATGTCCTGGTAAATAAAAAAACAAGTTGTTCAAGTTTTTGTGTTTCAAAAGGTGATATGGCCTTGTCTATATCCCTTTACCTGCCTATACAATCTATCCAATGCCAGTATTTATACAAATAAAAGCATCAGTTTGAAAAAAAAAAAAAAGATTTGGCATCAAAGAAAAAAGAATATTGTTAAAGATAGCTTTTTCAAAAAACAAAACTATTCAGTAAAAGGAATGAGGATTACCTTGATCATGGGGTTTAGTTTCCTTTAAATACATACCTTTTCTATGAAATTCATTATGGCTGAATTGAAAATGCCTCCCTCCCTCCCTCCACATATTGCCATCATAGTGCAGTGACACTTTGGTGTACCTACTTTTATGTGTCCACTTCCCTCTACTACTTCTTAAGCCTCTTGGGAGCAGAGATTGCATCATATTCATCTTTATATCCCTATCAATAGCATAATAACTAGGACTTTAAAATGTATTAACTGAATGAATGAGTTTTAATTATGTACTTAAATGCATCTACTAATCTCTCTGTTTGTGTAATAAGAGTTGGAATTTTTCCATTGTCTTATAAAGATGACAATTTTCCCATAATGCATTTGGAACATTACTACTAAGACAATGGAAAAGAAAAATGCTACAATTCATTTGAAATGCAAAGAGAAAATAAACAGCAGTTAAATAGCAGACACTAAATGTTGCACATAAAGTCAAGTAATAACAAGAATGCTTTTCTTAAAATCTGAAACATTGATGAGTGAAATTGTTATGGCATTAGAATTTTTATACTAACATGGAGATTAATAGTTATATGCATTTTAAGAAGAAAGTGAATTGGCAGAAACAGTTTTACTGATGAAGGCACCATAACTTTAAAGCTTGTTATTTGATATTATGAGTGACGGAAATGCATATGACCAGAGAAGAGAACAAGGACAGTTTTCTTTGATTACAGGAGTTCTACTTTTTATAGATTACTAGCTCCTCAGGGAATATAAGTGGACCCATTCAGGAAAGGGTTACTACTTACTACACTAAATCAAAGCATAACAAAACAAACTTTAAACAATGTTTAAATGTATCCACCATTATATACAATCACTGAATTGGACATTTATTTATTTGTCCAACTCTGCAGTCATGATGAGTCAATGAGACTTTTCAAAGTTATTTTTAATCAAATTAGAATTAAATAATCATGCATAGAAAGATGAAACTTTATTTCCATATTCTAAAAATATTTAATATGGCAAGATTCACTTGGTTAACATTAAAAAACAAAAACTGGATAACAAGTATCCAAAAATTGTTGTGGCAGTTTGAACAATAGAATGATGATCTTTAGCATGATTCTGTAGGGCACCAAGTTATGCATCTCTGCAATACATGACAGACTGCTGAAAAGTGTCAAGGAATGACAGTGATCATCTGTATATTTTTTATGTCATCATACATTTATTGGGTACCAGGCCCTGACATTACTACTCTTGTGATAAGCAAAGAAGCAATTTTAAAGATATAAAATATTTTTTCTATATAAAACCATGCAAATATTTATCTGCTTATTGGAATTCTGAGTGAACTTTTTCTATCTACAACATCTGCCAGGAAATCTCACAAGAATATAAGTTTGCTTGTAGAATTTCTGACCCTTGTCCTTGGATAATATACTGGGGTGTCAATAATATTTGCAGCTACTGCCTGAACAATTTTTCCTACAGAGATTTTTAAGTCAGACTCTGAGAGTGAGGAGAAGGTTTCCTTTCTTTTTGTCATAAATGCAAATCAAAGTGAAGTTGCCATGAAGAATTTTCCACACTTAAAATAAACATGTTTGGAAAAGAGTTACCTCAGAGGGATGGTTTTCAGTCACTTTCTGAATGCTTGATTAGAATCCATTCCAATTTGTCCCACCTGTGAGAAGAGAAGCCAAGAGATCATATTGAATGCCATTTTAACAATTGAAAATCTGAATGTATTCTTTATCTGATCTCATTTGTCCTTTAATATTTGTATGTCTAGCCCTGACCTTACCCAATATCCAGACTCAAAGTCCAACAGTGTGCTTGAGAGCTCTACTGGAAGTTTAATAGTCTTGTCAAGAATTAACATCCAGTCAGGTGTGATGGCGCATGCCAGTAACCCCAGCAACTCAGGAGGCTGAGGCAGGAGGAGGTCAAATTCAAGATCAATCTCATCAATTTAGCAAGATCCTTAGCAACTTTTGTTTAAGACAAAAAGTTTAAAAAGGACTGGGGATGGAGCACAGTGCCAAAACAAACAAGCAAGCAGAAAACTGCTTCTGTTAGTCAGCTTTCTATCACTATAACAAATATCTGAGATGAGATAAGGAAACTTACAAAAAGGAAAGGTTTGTTTTGGCTCACAGTTTTGGAGTTTTCAACCCATGATTGATTGGCTCTGTTGTTTTGAGCATATAGCAGCACATCTTGGCAGAAGCAGGGGACAGAGCAAAGCACCTCACCTCATGGCAGGATGCCAGAGGGAGAGAGAGAGAGAGAGAGGAGAGGGGGGGAGAGGGTTGCAGTCCCACTCTGCCCTTCTGCCCTGCAAGGGCATGCCCCAATGACTGAAGAACTCTCAATAGGTTCCACATTTTAAATGTTTCTCTACCTCCCAATGATGTCAAGCTGGGGACCAAGCCTTTAGCACATGGGCCTCTGGGGGATTCTTAAGATCCATACTACAGCATTGCCTCTTCCAGCAATCTTCTTTTCCCACAGCCATTATTATACCATAATTCACTCAGCAGCCTGGACAAAACCACTAGGAATCTCCTTAACTTCATACTTCCTTTATCTTTAATCAGTTCTGGAGATAGTTGTGTAAGTGCTACTTTCGAAATATATCCTCAACATGTTTTCTCCTTATTACTACCATAACTATCCCCTCAGTCCAAGTTACCATGATGGCTCACCTAAGTGATGACAAAGATGGCTGAAACCTGTCTATTCTCACTTTGCCACTCCATAGTCTCATTTCCACTCAGCAAGTGATTTTTTAAATATATAATTCACACTGTGGAATGGAACAACAATTTGACCCACTTATTCCACTCCTTGGTTTATACCCAAAGGACTAAGATCAACATACTACAGTGACACAACCACATCAATATTTATAGCAGCTCAACTCACAATAGCTAAAATATGGAACCAAACTAGATGTCTTTCAACAGATGAATGGTTAAAGAAAATGTGGTATATATATGTATATATGTATATCATGGAATATTACTCAGCTTTAAGGAAGAATGAAATTATGGCATTTATTGGCAAATGGATGGAGTTGGAGAATATCATGATAAGCAACATAAGCCAAACTCAAAAACCAAAGGCTGAATATTTTCTCTGATATGCAGATGCTAATTCATAATAAGGGGGAGGGGCTAGGGAAGAATAGATTTACTTTATTTTACATAGAGGGGAGTGAAGGGAGGGGAAGGGGTATGAGGGTAAGAAGGATAGTAGAGTGGAACAGACCTTATTACCTCATGTACATATATAACTGCATGACTGATGTGATCCTACAATATGTATAACCAGAAAAATGAGAAATTATACTCCTTATGTATAATCAATCAAAATGTATAAATGCATTCTACTGTTATGTACAATTAATTAGAACAAATTTTAAAAATTTAAAAAAATATAATTCAGAAGGTGCTTTTGCTAAATAAAGCTCTTTTTTTGCTGCTGTCTCCCTTAGTAGCTCACAACACTCTGTGTGACTTGGACTTCACCTCATCCCTGACCTCATTTCAGTTGACTCTCTGCTCATTCACTGTGTTTCAAGCAGAGGGCACACCATTAACATGCCAAACTCACACCTCCGTGTGGCCCTTGCATCTGCTCTAATGTGCCAGACCTTCACATCTGTCTGACTACTTCTTTGGTTTCCTTTGGTCATTTGGGTGTCAACTCAAATGTCACCCCCTCAGATGTCTTCATGACCACCTAATCTGAATCTTAAAGTAAACACTTCCTACCCATTTCTCCATTGTGCTTTTTCACAGCTCTCTTCACAGTCTATTTTGTCTTTGTTATTGCTGTTGTTGGTGTCCAGCTCTAAAAAATAACCTCCAAGAGAGTAGCCATTCCGTTTGCTACATTAACTACAGTATCCATAACAGCTAGAAGAATGTTGACCCATAATCTACACTCATTAAGATCAGTTGAATAAATAATGAAGCCCCAGAAGTTTAAATGAGTACATTCAGAAATTTAGTAATTAATAACATTGTATCAAAAGTAACATTGTGCTGAGCCTTTGTGGAATAATTGCCTACTAATGTTTCAAACTACAAAGGGTCTAATAAATCCAGGTGGTAGTACTTTGGTGGTCAAAATATATTGTACTAGCAATGGGAAGTGGGGCCTTGAAGTATTTTAATACACAGAATCAAACATTATGGAGTTGTGAGTTGAGATGCACTCTTTAAAATAAAAGGGGCTGAGAATATATGTCAGCATAGAGCACCTCTTTAACATGCAGAAGCCCTGGGTTTGATCCTCAGCACCAAAAAAGAAGAGAACAAAAACACGTTTGTAGTTCAGCTCCATCAACAAATATACATATTTGTTGTCTATATTAAATAAACTATACAAATACGAAAAATACATACATTAAATAACATTAAAAATCTAGGGATGGGATAAAATAGGCTGACAAGGGAGCAAATATATAAAATGGACAGTGTGTTGTTCAAAGTTCTGATGGTGAATGATAACCAGTGAAGTGGGCAGTTCACTAAGCAAAAAGAGAAGCCTTTAAGAGAATCTTTACCTGAATCAAATCTAGATATGGTGAAGGTTGGGGCGAGAATAAGAGGTACTCTCTTGTAATAATACCTTTAAAGCACAGTAAGCCTTCTTTTCCTAAAGGATTTCCTATCTTTGTACTGTGAGAAGTAACTCTCATAGAAACAGAGATGATAATGCTCTTAGGGATGTGAAAATCAAAGCCTTCAAAAGAATGCACACAGTGTGAAGACTGCACAGGAAAGGTGAGATCATGACAAGGTCCAAGAAAGGACATAAAGCAGTGAATGGCAACTTATACTTTCAAGAGCTAACACCAACTGAGCACTGAGGTGGTGCATGCCTGTAATCCCAGCTACCCTGAAGGCCGAGGCAGGAGGATCACAAATTCCAGGCCATCCTGGGCAACTTAGACTCCGTCCCAAAATGAAAAATAAAAAGAGCTAGGGAAGCAATTCAGTGGCAAAGCACCCCTGAGATCAAGATGCAGTACCCCCAAAATTAAAAATTTAAAAATGTTGATACCAAATTTAGGGTTAAAGGCACATGCTATTGATTCTAATTATCCGTGGAACATGGCAAATGTTAACCTTGGGTTGCTTCTCATCATCCAGCAGCCAGAATTCAGTGTGAATTTGAAATAGAAACTCATTTCACTTTCACACAACATAATTATGAGGTAAATTTTCTGGAAAAAACAATGCGTGTAATAGATTCGAAAGTCAAGTGGAAGTGATTTTTAAATTATTTGCTATTTTGGGTTATTCAAAATAACCAAATGTTGATTTTATAGTTATATCATCACATAGTTGAAATGAATAAAAGAATAAATGAATTTATATAAAGTGAAACATTATATTGGTATGGTAATTGGCTGCAAATAGAAAGGTTGGCTAGTTCAGTACATAAGCTATCTCTCTAGTATAACTTTATGTTTTAAAATTTAAAAATGTTTTGAGAATGTGTGTGCACACATATGCATGCATGCAGGTATATTTTTAAAAAAACTTGAATGCACCCAACAGATTGCCAAGTCCATTTCTTCATTACTATCATGAGCTTAATGCTTCCCTTTACCATTAATCATGTACTGATCAAAATTGCTTTGTAAGTATGCCTAAGCGACCTTAGCCCAGAGAGACCCTGAGTTTCATCCAAGGTCACTCTTGGTTCAGGGCATAACAGGTGTGGCTCTTGACTCTGAGGATTAACAGTCCCCTAACACAAATACATCTCTGTCTCAATCATGAGATAATTCAAACCAATTTAGTTACAACCATTTCAGTAGACTATTTTTGTCATTCACCTAACTTTTAATTTCAGCATCATTTTTTATTTTTACCATGATTTACATTCCTTTTTCACTGTTTTCTAGAAGGACATGTTAGGATTAAAACAAGAAATGTGTGCCTTTTCCCCAACGTGGTATTTGCAGTAATTTGATTAAAACTCTTAATATTCATAGAAGTATTCTTGACTTCTAGACCTATCTTTATCTCTGGATCACACAATTGTGCAATACCTGTAAACTGAAAAAGATATATGCTATGTTCAGCATCCTTAAGTTAAATGTTTTAAATATGTTGTAAGAATTTGTCACTTTTTAATGGATGTTTTGAACCAAGAGAATATGTCTTCATTTCCTTTAGGAACTCTGGAATGGAGAAGTGACTGTTGACACCTGATTTCCCTTTGGCAGATGACCAGATAGAATCAGCATTAACAACGTGCAGAAAATGCCAAATGCAACGAAAGTGACAAATGTGCCAGATGATTTAATATCGAGTAAAGATAAAGGTTAACAGAAACGATCTTGTCTTCTTCATTTGCAAAATAAGTTAAAAGTGCTTTTTGCTGTTGGAAAATACAAAGTATGAGGGATTGCACATGGATATCTCTCAGGTGCATTCCACTTGAAAACCAGGAGAGTGGTTTTTAGGTATGTTCTGTAAAAACATTATAAACTACTGGTCATGAAGCAATTTGACCAGCATATGTTTAATAGTAAAAGGGAATGTTTAAGTCCAGAATTTGTGGGAAAACCTGCTAATGATAATAAATCAAAGAAAAGATTTAAAAGTCACCATGATTAAAATGATTAAAATCAGTTTACTAGTGTTGTCAACACATCTCAGAAAATTTATTTATTCAGACTCTATCCTTACTCCCTCCATCCACATTTCAACAGAACCCTATCTACTGCATGCTAATATGGCCTTTCAAACATAACCTTACTAAGAGCTTGGTATACTGTTTTCATAAAGTTATACCAAATATCCTGCTTCTACTTTTCTTGGCAGGACCAATTTCCCAATACAGTAAGAATTCTACAACATCCCTTAAATGACTACATACTATTCCATTGTATGGATATAGTGTGAATATAATATAACTTATTTAAACAATTTCTGATAATTAGAGATCTAAACTGTTTTATTCTGCTTTTATTATTAATATTGGCACATTTAGTTTTTTTTTTCTTTGTCATTCTTTATTTCAAATAAGGATATCAAGTAAGGAAAGAATAATTAAGAAAGGAACATGTATCCTATTTTTATAAACAATGACATGCATTAGAAGAAAGGGTTATAAAAGTTATGAAAAATGTCCTTTGTCAGCTTGCAACAACATGATATAATATTGAATTAATTATAAAATTAGTTCTTCCATACTGAAAGAAACTGGAATACTTTTTTTTGAATCTGTGTTATGATTCTAGCATGTAATCATAATGTTAGACAAATCAGCACGTTTTGTTTTGTGAAATCTCAATGATATCTGTAAAGTATCTTCCAGAACCTTCTTTAGCAGCTCATTAAATACCAGAAGTATTGAAGTTGGGCTTTGAAATAAAGTGAAATAGGCAAAAAGTTATATATCCATATGATCTCCTAATAAAAAAGGGAACTATTAGAAATCGTATTTTGATACCTTTGTATCAAATCTTATATTTAAATATGATATTGCAACACTTATTTTAAAAGCATGAGTTATCAGGAAGCATGTGAAAAATCTAACAGGAAAAGGACTAGAGATGGCTCCACTATAATGTCTGTTAATGGAGGCAAGACAGGAGGATGGGGTAGGCTTCTTCTGTTCAAATGTGGATGGAGAGAGTAAGGTACAGCCTGAGTAAATACATTTTCTGAGATGTGATGAAAACACTGGCAAATTGATTTTAATCATGGAATAATTTAATTTGTTAATAAACGAGTTTCTTTCTAATGAGTTTATTGTATGTAAAACTATGTACTGTGCTTTTTTTTTCCCAGAAAAACAAAACCTGTCAAATTAATGTACACACCAAACCAAGGAGACATTTTGTTGCTATCTTTTAAGAAAGGAAATATTATTCCATTTTCTTGGAGTTAATTTTTTTGACTCACAGCTGTACTAAATTCCATTTTTCTTTCTCCAAACTTAATACAAATTCCATGTATATTAGGGATCAGAACACAAGTCTTTTGAAAACTCATATAAGGCAGCTGTTTGCACATCTCTTTTCTTTTTCATTGGTAAGCTGCATGTGAGCATTTACAGACTTGGGAGTGCAGAGAATTTTCCAGAGCCACATCCAGCACAATGTGTGGCACAATATCAGAAGAGGAGTATGTATTGTTCTCAAGATGGGATTCTTTAAGGCTGATGCACATTATAATAATCCAATAATAAATACTAAAATGAAGCTGTATATTATCACCTCTTTCAACATTTTTTTTTGCATTGTACAGATCACACAAATATATTGTGCATTTTGAGATTAGCATGACCAGTGGATAATGATGCTGGTGACACTACTATATTAAAGAAATGAAAAAAATATTTGTTGCATTCACTTTCCATTTGGAGATACAATACTGGCATCAATTTTAAGATGCTATATTTTTTGTTACCAAGTAGCCAGTAGCCACAAGTAGCCAGTGCTTAAGACACTGAAGCACCGCATCAGTATGTGTGTATGTATGTATGTGTGTGTGTGCATACGTATATATATTTCATTGTTTAAGTTGAACTCAAACTGAATTTGCAAAGGATTTTGAAATTGTATTTCCCACCAGTCTTCATGTTCTTTAATTATATAAGTAGAATTGCATGTGATGCACAAAAATATAAGCTGTAAAATCTGAATCAATTTCTACATCTTAATAATATCATAATTTAGCACAAAAGTAAGAGTTCTTCAATCTCTACTCCCTAAGAGTCACAAAACTATTACTCCTCAGAACACATCTGCAGAAAGCAAAAGAGGTAATTTTTAGAAGTATTCCAAAACTATAATGACATAATTGGAGGAACTCTATGAAAAATGGTAAGGAACTTATTTTCTACAAAGTAAATCTCTTGGATTCTTATTAAACTCGAGTGCACATAGATTTAAAAATGAGTAAGTGGGTCAATGACTGTAGTGGTCGTGTAGTTTTGTAACTGCCAACCTGGTCAGATAGCATGCATGTGAGTTCTAAATGGAGACTAAGGGAAAGGGAGAGTTATGTAGGTTATTATCTATGTTTTGATCTAACCCAAATGCCTTCACCTTTCATCTTGGTTCATCTGCATAAGGCAGATATGTGATCCACTTAACTGTGCAAATGGAGAATCAGTGGTTTGATGGAACTTATTCCTAAGTGATAGAGCTAGAATGGCCATCGAATTTTCAGGCAAGATCCATCCTTGGTCCATTACAGCATACATTCTTTGGTTCTATTGCTTAAAGTTGAACTTCTTAGATATAATTTTTCTCGTATTTGGAAGAGGGATAAGAATATCATGCTATATGTCTCCCAAGGATTTTAAGGAATCAAATATGAAAAACAACTTTGAAATAGGTATTGGGTGGTGTTTTGTTGAATCAAATGAATGATTCTGGCCATACCACTTTGAGGTGTTGAGTGACCTATGAAAGTCATTTTAAACTTTCTAGATTTCAGATTCCCAATGTGTAAAGTGGAGAAAAGAATAACAATGCTTTCCCGGATATAAGATTCTGAGACTGAGCAAATATTCTAAGCTATAAAGTGTTATGCAAATATAAAGATTAAAAGTTTAGGAAATTGTCTAACAAATGTGCCTAGATAGCAATCATTGGATGACTAAAAGAAAAGGCTCTTCTTGTTTCTCATTTTTTAATACAATAAAATAATAGGTAACCTAAGTGGTAGGAAGTCATGCTTTGCCTATAGAGTTCAATTAGTTACTTTTATCTTGAAATAAAAAATACAATCTATTAATCTACAATTCGGATGTTTCCCGAATTCTTCCCAAGGTTGAAAACTGTGCCCATGTCTGTTCCTGGTTTCCCTGAGTGATGTGCGGCACTCATGGCCTCAGCTCTCACCTCTGTGCTTCTGGTTTTGTAACTATTGTCATATGGCTTTTTGTTGTTGTGTTCCCATAAAGACCCTAAACTGCTTCCATCAAGGTGATCAAAACTTACTTCCTGCTAAATCCAGCAGATTCCTTTAGGCTTTATCTTACTTGATCACCTGAGTGGCATTTGACAGAATTGACCATTCGTCCTCATTGAAATGTTTTCTCAGCATGGAGTTCATAACATTGTAGTTTTCTGATTTTCCTTTGCATTTAAGGAATTTTCCTCTGGGTTCTTTGCTGTATTCACTGTTCCCTTGGGTTATATCCTGGATATTTTTCCCACTTTACATTCACTGCCCAAGCAATCCCACGCACTCAGGTTTTTACTCATGATCTATAAGTTGGTTATTCTCAAATCTCTTCTCCAACCCAGGGCACTCTTTAGAGTTTTCACTTGAATATTTAGTTGTCTGAGAAAACGAGGTGGATGCTCACAGATGGTTTAAACAGACCATGTCCAAAATTGAACCTATCATGTCGTTTCCCCTCTCTTTTGTTGTACTCCTGGCTTAACACATGGACCATGTGAAAGTTAAATTTCAATGTAGGAAAAAGACACCAACCAGTCTAAATGTCTTAAGCAGAGGAATATAATTTACCTCTGCATATTGTTCTGCCTGAAATACTTCCCCCTGCCCCAGTTCCATCCGCCCTGCCAACTTTGTTCACTTAATTGCTACTTATCCTAAGTTTATAATTTAGATGTAAACCAGTCCTGGACACTTTCCCTGATCCTCAAAGTCTAGGTTAAGTGTCCTTCCCATGCACTTTGCAAAAAAAAAAAAAAAAAAAAAAATAGAAAAAAGAAAGAAATAGAAAAAATATCAGTCATAGTTACTTTTCTACTTTTCTACCCCAAACACCATCCTTAGTATTGTAATGATAAATATGTGTGTCTCCTTTGCTATGCTTTAAGTTCCAGCTTGGGCCAAGTCTGTTGTGCTTGTCTTTATACCTATAACCTCTAATACAGTGACTGGCTTGAGTCATTCTATATCTCTGCCCTTGCTGCAGGAACCACATTGCTCATCTTCTCAGTGGCACATGTTTTTGCAGTTTTCCTGACTCAGCTAGGTGTTATTTGCAAAATCATGCCTCCCTCAGGTACAATGTTTTCTTTTCTTCTTCAAGATTTCTGCTTTTCTTGGGGATTATTTGTTTCTGGGTAACAGAAACTCATTTCAACTATTTCCAGTGAAAATGGAGGCCTTATTATATACATACAAGCAGGTATGCTCAGGTACAGCCATTGCAATAGCTAGAATCTTGAAATATTTCCATAATAATTGATAAATAGCCCCTTCCTGAGTTCCCACAATGGTTAACCCAGTCACTATAACTACACCCCTTGAATTCCTCCATATAAACTGGAGCTAATACCAGGGGGTTCCAAAGTACCTACTGCAGCACCATGGATCGTGGTTATGAGGAACTAGAATGTGAAAAAACTCCATCATTCAAGGCTACATGTTCTCTGATTTCTTCTTTCCTCACAGTATCAGTTTATGTATTTTATTCTTTGTACATAGCTTTTTCTGCATCTCTTAGGAACATAAGGACAAATGTAGTTACCCCAACTTCCTGTTCCTTCTCAGCACCAGCAAAGATCTTCTAGCATCAATGATTGGTGATTTAAATTCCTGAGAGAAAAAAAAGTATGCTTTAGCATGGGTGTTAATCCTGCCTAATTACCAGTGACCACAGGGCCAGGTCACACACTGCAGAAATTATTGCATATGTCTAGAGTGGAAAGTTTCCAGAGAGGCATGGGCTAAGAATGCACAACACCAAGTTCCTCTATAGCCTCCTGAACCCTGCCCATGCTCCTATCACACAGACTAAACCACTTGTTTGCGTGTGTGCACCCCCCCACACATAAACACATGCAGACACACACACATCTTCAATGGACTATAAACAGCTTCAGGCAGAAGGTATGATTTATATTTTTATATCCCTTGTGCCTAGGACAGCATCTAACACAAATAGATGCTCAGTAAATGTTCAAATAAGTTCCTTCAACAGGAACTGGATTGAAACTGCCAGGACCACACGGCTTGTAAAAGGAGACAACAAGGAAGTAAGGTAAAAGTGAAAATAATGTAAAAGTGAAAAGTACCAGTTATATTAGTCTTCTCTTGCTGCTGTAGCAAATCATCACAAACTTAAGCAAAACCCAATTTAAAGCTGGGTATGGTGTCACACACCTGTAATACCAGGAACTCTGGAGGTGGAAAGAAGATTTCAAGTTCCAGGCCAGCCTCAGCAACTTAGCAAGACCCTGTCCCAAAATAAAAAATAAAAAGGACCAGGGAAGTAGCTCAGTGGTAGAGCGCGCTTAGATTTGATCCTCAGTGCCAAAAATAAATAAGTAAGTAAGTAAGTAAATAAATAAATAAAAAGCAAATTTATTGTCTTAGAGATCTGGAGGTCGGAGTGTGATATAGGTCACTGAACTAAAATCAAGGCATCGATGGGCCAGATTTGTTTCTTTCTGGAAGCTCCAGAAGGGAGTCATTTTTGGATCATTTGGGTTGTGACTGCAGACATGAGGCTCCCATTTACTTTCTGGCTGTCCAGCTGAGGGCTGTGCTTCTGGAAGCCATCACATTCTTTTACTTGTGGCCCTTTTCTCTATCTTCAAAGACAGAAATAGCACATTGAATTCTTCTCATGTCACCTCTCTGGTCCTCTTATGCCTTTCTCTTCCACTTTTAAGGACTTGTATGATTAGATTGGGTCCAGGATAATTTCCCATCTCAAACTTTAATCACAACCGTGAAGTCCTTTTTGCCATGTAAGATAGCTTATCACAGTTTCCAGTGACTGGGGTGTGGACGTCTTTGGGGGACAGTTATTTTGCTTGAATGTGATCATTCAAGTTACTGAATTAGCCATGTTGAAGGTTACCCTGACCCTTGTACTTTTCAGCTACGTGAAAGGATAAACTCCATTTTTGTTGCATCATTTTGAAGCAGATAGTGTGTCACTTATGACTTTAAGGAATCCTGACTGCTACATAATTAGACTACAAATCTCTGAATTTAAAAAAAAAATGTGTGCAACCCCAAAAACATACTCTTTAGAGAATGCTGATTTTTTTCAACTCTTTGATTTTATATAGGAAACCGAGAACCGAGAAGAAAACTAATTTTTTTTTAAGGTCACCCAGCTAATTCATCTTCAGGATCCCACTATGGTGTTTATCCACATATGAAAAGTTTTTCTGTTGCTCTAAATATTTAGCTTCTTCCTCAATGAGCAACATCAGCCATTGTGGAAGAAGCTAGATATTCTAGGCATCTCCTTTAAGAAGACATACCCAGTTCCCATCTGTGCCCCAATGCTCACCATCTTGATTTTATTTTGTATTTCAACTACTGATTTTCTGTCTACCTAGAATAAATCAACTGACTACTGGTCTGCATTTGGAATAGTCATTTATTTACTTTCTCTCTTTCCTTAACAAATTTGCTTAGTTAGCAATAAATAAATTATAAAGCAAAGTTTAAAAGACAAATTATCTAATATTTCTCAAATCTTCATTAAATCTCTACAAGGTACTTTGCTTTTATTTTTTAAAAAATGTTAGAAATCTTGAATAGCAATATTGTCTCTTCCTGTAGACAAGTGTCTATTACTGTTTAGTTCCTGACAACCTGGGCCAAGGTGACCTTGTTCAGCTCCTAGTGGGTAAATGCATCTTTTTTTCCTGGCAAGGATGTAAGAACTCACACTGAAGAAGGATTTCTAATTTCTGGACTGAGAACAGCTTAGTCTCATGAAGTCACTCATGACTAGCTCAAGAGGTGTCTGTGACATTTGATTCCGTTCCTAGCTATCAGCAATGGATTAAATAAATGAAGTAATGTTAGAATTAAATGACTTCAAAAATTTTCACTGCATTAAATTCTATATAAAACAATATACTTGCAAATTTCATTTTATAAAATTCATCAATTGTTTTTGGAAAGGATAGAAGCAAATATGTGTTATTCTATCTTCCTCTAGTCTTCTTTGCTTCTCACGCCGCCAACCTAAATGTGTCATGATGCTGGGCTCCCTCCCCACCTGACAAACTCAGATCCCCAAAGTCTTCTTTTCGTCCTTTCCAATTTCGGTTGAGGGCTGACTCTGGGCAGGGTCTGTATGGACCATATGGTCCCACAGTGAAGGGAAAAGGAAGGGTTGCTCCCTTCAGATCCAACCAACAAATTGCTCTGGTTTCCACTCCAGGGCCAGAACTCACAGTCAAAGTACATTTGCTTCCGTCTTTGTCTACCCAGAGCCATCACCTCATTCCAAAGCATCAGGTGTTTTCCTTGAAGTGAAGATGAGTTGCAGTTATTATTGCTGAGATCTTGAAGCTTGTTTTTTTCCCCCAGCATTGTTAAATTTAAAAATAATAATAATAAGCTAAATGGGGTTTTATTTTCACCTGTTTTCAATTTTTGTAGAGGTAAAATTGTGTGTGCAAATGTGTATGTGTGTGCACGTGCACATGTGTTATCTGTCCATCCATCTGCCTACCTGTCTACCTTTCAATCATTTATGCTCCCATACTTAAAAAGAGAGGAGCTCCAGAGTACAATTGCCTAAGTTTAAATTCGTATTCCCCCTACTAGCTACATGATTAACAAGTTTTTTAAACTTCTATGCTCCTCGGTTATTTCAACTGTATAATGGAGATAACATAATGTTTTACACTGCTGTTATAAGGATTAAATGATAGAGTGCAAATAGATGCTCAAATCAGAATCTGATATGTAGTAAGCACTTAAAATGTGTTGGTTATTATTGTTGTTATTGAAGTAAGTTGTGTGTCTGTGAACCAAGGAAAGAGATAAACCTAGGCAGGTGCAAAGAGAATAGTAATAGGAAAAAAGTAGATATGTCTAGGTCACCAGGACAAAAAGAAAAGGAAAAAGCTTTAAGGCCACATTTTTTTTCCATTCAAACTGCAAGACGCCATAGCATATTTCCCCACTAAATCCCATGTTAGAGTTTTCTCATGCAAGGGGATTATGTTCTGTAACTTGAGAATACTAAACTGAAAAATTCTCTGGTTAAGAAGGTTTCTGAGGAATCATTTAGTGACCTCATTACTATGCTTAACATTGTTTCAATGGGAAAATATATTATAAAGAATTGAAATTAAAAAAGAATTCTTAAGATCCATCAGAAAGTTTGGACAGCCAAGAGAGTATAGTTCTTGTTGAGGAGAAGAAAAGAATGTAGGTGCCACATAGATGACCATGTTCTTGTTTTCTGCAAATTTTTCCAAAAAGAAGAAAGAAAGATGGCATTTTAAGAATAATAACAGAATGTGACAGATATCATTGCCCTGTGTACATGTATGAATGCACAGATGGCGTGACTCTACTTTGTGTACAACCAGAGAAACAATAGCTGTACTCCATTTGTGTTCAATGGATCAAAATTAAATAACTTTTTAAAAAAGTTAATTTAATTTCAAACATCAGTAGAAATAACATCTTCAATAATAATTTGTAAATGAAATATTTTGTTAAGTAGTCATCCTCCCTTATCCAAGGTGTTGCTTTCCACAATTTCAGTTCGCTGCAGTCTAAAAATATTAAATATTTAAAAATATTAAATGGAAAATTCCAGAAATAAACAATTTTTTAGTTTTAAATTTCAAGTTGTTCTGACTAAGTAGGTGATGATATTTCTTTTGGTCCTTCTCAGGATATGAATCATCCCTTTGTCCAGTGGATCTCTGCTATATGTGCTACCCATTTGTTGGCTACTTAGTAGTCACCTGGCTTATTAGATAAATTGTCCTGGTATGGCCCTACCTTCATTCAAGTAACTCTTATTTATTTTAATAATGGCCCCAAAGTTTAAGAATAGTAATGCTGACAATTCAAATATGCCTAAAAGAAGACATAAAATTCTTTCTTTAAATGAAAAGCTCAAAGTTTTCAAGTTAATAAGAAAATAAAAATTATTATATTCTGAGATTTTACATAAAGGACTTGAGCATCCACTGATTTTGATTTTGGTATCCAAGGAGAAGTCCTGGAACCCATACCTCATGGATAATAAAGGATGACAGTACCTTAAAAGAGATAATAATTTTTAGACTCTCTTTTGAAGTCCAATTCTTTGTCTTTCTCTACATTCTAGATTATTGTCTCAATTTTACCTTTTCATTTTTTACTGCTGAATTTTAAATTAAGGTTATAGTTTTTCATGTACAAAAGTTATTTCTTTCATTGATGTTTCTTTATCATAATATTCTGTTTGTGTTTTTTGGTACACAATATTTTTCTTATGTATTTAAAGATATAACTAAATTATTTTGAATTTTTTTCTCTGATCTTTGAATCCTCCTTTTTCTTTCCATTTAGATCTTTTGCCCTGACATAAATGCTGGAGATTTCCCTGGTGTGTCAAATGACCCTTAGGTGCTCATTCATTTTTAAGAGCAGGACATTATAAAGATCTGCATGTATGATCAGAGCTTATTGATGCTTAAAACTCACTGAAGAGGGATTGACTGGTGAGGCAGCATTTTCCCAGAAAAACCCCAAATTTTACAGTTTACATAGATCTTTTCTTGGGAGCCATTCAATTCCTTCAAAGAAATATGTTGAAGTCTCCTGCCTAGGAGGGTATGTTTTCTGACTGCTAGCATTTTGAGAGCAGAGCCAGATAGGGGGACAGAGGTTTTATAGGTCATTATTAAACTTGCATTCATTTCAGTCTGTCTTAGCCTCGACCTCTTTCATGTCTGGAGACCTTGAAACTGAGCCAGTGTTGCTCCAGTTTCTTCGGAGAACAACCTCCTCTCCTCCACTGGAGAGAGGGTGAGGGTGATGTGTGTGTGTGTGTGTGTGTGTGTGTGTGTGTGTGTGTGAGAGAGAGAGAGAGAGAGAGAGAGAGAGAGAGAGGAGGAAGGTGATTTGGTAGTTCCATCCTTCCGGTCTGTATTCAGGCTTTCCTCTGCCACTCTGGTCTCAGTGCTGTACTTCATCCTTCTTCTGTGCTCAATCTCTCAGAACCACCTGGCATTCACCCAGCTACCGCCCTCTGCTCTGTCTATACTGCCCTCTCTGCTCTTTCAGATAATTCCACTACTGTTTCCATCCTCATTTTCTTTTCTTATAGGGAAACACCTTTATTATTCTTTTTCTCCCATTTTGGCAGAGTTAGTGAAAGGAGAAGAGATAAACACTTAATTAATTCACCATTTCTAACTAAAAGTCCTTTAGGTTTTTTTCTCTACTAGCATCAAGGCAATCAGAACTTTTCACAAGAGCCCTTGATCCTTTAATTCTTTTTCTTCTACATTTTGTAGAGTAGAAAAACAAATTTACTGTTTTGACCTAGTAACATGGATGAAAAATCTAAATAAATAATTGCTCACTATAAAATGTTTTCCTCTTCAGCTGTTTAATGGACCCACGCATAACCTCTGAAACACTACTCTTTGATTAGGTGTTTTGAGAGAAGTATAAAATATTACCTCATATATTTGAAACACTACTAAACCTCTTAATAAATTTTATGCTATTTTAAAATAGTTAAATTATTTGGGCCATCAAAAGGTAAAAATAGAAGCAAATTTCTAAGTAACTTGATTTTTTTTTTTATTTTTTTTTTTTTGCTTCTTAATATTTTCTAATCTTCCTGGGACCACTTAAAGCAATTAAGACTTCAAGATTTCAAATTTCAGCATTACTTCAATATATATCTCACATTTCTATGTAATAATTGTTCGAAGTTATTGTCTTTGTCACCTTGCTGTCTACCTAGCTTTAAACATTGCATGTATGTAAACAGTGATTGCTGTATTACTTGTTTTATTATGAAAAAATTTCAATAAAATGTTTAGAAATATTCCTAAAGTGTTTTTAGGTTTAAGCTGTTTTCTGATCCCAGGGTCCAGACTGACATGCTTTAAGAGTTACTATCTAGGTATAATTTTAAACTTCCCAGTAGAAGCAGTCTCACAGTTTTCAGCCAACTATAGTTATTAATATCATCGCACAGTGTTTTTAGTTTTTAGTTTTTAGTTTTAGTTTTTAGTTCCATTCTAGAACATAAGCAAGTTTTCAACTTGAGGAAATTATAAAGTGTGATGAGACAAGTAAACATAAAACACTATGCGGAATGCTATCGTGAGGATGGTGTTTTCAGAGGTGGAAAGCCATAGAAAGGCATCCAGTTGATGGTGTGAGAAGCAATATGCCAAGCTGGTTGCCACTCCTCTTTCAGATGAAACTGCCACTTGGGTTTTTTAAGACGAAAAGCTGTATGTTTACCACATCAATTATCAATCTTTTTAACTCATTGTTTGACCCCAAATAGCAAATTAAAGTAGATTGGAAATTAAAAAGGCATGACTTTAATTTGTGGGCTTTACTTGGTAAGGCCAACTAAGTTATCCTATTTTTATCTCTAAAAGTGAGGCTGGTAGAATTAGATGGTTTTATAGTTTTAGTCCATCAGTATCACAGTGATTAGCTTTAAACGAGTCAAGTAAAATGGAAACTTAGCTAAAGTGAAATGAGGCCATTTTGAAATGAATAATGGCTTCCCATTTCAGATAAGCCTACAGTGCTGCAGCATGAACAGATAACATTATTAGCACACAACTAGTTCACCTGCTATTGTAGGGTCCAGGTTGAATGAACCCCAAAAGTTCCCAGGCTGTCAAAGTCGTTTTAGATTTATCTACACAGATTCAAATTTCAAGACGCATACAACGGTATGTCTTATAAGATAAATGGATGATTATGAAAACGGAAAGAGAAGAGGCTCCATCTGATTAGTAACTATTCCACTTTTTGGATTTAATTTTTATCATAAAATGCAGGTGTTTTATAATCCTTTACCTAAAGTTTTTCTCCCAAAGACCAAAAAGAATCAGATGAGTATGTGAAAGAGAGCAAACAGAAAAGTGGTAAAAATAAAAATGCAATAAATGTGAAAGATGGCATCTTATCCATATGTTAATAAAACTATGAGTTCAGAACTTTAGGAGCAGTGTAAGTAAACGGTTAGGTTCCATTCCAAGTGTTCCAGAACATGCAGATGCAGTTACAATGAAGTACTGAACAGGGATTTGGATTCAAAGAGTTCTCCATCTTTTTCTCAGCATAGAATTAGGCAACTACCCTCTTGGGGATCCTCTCCCTGTCACCACTCACATGGATACACACAAAGAAATACTTAACACACAGAGCAGAGCTTCCACTGTCCCATAAATAAGGTGGCAAGTTTCCCAAGAATAGTACTCAGGGTTAGAGGAAACCAAAGATGGAGAATGGCCTTAAAAAGAAAATCCACAAAGAATTATCTGACCCTAACCTCAGCTACCAGCACTAAAGAGAAGAGAAACAAAGACTTTGTTATACAGAAGACATTTAAAACAAACACATGTACAACATTGATAAGCGTTTTGCTCAAAAAGAAAAAAGAATGGGACTGAAAGTCTCCATACAAACCAATCTTTTTGATGAAAACATATTTCCTTTTTTCTTCTAGTCTCCTCTATAAGACAGCGCACAAAGTGCTCATTTCTATTTTCTTTGTTTTCATTCCAAAGCTAGAAGATCAAAGAGTTAATAAAATCTCCTTGCTATAGAAGGTCATTACAAAACTAAATGCAGCAATTCAAAGTGGAAAATAGAATGAATGCCAAGGAGATGTTTAACGAAGTAACATTCTAGATGTATTCTTTGAAGAACATTTGCAGACTCGTTTGATTGCTTTAGAGTGCACAGGGAACAATGCGTCTGCGTGGAGCTAACACTGACTGATGGTTGCGTTCCGCTGAACCACTGCCCGACCACTTGGATTCACAAGTATATTTGATATAGAATTGCCTAATATGGTTAGAAATATTCATGAGTATTTTGCATAGCAAAATGGTATTAAAAACTTCCACATCCTTTTTCCCTTGGGCCTAATTAAATTTCCAAACATGAGATGGGAGTCTATTCATTTGAAAAAATAATTCGAAGCACTATTTTTCTAAGAACTAAAAAGTTGAATGGTAAGATAGGGAGTAGCTTAGTGCTCCCCATTAGTTATTGAGATATTTCTCCTTTTTCTTTTTTCTGAAGTGCTAACATGTTTAGAATGGGAGCAAGTAGAGAATGTAGAGGCGTGGCCTTGGAAATTGTCAATATTTCCATACTGGTTTGTTTGAAAGAAACAGGCTTTTACACTGGTCTTGCATTTCAGTGTGACATGTCAGAGTTTGCTATTCACTATATGCTATGGTCTGAATGTTCATGAATTCCCAAATTCATATGTTGAAAGCTAATCTGCGATGTAATAGTGTTGAAAGGTAGTTCCTCTCAGACATGAATCTACTGGCACCTTGATCGTGGACTTCGCAGCCTCTAGAGCTACATTTTTGCTGTTTATAAATTGCCCAGTTAGAAGTATTTTGTTGTAGCTGAGCTGACCAAATGGACTAAGACTGTTTCCTGGAATCTCAGCAATAGTACCTGTTAGGCAGGTTTTTCCTGGGAGAGGAGCAGTATTAGAACCTAGAACATCAGAAGTGACTGTCCTGCTTTTAGAGTCATGGCTGTGGCAACACAGAAACCAGATGACAGAGGTTACTTAGGGTCTCCAACTCAGGTATATTTGAGTGATTTGTTTCTCACTGTTTGAAAACTTTGTGGATGTAAGTTGTTTTCATGTTGAAGTAAAAAGAATTCTTTCCTGAGGTTATTTGAGGGTAGATCAGAAAATTGGCATAGCTAGGTGATCTGACGATGATTTTAAGAGAAGAATAATGAAATAACAGCATAGAAATTTTAAAATAACTGAGATTGAGTTTAAGCAATTAAACATTTTAATTATTTGGGGCAAATAATTGACCTATTTCACTATAAAGTGAGTCTGTTTAGAAGCACCATTGAAAGTTGTGCTGATGCCAATAAAGAGTCTTTTTCCTTCCTGCACCAGTGGTGCATGTCACCTTCCTGCTAGGCAACCAGTTTTGCAGATCTGACCAGAGGGAAAATTACTGGGTTACACAATGAAATGGGGGCGTAAGTCAGTCCAGCTCTCTGAACCCGAGGAAAGGAAACTTCCCTCCCGTTCATGAAAGAGGGCGATTGTGCTCAGTACCACTTATCCAGTGCCAACAATCTAGCAAGCCCTCTATTCAGTGCTATACCAGTGCTACAGCAAGGTGACCCGGAGTTTGGGGCCGAGGTCAGGGAAAGGTCACTGCTTGAAAAATGAAACTAGTCAAAAGGAAAGAATCCTAGGAATGAGTGAGGTTACTCACTCGCAGAAGTTGCCTAATCTAAAGATAGTAGAGAAAAGCATTTTTACATGGAATCCAAAGTTCTACACTTTTTAAGGCATCCTGCTGGTGCTAGCAAAGTGGTGCTGGGGTGCTCTGATATGTGCCTACAGGAATCAACATTTTGTCACTGAAGTTCCTGTTGAATTCCTCTATTCTCTTATCTCTGCTTTCAAGAGTCCTCCTTCCCTTCTTCTCTCTCTTTCTCTTCTTTCCATGGCCACTCCACTTTCAAGCCAAGGAAGAGACAAGAGGTATGAAGAGATAGCTATTCTGTTATTTGTAAGCTTCTCTGACCTGGCTGGTCTGCTTTCCCCTCCTCAGCATCTTCCAGGTGCCTCCCTATGAAGGCAGGGTGTCAAATTCATGCCTGTACGATGATGGTAGAGGGCTCTGAGTACTTGTTTTAAATAAGTCCTTTAAAGGTTAAAGGTACTTTAATGCTTGGAATATTGATTTTGCCCTTTCATAACTTTTCATTTTTTTAAAGTTTTGTTTCCTGTTTCAGTTTTTTTAAAAGGTTTTTTGTTGTTGTTGTTGGTGGTGGTTGTAGGTGGACACAATATCTTCATTTAATTTTTATGTGGTGCTGAGGATCGAACCCAGGGCCTCATGTGTGCAAGGCAAGTATGCTACCACTGAGCCACAACCCAAGCCCCTTCATAATTTTTCTTATGAGACATGTATGTATATGGATGCTTCGCAGGGTAGGATTCTCTTAAGAGAGCCAACAGGGTGAAAGAATATGGGCTCAGAGTTTCTTATTTTCATCTTCTCTAATAAATAAATAAATGGCAAGTCTTTCCCTGAACAGCAAAGGGAAAGCATTTCATAAATAAATCCATAAATAAAACCGTATCACTTTAAAGAAGTGAAAAGATGAGGTGTACTTTGAAGAGGAATTTCATTTTAAATAGGTAGCCAAAAGCTGATATGAGCAAGTAAAAGGTTTACTATTCATCTGATTCTTTTTCTAAGAAACACAAAAATCATGTTTGAAAGCATTCAGTTAATGCTCATCAGTGTGTAGAGAAATGAAGAAGGAGTTCAAGTTTTTGTTTTTGTTGTCAAGAATTTAAGTGAGAAAGTTGTCCATTTTATACAAAATAAGTTTACAAAATAATTTTGCAAAATAATTTTTTAAGAGTCAGTTTCCAAAGATCAATTTCAGTGGGTCATACAATAAAAGTCTTTTAATATGAACTACTTACTTTTATTAGTGCATTACAATTTATTTGTCTTGCAAAAAGTACACTAAAAATAGAATGTCTTTGGTTTCTGTAGCTTGCAGTATTAAGTTAAAAGAGTATAATGTATGTTATATAGAGAAAAATGTAAATGCAACCTTAAAGAACATTTTTGAGTCAGTTTCACATTAAACATTGAATAGAAAAGTTGACTTAAAATAAAGCAAGTCACTACATCACTCTGCTATAAGCAAATGCTTCTTTGTAAATAAGGATGAACTGACAATGCTTGAAAGTGTAGTTCATCAAAATCACAACAAGAAACCAAATATTATGAACGTGTAAAATTCCATGTTTATTTAATATCCATTACATAGCTGGTTCATTGAAACCAGACTTTGTAAAGACAAATAACATTTCCGATGAACATAAACAATTTCATACAGTTGAAATTCATCCTGTATTTTCACATGAATAAAGATGTCATTATGCAAGAGTTTCAACAATAAAGACCCTGCCCTGAATTGGCAAGGCATCTTTCAGTGCCTCAGTTCAGGCCTCCATCCAGCTCTGGAGGAGAGATTAACAGTTCTGCATCAAGGAGTTCAGTGATCAGCATGTCCGCACCCAACTGCTGCGAACCTGCCCTCAATATCTGCATTGGCCTCCAGTGTGGTCTGCGTTGTGGGCACCTTCTCAGAGGCACATCCATAGCTCAAGATGGGGATTCCTAAGGACAAACATTATTTTTGAAAAGTTAAAGGCAATATGCAGATAATATGTTATATGTAATTTCAAGGGGAAATAGGAGTGTTATGCTTAATAATAAATCAATGATTTTTGTTTATTTTTATAGTTGCTTGTATTTATTTAAGTGTGTTATCTGCCAGATATTATGTTAAACACTTTGCATTCACTAGTTCATTAAATGAACAAAAGAAACATACAAAGTAATTATGTCAGCTCCTATGGACAAGAAACCCAAGGTGGGTCATCAAACACAATCCAGATAACACTAAGAGCCCAACGTTATGGATGGGCTCATAGTTTTCCCAAAGCTAACCCTAACCCTAACCCTTTTCTGCCTTGCTTTTCTCTTCTATGGTGCCTGGAAAATGAAGATCTCTTTCTGTCTCTCTGATAACTTTGTTTTTGGTACCAGGGATTGAACTCAGGGGCACTCGACCACTGAGCCACATTATAAGCCACATTCCAAGCCCTTTTTTTTTCTATTTTACTTAGAAACAGGGTCTCACTGAATTGCTTAGTGCCTTGCTAAGTTGCCGAGGCTGGCTTTGAACTTGTAATCCTCCTGCCTCAGCCTTCTGAGTCACTGGGATTACAAGCATGTGCCACCACCCACCACACCTGTTAACATTTTTTTCTTCCAATTTTTATAACTTTTTCTTTACTCCTAGGAGTGGCCAAATGGAGTGCAAGTTGCTGGTTGGGGTTTATAGGGATGATTTTTAAAAGAAACTTACCATCACTTCACCCCTCCTCTTTATCTAGCCGATATTATCCATCCTTAGACTTCTGGGTTCATGAAAAAATTTTTTTCTCCTAGGTCATGTTAATTTGGTTTTCCGCTACTTGAAGCTGACTGTACTAACTTTCCAAAACTGCTTTATAAAACTTGATAACTAATTAGGAGGTATAAGCCATGATCACTTATATTTCTTATGTAAAGGGATAAATGAATTTGTATCTTAATCTTGGTATATTCTGTACCACATTTTAACAATTAAGTTAATGTCAGAAGAGTGTTCCTGAATTTGATACTAAACACTAGATATCTAAAATAGCTATCAACTCTTCTCCCTGCTAAAAGCATGCAGGTAAATGGCAAGACAAGCCCTCTGGGCTATTTGTACTAGAAGGGTTGCTGTAGCTCTTGCCCTGATCAGAGGATTCCACAATCCAGAATTGAATTGCTTGGAGGCCCAATAGAGGCAAGAAAGAAGAAATATAGAAGAAAAAATTAGAAACTTCTGGAGGTGAGATACTCAAAATACTTTTTAAGATTTTTTTCAGTTAAATTGTACAAAGCCCTTGTTGATGACAGATATTGTCCAACATCCCTTGTTGATGACAGAAATCCCATCTCTAGCACTTACTGGGTGTGTGCTGTCAGATGAGGTCATTCATTGTTTTGAGATTACCATTTTTTTTCAGCCATAAAGTCAGATTTTACAATCCACATCATAGTACTGTTTTTAGGATTAACTCAGACAAAGAATGAGAATTATCTAGTACTGGGTTTGACACATAAGACACAATTAATAGATTTTAATTCCTTCCCCACTCCCCCTTTCCCCATTACCATTCCCTTTGACAGAAGAATGACTTCAAAGACTTTCAAAAAACACATACTGCATGGTGTCACCTGTATGGGAAATCTTACAAAACTGAGTTCATACAGGTTGAAAGCAGAATAGAAAGCCATGGAGGGTCAGGGAGAGGGAGGAATGGAGAGAGATTAGCTAACAGTTACAAAATTATAGCCAGATGGGGGAATAAGTTCTGCAGTTTTATAAAACAGAAGACAGGTTTTAGTTAAAAATATATATTATAGAATTCAGAATAGCCGGAAGAGAGGATTTTTTTAATGTTCTCATGACAAAGAAATGAGAAATGTCTGAGTTTGTCAATACCAATGTGTAAATGTACAAGACCATCACACTATAGGCCATAGAATTATTATCTTCATTTTAAAAGAAGTCTGTCTAACCTTTGAAAGCATTTTTCTTTTTCTTGCTTTAGAGCCCAGTAACTACATAAGGACCTAATTTGGCTGGGCACAGTTATTAGTGAAAGAAATACTTCCTACTAGGTTGTAAGTTTCCTGAAGGCAACATCTGTGACTTATAAATGTTTGTATTCCTCATAGAACTTAAATTTCCAAATAATTAGCAGTTAGGATATCTGAACAGAAGAGGGTTTTTGAGCCATGTAATTTTGTAGTGATTTAATGATTTATTTATTGATCCAAATGACTCATGGTTTTTAAGGTGCAATCTTGTCAGCATTTAACATCCATTAAACATAATGCTGGAGGCCTTATAAAGCAATTGTGAACAGAGACAAATCCACATTGTGGATAATAACATGAAGGCATACCAGAAAAAAGTCAAATAACTTGTAATACAGTGGCTGTTTACTATGAACTATTCACTCTTCCAAGCAACTTCATACATTATCACTATTCCTCTCCACAACCCTGCACAGCAGATATCTCCAGCCCCATATCGCCAAGGGTCAGAGACTTGATTAGTACTCATAGCAAGTGAGTCTAGTGTTCCTTAGCCAAAGTTTGAATTCAAATCTCTCCTATTCTAGTGTTTGAGCCCTTTGCACTCCATACATTATAGCCCAGAAGACTGCAGATTATGCATTTCTGGAAAAAAGCTAAAGAAATCATCCATTTAGTTCAATAGAAAACTAGATTTTTGGAACTTAATCATCCAAATCCATAATATCAAAATTATTTTCTACTTGAATGCACAGATGGTGTGACTCTATTTTTTTGTACAACCAGAGAAACAATAGCTGTACTCCATTTGTGTTCAATGAATCAAAATTAAATAAAAAAATATATTTACTACTAATAAAATAAACAGTAATAATACCCAATATTACCCAAGCAACAAGGTCTTGCTTAATCTTTCATTTTTAATTCTTTTTTTTTCCTTTCTTTCTTTCTTTTCTTTTCTTTTCTTTTTTGTATCAGGGGTTGAACCCAGGGGTGCTTAACCGCTGAGCTACATTCACAGCCATTTTTATTGTTTTATTTAGGGTCTCGCAAAGTTGCTGAGGCTAGCCTTGAACTTATGATCCTCCTGCCTCAGCCTCCTGAGCCATTGGGATTATAGGCATGCACCACTATGCAAGCTTGTTTAATCTTTACCCTGTTTCTATAAGGTAGATATTATTGCCTCCTCATATGAATAGATTTTGAAATTCAGAAGGTAAATTACTTTTCCAAGTAAGAGACCTCGAGTCCACACTCTGACCCCATGGTTCCTTCTACCACACCGTTAGCTTCCACTTGCTATGTTATTTTGCCTGAATTTCAATGAAAAAAGGTAAAGAAAGGGATAAAGGTGTGGACTAATCATCATACTTGGCCTAAGTCACTTTCAGTTGAGCAAGGATTTTTTTCTGAACAGGAAATCTTCAGAGAAGTTATTCTGATAAAGAATGTATTTAATAAAGCAAATCTCACTAAGCATGCTTGGCCAACAGAGTGATTTTTCTAAAGGTCTTTAGTTTGTGCTTGATTTTCAAGGACATGTCTTTTTCTCCTCTTTAAGGTTTCTTTTCAAATGCGTAGTAAGGGTTGGAATAGCTCTGGGGTATTTAACAGGTGCTAGAACTTATATGTAGGTCACTAGCTCAGATTCAAAGATACACAATTCTCATCCGCTAACCTATGACTTCAAGCAGAAAGACCAGACCAGTATCTTTGAGTTAGCATGTCCTACATTGAAACCATTCCTTTCTACCTTGATTTAGAGGTATTGGAGAGAATCAAGTAGGATTGTTGCCAGTGGGAGATACCAGGGCAGTAACTGTAGTTTAGTCCAACAACACAAGATGTCTCTTTGGCTGCTAGAAGTAGGATAGCTGGATATGGACAAGCAGATGAGGAGGGAGACCAAAATTCCTTAAAAACCATTTTTTATTGTTGTTTTTATTTTGAGAAAGGTGGGATTAGACAAACAACTAGAACAGATAAAAAAAAAAAAGAGAGAGAGTCACAATGATACAAGTTTGGACTAAATTAGGAAGGATATGTTATGTTTTGGGTGTGAGGTGTCCCCAAAAAGCTCCCATGTGAGACAATGTAGGAAGATTCAGAGGAGAAATGATTGGGTTGTAAATCTTAACCCAAACAGTGAATTAGTAGTCCCTGATGGGATTAATTGAAGTGTAGGGTGTGGCTGGAGGAGATTGAAATTTCAGCATGGCTTTGGGGTGTATATTTTGTATCTGGAGAGTGGAGACTCTTTCTCTCTGCTTCCTGTGATGCAAGCTGCTTCCCTCTGCCACGCTCCTCCCACCATGATGTTCTGCCTCACCTTGAGCTCCAAGGAATGGAGCCAGCCTTCTATGGACTAAGACCTCTGAAACCGTGAGCATTCAAATGAATCTTTCCTTCTCTATAATTGTGCTGGTCAGATCATTTATTCGCAGCAGCGAAAAAGCTGACTACGACAGAAATGGATAATCAAATGGGTCAATAGCAAACGTGACAGAAAGAGTCAAGTGCTAAATATGTCAACTCTGAAGATTAGAGAACCCTAGGTAATAACCCTAGGTAATAAAAGTGAAGGTCCAAGCAGAAAGCAGTTAATGTAGAATTCAGTTTTTCTAATGATCTTTTTTATTATCTCTACATGTTTTGAACATTGTTTTCTGGTATTATTAAGGAAAGATGACTGAATCAGGTGGACTAAACAATATGGATAGGTAATATTCTTGGCCCTGGAGTGGACCAAAGATGGACCAGCCTACTACCTGAAAAGGTTTCTGTTTGTGCCACACATTACATGTTTCTCACTTCATTCCTTCTAAAACCTTTGTTTACTGTTGTGAAAGTCTCATTAGCAAGGGTAAACACTTTTACTTCACTCTTCTCCGTAACAAATATTTACTAATGCACTCCACACAACAGACCTCTGAGATATGATCTATTATCCCAAATTCACAGATGAGAAACAGTGCAGAAAGCAGAAAGTTCCAGAAACTTTCCGAAGATTATATAATAATTAGTGAAGCTAGGATTCAAACTTGGGTAGTCTTCTCCAAGTCCTTGCTTCTAACCAATACATAGCAGTTCTTTCTTCTTTAATGCAATTAAAATATTTCAGTCTTCCAAAAGTAAAATTTCAGTACAAACAAAGCTAAAGTTATGTTTGCAAGTATCTAGTGAGCTCCTAACTGACATGAAAATCAAAATTGTTTGATATTATAAGGATATGATTTAATCCCTAATACATGTAGATACGAAAATTATATTTTTAGAAATAAAAGATAATAATAATAATAGAAATGTAAAAGTTTCATAAAGAACTAAAGAAATGTAACATGTAAATGGTTTTGTTCAAAAAGCTAAGCTAGGGCTAAATAGGGCACTTCTTTAGGGTATGTAGTTTACAAATAACAAAAAACTCCTATATTCCTACCACCATTCGTGGGCACTGCAAACACTGTTTGTATTAATGAAAATACTAGTTCAGGTGGTGGCATTTCAAATAGGAAGCAGAGGCTATACTTTGGAGCTGCACATAAACATAATTGGAAAAGGTGATGATGAACTAAATTATATTTACACAAGCATTTGAAATAATGGCTCATGAGTCCTGCAGAATATTTTCTTCCTTTAAATGGAATCATGCACAGTACCCTATTGGCTCACTTCTTGGTGTCTTATTTATGCTATAAATCTCCTTACTAAATAGGAAATCTAGTCCATATCACAACCAGTTTTCAATTAAGCTCCCCTCTCTTGCTGGATGTTTTGATGAAATAAAATCTAAGGATTCTTCAATTTGTGTCATTATATTTTAAAAATCAAAATTTCAACCAGTGACAATTAGAATGACAACTCTCTCTCTTCCTGTCCCCTCCCCTCTCTCTTGTAGTGCTGGACATTGAATCCAGGGTCTCATGCATGTGAAGCACACACTTCACCATTGACCAATATGCCCATTCCTAGAATGACAAACTTCTAAACATTACGGAAAGATTCACTAGGCACAGTGGCTTATACCTATAATCAGCAACGCAGAGGCTGAGATCAAAAGCTCTCATCATGCTTGAAGCCAGCCTCAGCAATTTAGTGAGGCCCTAAGCAACTTAGTGAGACCCTATCTCAAAATAAAAAGTAAAAAGGACTGGGAATATAGCTCAGTGGTAAAGCACCACTGGGTTAAATCCCTAGTACCACAAAAAAAGAAGATGCACATAGGAGTGTGGGGGCAGTGTGGGGGTATGTGAACATATCTATCCGGCCCAACCAGAGACTATTGCAGTGATGACAAAAATTTGGGAATAGAGACTGTTAATTATGCTCTCTAGGAGAAAAAAAAATGAAATTTTAAAATAAAGTGGACTTTTCCTCTATTGCATGTTTATATCTCAAGGTCACAGAAAACCTACACTTATTTCTTGAAAAGTAATTCCAAATGATTTAACATCTCTTATAAAGTGTGTGTAAATGACTGAAATGCTGGATATTGTAGAGGGTGGAAAAGGCAACTTTCTATACTTCCCAGATTAAAAAACAAAACAAAACATTCCAACTGCATTGGTCTATGTGGGCTGCCATAATATCAGACGGGTTAACTTAAACATCAGAATTTTATTTTCATACAGTTATGGAGGCAAGAAGACCATGTACAAAGTGCCAGATGATTTGGATTATACTGAGGGCTCTCCTTCTGGCCTGTAGACTGTCACTTTTTCCTATGTCCTCACATGACCTTTCCTCAGAGCATGCTTTTGGAGGCAGAGATTTTTCTTCCTCACCTTACAAGGTCACGAATCTCATCATGAGGATCCCACCCTCATGATCCAATCTAGTCCTAGTTACCTCTCAAGATCCCATCCCCAAATATGATCATGTTGGGGTCTTGGACTTTGATACCTACATTTTGGGGGAACCCAAATATTCAGTCAATATCATTGACTAAAAATCATGTTAGGCAAACCAGTATGCAAAATGTGAATATATTAACTTGAAGTTTTTTGTAGCTGTACACCTCAGAGTCCATCTCTAGCCTTACTAAAAGTATAAGCTTTCCAACTGTATATCCCAGACATACAGTACTGAAGAAGAGAAAACAGTAGCAAAAAGTACAATGGAGAAGTGATTGTCAAAGTGTGATCCAAGAAGTTGGGCATACTAGTGCATGCCTGTAATCCCAGCTACTTAGGAGACTGAAGCAGGATGATCACAAGTTCAAGACTTGTGTAAAAGCAAAAAAAAAAAAAAAAAAAAAAAAAAAAATGCATAATCCTACTGTTTTTTAAGTACTCAGGAAGAGAGGCATGGTAATGCATACCTATAACCCCAACCTGAGTAATTTAGTGAGACCCTTTCTCAGAATAAAAAAACAGAAAAAGGGTTGGGGATATGACTCAGTGGTAGAGCTCCCTTGGTTCAGTACCCAGTACTGCAAAAGGAGTGAAAGAAGAAAGAAAGAGAGGAAGGAAGGAAGGAAGGAAGGAAGGAAGGAAGGAAGGAAGGAAAAGAGAGACAGAGAGAGAGAGAGAGAGAGAGAGAGAGAGAGAGAGAGAGAGAGAAGGAAGAAGAGGAGAGAAAAGAAAAATATAATTCAAGAACTCTTGGAGTACCATGAAAATCCTCTGTGTACCTATGAATGGTTTCAACATGATGTAAAGTAATCAATTATTAGTGGCTGTGTCCATCTTCCCTGTTCTGGCATTAGCTAATAATGTTCTTAAAAAATTAGATATGCACATCCAAAGGAGCACTAATTTTGATGGATATTTTCCTGAAGGAGGAAGAGTAGACAGTGGATTCTTTGACTTCATCCAAGTGGTTTAAGGGTTGAAGTATTTTTCTAGTCACGTTCTTGAACAGTTACTTTCATGGCTTCCTGACATTTCCAGACTACTGAAGATATGATGGTTTACTGATTCCGTATTCTGTAAGCAAAAGGGTTGCATATTTTAAAGGTGATAGGTTTCCAATGACTATATAGGATAAAATTTGCACTGGAAAAATTTCTTTTAATCTCAAGCCTTAACCATCCCCATTGCTACGGGGCCTCCTGAAAGTGAACAGTGTTCATGAAGTCTTGGCTGCCTCCTGGCATGTTAACATATTCTTTGTAGCTCAAAACAAGGGAACTTAAAAACAGAAATTATTCTCTCCCTTCTCCCTTCCCCCTTCCTTCCCTTTTTCCCCTCTCCCTCCAAGTTCTTCGGAGTAGGAGTCTGTTCCATAGAAGTCTGTTTGAATGAATGCATGAAGTTATCTAAAATGGATGATATGCTAGACAGTGATACTCAATCACCTATAAATTATCATAAGGAAAGCAAAAAAAAAATGCATAATCCTACTGTTTTTTAAGTACTCAGAGAAGAGAGGCATGGTAATGCATACCTATAACCCCAGTGACTTGGGAAGCTGAGGCAAGAAGATTGTAAGTTCAAGTATAGCCTCAACAATTTAGCAAGGCCCTAAGTAACTTAGCATGATCCACTCTCAAAATAAATTAAAAAAGGTCTGAGGACATACCTCAGTGGTTAAGTGACCCTAGGTTTAATCCCTGGTACCAAAAATAAAACACACACACACACACACACACACACATACACACACACACACAATATGTGCCATGCCAAAATGCTTCCTGATGCAAAGGGTTTTGCTGAGCAAGATCAGTACTCCGCATAATCTTTTTAAAAGAACACTGACCTCCTCTTCATATCATCACATCCCTGCCTCATGTATATAATAACCTATAAATTAAAAAACCCATTCTCAGCCCCAAGATTTAAACCCACTAACCTTGGGTTTCACTGATGGATTCTATAAAGTATGATAATAGCATCTACATCACAGTTCTTTTTTTAAAAAAATTTTTTAAAATGTTATTTGTTCTAATTAGTTGTATATGACCGTAGAATGCATTTATACAATATGATACATCATAATCTCATTTTTCTGGTTATACATACTTCAGGATCACATGGGTCATGCAGTCATACGTGTACGTGAGGTAATAATGCCTGTTTTACATCACAGTACTTAAGTGTCTCACCACGTGTGCTCTGTCATGAACCCCTGAGTCTTGGGAGAAAGTGACTAGTCTGTCAACCTTCAGGTCTGTGAATGTCGGCTCAAATCCCTACTAACACTTTTTTGGGCCACAAGTGATTTAGGAGAAGAAATAGTCTGAAAATGTCATTCAAGTGGTCACAAAAGCAATTAAACAGATTAAAATTATACCACTGTTGTAATAAATTAGTCTTTTAAAGGACTGTAGGACAAAAATTTTCTGATGAATGTTAACTCAAATTTAAGATTTTGCAGAACTCAAACACCAATTGTCCTGGTTTTTGTATATTTAACATACCTCCTGAGCTTAAAATCTCTGTTTTTTCTACTTTTATACTTCTGCGTAATTATTCCCTTTATGAACAATGTTCTTTTTGCCTCTTCTACTACACAAAACTTTGGGGCCATATCCAACGTAGACTTCTCCATGATATCTGTCCTAACTTCTTCATTAAAACATGTGATTGTAATTAATTTTTCTAACATACCTTTCTTCTTGGTCTGACCCTAGGGCCTGTATCTTATTCATTTACACATTCATGACATCCAAGAGATTGTCTGACTAGAATATATTGGATAAACAGCAAATATACATTAAATGTAAGTAATTCAGGAAAGCAACAATTTCTCAGAGATTTCAACTCCCCCCTATAACAGAACGTTAATTTCAGTTATCTTAATATTTGGTATTTTTATTATTGTTATTGCTACATTATTACTAAAGAAACCCCTCTGCAAAGAGGACTGAAAGAAAGAAAAATTTTCCCTTTGGTCTTACCCAAGGAGATCATGCCCTTGTCCTTCGAGAGAGGGCAAAATCAAACATGATATTATTACAGCCAATTGAATTCTCATGTTCCTGGGGTTATGGACCATGAGATAACTGTAATTATCAGCTTGTACCACTAATAATGAAAAGAAAAATATATACAAAGCTAGACATCTGCCTTGACAAAACTAAGTTAAAAATAATTCCAATGTCTTCACTCTTTCCATGATTATTGTATCTTGAACAGGTCAACTTTAAAACAGTTTTTAAGATGGGTACTGTGGTGTACCCCTGTCATCCCAACTACTAAGGAGGCTGAGGCAGGAGGAACACAAGTTCAGAAATTTAGCAAAACCCTGTCTCAAAATAAAAAAGGCTTGGGATCTAGCTCAGTGATAAAGTGCCCCTGGGTTCATTCTGCAGTACCACAAAAAACAAAAATAAAAACAGAAACATGCCCTATGCAACTTAGTGAGACCCTGTCTCAAAATCAAAAGTAAAAAGGACTGATGTACCTCAGTAGTAAAGTGTCCCTGGGTTCAATATCCAGTACCCAAAACAAAACAAAACAAAAATCAAAAAGGAGGAGGAGGAGGAGGGGGGGGGGGGGGGAGGAAGAAGAAGAAGGGGAAGAAAAGCAAAGAAAATCAAAACAAACAGTGCCTCCCCAACAAAAAACAGATTTTTAAGCTCCTGGTCATTTCCTCAAACAAATATGATGAAATCAAAGAATCCAGTAACATTTTTCAGTGTATAAAATCTCACTAAAAGTGTTTAATCTTTTATAAATGAATTATTAAAGTTGCAATTGATAGCAGTTTCCATTAAAAACTATTTAAAGTTTTCTTTAAGTATTTACAGGATAACAGAAAATTAAATAAGTTGCTTCTGTGGTTAAAGAGCAAAGGCAAGTATGCTGTTGACAGTGTGGACAAAAACTGGCAAGTGGTTTCACTTAAGCTGAAGAATATGACTTCATATTTGATGGTAGAGTAACTAGGCAGGAGGCTAGTTCTAGAAATTGGCATGAAAGATGGGAGCTGATTGAGTCAGGATCTCTAGAATCAAAGATAAACAGTACTTTTTATTTTTTACCAAACGAATCAATACTTCATATTGCTAACTTCAGTGACTTTTCCCCTATCAACTAAAGTATGGTTTTTCTCCTTAAGATTCAGCTCCCTCCTCTCAAAAATGGGACTACTGCAATACCTTCCACAAATAACCAAGATAGGCAGACCTGAGATAAGAGTCCAGAACTTGCCTAGAAAGGGTGAAAACTGAGAGAGAGAACGCTAATGGGAATCGCATTACAGAAAAATGTCTGAATGGGAAGCTGAGTACCGGAGTCTATTCCAATTATGACAAGACTGGGATGATTTGATGTTGATAAATAAGTAAATAGCTCTTTGTGACTGATTCCTCACTGATGAAACAGAGGAGATTTGCAATACATATAAAGCAATTGAAACTTCTAAGCAAGAGCAAAGTCATAAAAATAATTTGTGGGTCACATAAACCAAATTAACTCACTCTGACATGAATTGCTAAAAGGGGCATTGTAGAATCTTCACACACAGATAATGTTGCTTCTAGTCTACGCCTCTCCCTGACAAGGGAGGTTACAAAGGGATATTTCCAAAGACTGGGCATCTATAACGGAACCCCAAAGAATATGGGGTACACAGCATTGATGCTACCGGATGAATGACAGTCTTGTGAGTGAGTCAAGGGGGTGTGAAGATGAACTCCAAGCCCTTGTGAAAATGGCTCACGAGCAATTCCCAATTTCAAATAATTGTCATTCTTCTTCTGCTTAGATATTCTCCATCAGAAACAGGTCTCCTCATGAATCCCTGGAAGAAAACTGGAGAAGGTACAGTAGAATCATCTCTTTCTGGTGAGCTGATGCTCAGCAGCCTTCCTCTCACAGAGTCTATGGTGCGCATGAAATGAGATTCCTTGAAATTCTCCAGAAACTGAAACTTCTCAAGGACTCTTCAGTTGGGATCTCAGAATCAGGAATGAAAATGTCAGAGCCAGAGAGTGGGTCTGAAAACGGGAATCCTCACTACGGGACACTATTAGCTATCTAGAATATATAGCGATTTAGACAGTAAGAGAAGCAGCATAGTTATTTCCCATTTTAGCCCCTGGGCTTTATACTCTATTTATTTGTCCCATTGTTCAAATAAAAGGAACTGAGGCAGAGCAAAGGTAAAGAATTAGTTTCCCACTGACTGATATTTTAAAATGTATTAAATGTTTTACACCATTTTACTTCTCTCCATATATAACAGATCTTAACACCCAATCAATTGATTAGCCAGCTTGATCTTGTTGCCCACTTCCTCACTTCCTCCTCCTTCAATGAGAGAGGCTTTAATTAATAAACATTAAGTTAACAAGATGTGAGGAAAGTTGTTAATTGTTATTTTTTTAAAATCAATTATCAGTGACTATTCTCCATCAGCTGGAGTGGCCACTACCTTGGAAGGCTGCGAGTCCCTGCAAGGTAGGAAAAAACTCCTCTTGAACCTCCAGGAAATAACTTTGGTCAAGAATTTACCCAAAACATTCATAATTCTCTTCTCAAATCACAAGTTCAATTGCAGTATTTTAAGGTCTGCAAGATACATAATTTGCCCTTAAATTAACTTTCTTTTTCTAGAAGTATTTCACTTTTGTATTTCAATGAAAGTCTGAAAATCTGCCCATGTTTAAAAAATATGTATATACATATGTGTGTGTGTATATATATGTATATATATATATATATATATATATGGTTGGAAATTTAGTCTGTCCATGTTTTTAAGAATTCAAAACTAATTCAAAAAAAAATATATATATATGGTTGGAAATTTAGTTTGTCCATGTTTTTAAGAATTCAAAACATACACATTTAGAGCAAATCACATTTTTTATTTATTTAGGCAGACCAGACACAAAAAGAGGGAAAAAACCCCACCCTGGTTAAGCTTTAAATTTGAAGTTGAGTTTTACATGGAGGCAATCTTTTCTCTTTCCCTTTTCACTAACTCATGTCCCACAGATCTGGCTTAGTTTTTCTAATATTTACAGTTCTTCTTCAATAACCTTGTCAAGTCAGTCTGTTACTATATGGGGATGAAGAAATAAAGTTTTATTGCTTTTCAAGTTCAAACAATGTGCTTTGCTCACAAAGTGATGGGGGAAAGGCCATTTTGAAGGAAATGATTCACACTGTCAAGTAAAGAGGTAAAGGTAGGTGGCCTGCAGGCTGCAGTCCTGACTGATTTTCTGACCTCTCTGGGCTTCAGATTTCCCATCTGTCCAGTGAGGAGCTGGTTTCCAGCTCCCCAAGTTCTAGTCCTTCCCATCATGAATTTTATCTTATCATTGACTACAGGCAGTATGTAATATTTGATCTGCTGTATTCATTGCACTAATTTTTACTTAATATTTGTTTAAAACCAATTCTTTTTAAATTTTTAACTTAAATAAGTGTGTTTTAAAAGAAAGTTTTATATCTCTGCCATTAAAAAAAATAGTGTCAACCACATAGATGGTAATCTGAAATTTTTTAATTTAATGAAAACTATACAGTATTATTAAAATCTAGCTCTACATAGTTGTCTGCTGAAGACTCTGAGCCTGAGGCTTGTCTTCTATTTCTTAAAAAGGAAGATAAAAGTGTTAGAGAGTTCTTTGTTAGCACCAGACTGAGACTTTCTTCTTGATATAATTAGAAGTCTCAAAAAAAAAAAAAAAAAAACCCTGAAAAGAAGCTAATTTTCCCATTGTGTCATTCACTGTCCATATGCTTCTTAAAACTATCTTGTACACACTAGTGGTACATATTCCTCACCCTGGGGGGTGGGGGATGGTATGGGGAAGGTGGGCTGAATTTTGTCCAAGGTCTCTTCTAGGTATAACATTTTATTATACTGCAGATCAGAAATTTCACTTTACAGACACAGAAAAGATACAAAGGCACATTTCTCTTCTGGTGCTTCAAAAAAGCAGAAACATAAACATCTTGTAGTAAGAGCTGACTCCTCTCAGTACTCCATGACTCTGGGTAACTTGTTCAGACACGAAAAGGTAATGAGGAAGTGTGAATAAGAGCAGGAATGAAAATCCAACTGGTCAACTTGATTTGGTTGTTGTAAAAGACCTTTATCTAACAATCAGATTGAAAAATGTCATTAAATCAGCAGAAACTATTTTTGTCGGAGCAGAAAGGCTGGGATCAATTTGACAAAGTAGATGTATTTTGTAAAGAATTGATGCAGTTTGGGAAATATTGCCAAACTTATTCAACCATCTTTAACTTGTTCTGACAGTGACCATTCATAAGGTGAAAGTAAATGTTTAAAAATTTAAATGAATAACTATTTCCAAAGTACCTTCTCACGGTTTGTTTGTATGGTTTTTGTTTTGTTTTGTTTTGTTTGTTTTTTGTTTTTGCTATAAGCTTGTACAGTTAGATACAGAGAAAACCTCAGTTGGAAAAACTTTGCTTTCTCCTTTGTAGAGAGCTTCTAGAGTTACACAAATGACTAAAGTTTAGAATCTTTTCATTATCCAGCATGAAGTGAAATGAATAATTAAAGCTGACTCACACAGAAAGTAGCAATGGAAAATTAGTGGGAAAATTCTTTTTTTTTTTTTTACTTCCACTGCCAACATAAAACACCATAATAGCAACTGAGATATCAATTTTTTTTAATAATCCATTTTACTTGACAGGAACTCCAAGGAAACTATCCATTTGCCTAAGTCATACAGGCATACAGGCAATACCTTTCATAAGATTAATTCTGATGTTAGCTGCTTCAGATCCTCACTTCTGAGAGGGATGGTGATTCACCCTCACCAAAAGCAGTCTGAAGAAGTCCCCATGGTATTTGTCATTGTGAGACGCTAATTTTCAGTTAACGCAAGCTTCTGTTTCTCCCTTCTACCTTGATCTCCTTAATTCCTACTTCATTCTGTCTAGAAAAAATAAAATAAACAGGCTGGGCCCACAAGCTGCAAGGCAAATTATCCCTATCTCTGAAAAATCAAAAATTGGATTAGGATCTTCAAATTCAAAGATTTGGTGTTTTGGAGAACAGTGACGTGGGACTCGGGAGCCCTGGCTTCCAGGACTAGCTCTATCACTAATGGCATGACATCATTTTGTTAATCTTCAGTATCCCTGTCCTAAAAAACAAAACAAAACAACAACAAAAAAACAAAAAAAAACACAGGATGAAGAGGGATCTATACAACTGTTTCTTGCTCTAAAATCCAAACTTTCTGTCTACTTCCTATAGTGCTATGGGGATATTTACTGTTTAAATAATATTTAATAATCTTAAAGTAGCCAGCCAGACTGGCAAAAGGTTTTAAAAAGACCAGGCAACATAAACTTTCATCAATGCCCTGGACTTTATTAGGTGATTAATAATAGTCCCACAATTAGATATACATTGTATTTCTGATTTGCTAGTTAACTCATTGACTCTGTTATATATTGACTTTCAAGAAGCTAAAAAAATGACACATATGGGCCTATCCATTAAGTAGCTGATCTTCAAACATACCTGCATTAATATTTTATTGATTGCATTTCACTTTAATTGTATTGTGGTTAAAATTCTAAAGAGATAAATATCTCTATTTGAGAACTCCAGCTTTGAAACATTTATCATTAAAATAAACAGACTGATACCCAACAATTACGTATAAAAATGTCCATGAGTAACTAGACTAACATAGTCCTTGTGTTAAATCAATGACCCACTTCAGGCTTTACAGGAGGAGGATGCTTCTACGGCATGCCATATATTCCTAATCTAGAGGACTAACTGAGAAAATGCACCTGAGCTTTTATTCACTTATAGTCTTCCATTACAGCACCATCCAACAACCTAAAACTAAAAGTCAAAGCCTATGTTTTCTAGATATTTTGACAAAAGAATACATTTATTTTAAATCTGAACCCAAATGTGATGATTTGAAATTAACACGATTTTAAACTGTAACATTCTGTTTCCCAAGAGCAATTGTCTAAGAAATGTCACAGGTAATAGAGATTTTGTTCAGTCAATATTTGTTGAGACCCAGTTTTTGTAAATGGATAACTAGCAAACTTCAGTGGGGTTCTGTGACTCAACCTATGATTAAAATTATTCTGGAGAAATAATCTTCAGTTTGATGATCATTCACTCAGCAACCAGGGTTCTGCTATGCATCAGACACACAGCAATCTCATGTGCATTCCTTAGCAAATCACATTTTTTTAATGGAATCAAATAAAAACTATCTAGTGTCTCAAGCATTAAGTTATATTCCAGAGGTCAAATGTCAGCCCATTCCTAAAAAGAGAAAGAAACAAAGGGGAATCTGAGACTAAAAATCATGAGAACCAGATCCTGAGATCACCTTCAGCTCTGACTCACTTTCCTGGATTGTATACTTTACACACCTGATTTTCTTCATCAAGAGGAGGCTATGTAGCACAGTGATGATGCCACCTCTGCAGTCAAATTTGCTTTTGAATCCTCACTTCTCCACTTCCTAGATGCAGAACTTGGGCAAGTTTTTAAAACCTCTTTAAGACTAAGTTTCTGCTTCTCTAAGTTGGAAATATGCTGCAGGGATAAAATGAGATAATGTGGGTAAAGCTCTTAGTACTGCGCCTGGCAAATGATAAGCACTCAGGAAAAGTGTAGCTTCAATTTAATCTTGTCATTAGCAGACCATAGAGATGACAGATGAACTAAGATTTATTAAGTTCCTAGTGCTCCTTGGGCAAAATGAGGTTCTAGAAATTACCCTGTCCCCATTCTCTCTCCCCACTCTCACCCTACACGAGTTTCTTCTTTATGGGTTTGAAAGCTAATTCTCTAGCTTGTGTACCATCCATTTTTTTCGTCCCCTGTTTCTAATTCCTGATGATTCATTTTAGAAATATTACTGTACATCAGCAAATCATCAGCAGAGAAAAATAAAAATGATAAAAATTAAGTTATTACCTGAAAGTTGTTTATTAGTAGATATTTCTAAGTGCTATAATTTATCATTATTTTATCCTCTTATGCTTTTTTATTTTCCAAATTTCTACATTGACATGTATTAATTTTTGAAGGAAAAATGTATTTAAAAAGTATGCATGGCTGGAGGAAGTTATTTATTAAACTCAATAAAGATGTGATTATAGTGGATTGTGTGAAATAACTGGAGCACGCAATGAGGACTAGAGGAAAATCATTTTAGTAAAAATCCTAGGACTTAGAGTTAGAAGGCATTAGATTAAATTCTAGTAGAGTGATTTGGCAGTTGTGTGACCTTGGTCATTTAATCTTGCTAATCTTTGTTTCGCTCATCCATAAAATGGGGTAGCAAGATTCTCCAGTGTTATGGTTTGGATAAGAGGTGTCCAACAAAAGCTCACATGTGAGACAATGCAGGAAGTTTCAGAGGAGAAATGATTGGGTTGCAAGAGTGTTAACCCAATCAGTGGATTAAGCCCTGATGGGATTAACTGAAGTGGTAGGGTGTGGCTGGAGGAGGTGGGGATTAGAGCTTGGCTATGGGGTAGATATTTTATATCTGAAGAGTGGAGTCTCTCTCTCTCTCTCTCTCTCTCTCTCTCTCTCTCTCTCTCTCTCTGTCTCTCTCTCTCTTTCTGCTTCCTGATGATTTGGGCTGCTTCCTTTGCCATACTCTTCCGTCATGATGTCCTGTCTCACCTCAAGCCCTGAGGAATGGAGCCAGCCTTCTGTGGACTAAGACCTCTGAAACTGTGAGCCCTCAAATAAACCTTTTCTTTTCTACAATTGTGCTGGTCAGATCCTTTTGGTCACAGCAGCAAAAAAGTTGACTAAAATATCCAGTAATTTCTTGGAATTTAAGTGAGATTGCATGTGACAAATATATGAAAAACGACACAGAGTGGGTGCTCAAATGTGTGAATTGACTTTAAATCTGAAGACTAAACATCTAAAAGAATCAAAAGAATTAAGTGAAAAACTTAGACAAATACTCCTGCAATAATTGAAATTATCTCATATATTTCGCTGCCCCACCCCTTCAGTGTAACATGGTAAAAACTAAACTTAATATTTTCTCTCATATTCCCCACCAAAACCCAGATCCTTTTCTTATCTTTATTAGTACTGTTGATGAAAATATTCACTTTATAGTTCTTGAAGCTAATGACATTGTGTCTTTCCAACTCTTGATTTTTCAATAGTCAATCTTCTCCTATTTCTAATTGAGGTTTCCTCTCAAACATGAGTTTCATTCCACCCTTTTTCTCCATTTCCATTGATAGAGTCCTGATATATGCTGCTCTTCTCCTATTCCTAATAGGGTTTAATCACACTAGTCTCTCCCTCTTGACCATACCCTAGATATAGTGACCCACAAATTTTCAAACTCCATTTTCATCATGACACTTTCTTTCATTAAACCTTTATTCTAAATTCCTCATGTTGCATTCAAGAACCCCTCTAAGCTATAATCGACTGCCCTTCTATCTAGTACTTTATTTCTCCTACATCAGCTCTGATTATCCTAAGGACCCTAGCTTGGCACTTGGTTCTATTCAAATTCATTTCATCATTGTTCCTGACACAGAACACCATGCCTTTGTACATTACTTTCCTTCAGGGTTCCTTAACCTCGACACTATTGATATTTTGAGTTGTATTATTCTTTGTTGTGGGGAACTGGTCTATGCATTGAAGGATGTTTGTCAGCATCCCTGGCCTCTATTTTGTGACACCCAAAATGTCCCAGACATCACCAAGTGTTCCTGTGTGGCAAAACTGCTCCCAGGTGAGGACCTCTGTTCTATGTTTTGCTCATGTGCCATAATAACTTCACTCTCAGGCACATAACAATAAGAGTAGAAATAGCTTTTTAAAAACATTTATCCTAAATTTAGTAATTCAATCTATAATTGTTGTAATAAATATCCATGTAATTTCCAGAGAGTTGTACAAGAGGATGCAGAATACATTGCATTCATAAATCACATTTTCTCCTGATAGGGTGGTGTTTGCCTCATTTAAAGGTATTATACATTATTAAATGAAAAGGTCTTCCCAACACTGAGCCACATTCAGGAAAGTAACTTCCGTTTTTAAAGCCTCATTTGTTTATTTTATTTTGCTATGTTAATTGCATCAATATATATTTTTATCTTCTTATTTATTTATATTAAACACATATTCATGGCAGTGCAGAAGGAAAATGCAGTTCATACCTGATACCATCTGTAATCCATATAAACATATTCACTAATAGGTTTGTTAAATTTTAAATAATCTAGTGTTGAGTGATTTTTATAATGCAAAAATTTTAGTAGAGTACTATATAGGGGTTTAAGAGTCTTCGAAAGATGTTTAGGGGAACTGGTTGGAGTTTGTGTATGCACCCAGAATGTATTATTCTTTTTCCCATTTAAAATAATAAAATATTTGCATTTCCTAGGCAAATTTTGCCTTTCTACACATTTTCAGGAGTGGATTAGATTCAGGTAATTAGGAGTGCCTGTAATTCCATTACTTGAGTGCTGAAAGTATTAGACTTTGTGCTAAACATTTAATATACACTATTTTTTTTTTTAAACAAAACTACCTCAACAGAGATACCTAGAAAGAAAGAATAGAGAATGGGTGTGGAACAGAGGTTGAGAATTTCATTTTACATTTTCTTCAGATTATTCTGGTTCTTAACCCTGATATGGAATGAAATCTGACTGTTATTACAAGGACAGGGCATTCCATTCCTTTACTGTCCAGTTCCCTCCCCCATGCTCTGAATTTGAGCTATTGCTCCTTCCATTTCACTAATACTCTATTAGCCATGTTCATCACTAGCCTCTTATGGTGGATGCAATGGGTTTTAGTCCTCATCCTATATGGCTTGAACACTTTTGACCATTCAGTCCTTTTTAAACTACTTGATTCTCAAATACACACCCCATGCCTCTATTTCTTGTCTCATCTGCAGATTCTATATTCCATTACACAGTAGTTATCATAATTTAGGTGTCTTACAGATGAATGTATGGTATAATTATGTAACAATGAATTCACATCTTTCTCACTCAAAATCTGTGTTTTCCTTCTATACTCCCATTTCAATAAATGACTTCAATTTCTTGAGCTCAATACAATATAATCCATGGTCGTTCCTTGCCTTATCTTTTAGTCTAATAAATTATCAACTCCTGTTGATTCTCCCTCTTTGGTATCTCTAAAGCCATCATGTGTCCATCTTCACTGCCACTACTTTCATTCTGAATCTCATAGCTTTTGACCACTGTATATGGCAACTCCCAAATTGATTTTTCAGGTGGTCAACTAAGTATTAAAATAAATTGCTCATTTTCCTGAACTGACCACTCATATATGCTCAAATAGATGAGACAATGACAAAGCTGTCAGACCATGCACAACATGAGACAAGATACAGCAAGACTGCAGGAAGAAAGCAATGACAACACCAGTGAAGAAAAGGGGTCTTCAGGTCCAGGTGGTTCATGGAAAGCAGCTGAATTTGGTCACCAAGAGATGCACAGGTAAGGCCAAATTCCCAGGCCAAAACAAGAACCAAAGATCAACTGAAACCAACCAAGATAACTCAGAAATCAGGGAGCAGCAGTGGAGGGATCTGTAGAATTCTGCAGAATATTTCATTTTATATCCAGACTATCTTAATAAATCAGGTATATATTTGCTGGTTCTTGTACAGTAGCATCTTAAAAGATGTCATGAGACATATAGGAAACCTGCTTTCAAGAAGCAAAGTAAAATATTTCAGATGAGTGTCATAGTAGGACATGTTTGGATTAAGCCAGAAATAGGCCATAGAAAGGGATAACTTAATAAACTATTTTGGTAAGAAGGTGAAATTTATGTATAATTATATGTCATATTTAGCTTTATATCAATGTCATTCTAGGAGATCTTAAGGTGAAGAACTTTACCTTCATCCATATTTAACTGTCTCATTTGATATTTACTCAGGCTGCCTTAGTCATTCCCATAGTATAATTTTACTTACTTGAAACAGGATTTGATACAATGTGTTCTTGTTGCTTGAAGTGTATTAGAGAAAGTGTTGATGTGTTGTTGTCTAAAATACTAAAGAGCCTGTAAAAATAATTAGTTACAGATAAATAATGTGTATAGCAAAAGATGTAATTTTTGGTAAATACATTGAAATTAAAAAATTCAAAATACTCCAATAAGTTTATTCTGAAATAATGTTTTGTTTTCTAGTCAATATCAACTTGTAAAATAAACCTTAGGTTCTGGAAACCTACTGAGTCTTAATTTTTTGTAAAACTTTAAGTGAAAGTTGATAAAATTATTTTTGTTGCTCTAAATGTTACAAAGCTACGTAGATAAAACTGAGGGTCATCACATTCCTTGGCTCATTGATGAATAAAAGAAATGTACAAACGGAATGTGGAAATTATTGATTCTTCTTATTTTAAGAACTTTAACCTGATACAGGCAAAGTAAACATGTAATTTATAAGGTCTGTTTAGATCTTCACTTTGAAATGCAAAATACTTTTCTTTGTTCTAACTATAGTCCATAATGATTTTGTGGGTTCCATTGTCCTCAGGAGTAACTCTGAACTCTATAAAGATGAAGAGTTATGGAGCAGATTATGTGAAATGCTGTGTAGTTAAGTAATTAATAATGATTATAACATCCATTAATTAATAAATCCATTCTAATTGCAGTTACTTATAATAGTGAATTAAAAAATGACTTCATGTTAATGGATCAATGAGAGAAAAGAAGTAAGCCTTTATGTTTTGTAGAGAATAGATATATGGAAATTTAATAGAGGACAGAACCTGTTAAAGATATCATTTAGGTGGCTTGACCATAGATTTTTTTTAACATATCTTCCAAGGAAAGATCTTTTTTCTTATTAGGCTCTCCATGTCCAAATGGTTCATTGTCAACGACTATCTCAACATCTCCTTTGGATTAACGTAAGATATAATAAAAGCAACTCTACAGAATGATCTGATTTCCTGTAAGCTAAAAAGACATATCTGAACAAACAAAATGATTGTTTTAAGAAAATGAAGGGCCTGATCAACCAAGATGAACTTAACTGATGTTGCTATGCCACATCAATGCCTAGTCTTCTATTGTGTCCAGTAAAATTATTTCACTTTTTTTCCCTAGTACTGGGGATTAAACTCAAGCATGTTCTAGCACTAAGCTACATTCCCAGCCCTTTTTATTTTGAGACAGCATCTCACTAAGTTTCCAAGGCCAGTCTTGAACTTGAGACCTTCCTACCTCAGTCTTAGCACCTGGCAAAGCTCTTATGTTTTAATTATACTCACACAGATCATTATATGGGTCCTAAAGAAAATCCAGTAGATAGGTAGCACACTTTTTTTTCAACATTTACTGATAAGAAACAGAGACATATAGAATGTGGCCATGAAGTATCATGATTAATGATGTCAATTTATGTCTTCTCTAAAATAAGGAGTAAGGGAGGGATGAGAAGGTGACTGAGCATCTCATGAACACCAAGATGATTCTACAGAAAGAAAAAGTTGGCCTTATAGAGATCTTCATCTCAATACCAAAAGACTGTTAAGAATTTAGTCAGAGTCCCCAGTTCCAAGAAACTTAGCACATAGTTAGCACTCTAAATATTGGCTTCCAAAAAAGCTTGATTTTAGTCTGAAGGGGAAGTAGGTATATTCATCTCATTAGATTACATGGAAAACCAGGAATCAGGTGGGGGTGGAAGTGGTGGACCTTCTAAAACTCTTAAAGATCTTTTGAATTCCTTTGTTGATAAACTGGTCCTGGTTAAAGCTAAAATCCTGAAAAAAGAAGTAACAAAAGAAAACAGGTTCATGGGATGTGTACAAAGAGGGATTTTTAATGTTGTGTCTGAGAAGTTCTTTTTAATACTAAGTACACTCAAGAAATGGTGGGTGGATACCCTGGATGGAATTGGATGGTGAAGCACTAGCTTAGCATGGGTTAGGTCCTCAGTTCAATCCCTAGCATAGGAAAGAAAGGAAGAAATAGAGTGAGAGAGAGGAAGAAAGGAAGAAAAGAAGGAAGAATTTCCCTAAAGCAATTGCATCTTAACAGTTAAGACAATGTCTTCATCCCTGGCTGACATTAATAATAACAGAATTTTAAAAATCCTTGGCTAAATAATGAAGGGAAAGAAGGAGAAAATGAAGATGTGAAAAAGGAAAAACAGTAGATCTGGACACAATATAAAGGAAAAGGAAAAGAAGTTGAACCTCTTCTGTTTCCAAGAATATATATACAAAAAATCATAACCATAGCTATTATATAAAGGTTTAAATGCAGAATTTAGTTGCATATCAACATATGATCAGTTATAAATTTATGTCCAAGGTCAATGACACATTTTTCTTATTGCAAAATTATGAGTATTAATCCTGGCCCAAAAAATGGACATTGAAAAAACCTAAAATATACCTAACTCAAATATGTCTTCATTGATGTGTTTTAAATATTAGATCTCTAAAATCAGATTAATAAATTAAAATCATAATATAGTGAGATAGAAAAAATTTTCATTTCAGATAATGTAAAACATGTATTTCTGTATTCACAAACATATTTCATTTCCTGAATTTTAATTCAATTTTACTGATGTATGTTTGATAAACCTAAAATTTTAAGCATGTTCTTTTAGTAAAATGTCAATTTGCACATACATTTAACTTGCTTTCAGTATTTTTTCTCATATGTTTATTGACTTTTGGTTTAGTCTCTGAGTTCTTAAAAAATATTTCCCCTTTCTTGAGTTGGAAACTGATCTAACTTTGGTTGTACATCTGAAAATTTAATTGTAAGTAAATAAACACAACACATAGTATATAGAAATTAGAATAATAAAAATAACAACCTGAAGAGTCCTTTACCACATAAGGCATTTTGGTAGATAACTCAATTAGACATCTTCCATTTCAGAATAGAGACTCAATAGGGTGTTTCTATACCTTACTGTGATTTGAACAAATTTTTGCTGAAATAAATTAAAATTGATCAGTTAGTGATATCTACCTGAGACAAATGCATTCAGGTAAGTTCTGTTACTTGGTTACTAACTTCTCCCAAAGAAACTTTCCCACTCTATTTTTATCACACATATGGTAAAGAAAAGGAAGTGAAAATCTTTGGAGGTGTTAAGACAAAGCACACAATTGTGAGATTGAAATGCTTGGTGGATGAATCCTATTTTCTCTAAAACAAAGTATCTTTCAGTTTATCTCTGCTTCAAACAATTGTTTAGTGGTATTCTGAGATCAGTTTAGTCACGCATTTTGTAGCACTACTAGAGAGAGAATCTAAAATCGTGATGCTCACTGCATTTGGGACTGTATAGATTTTTAACAGAAAAAAATGGAAAATGGTTTTACATTAAACCAGTATTCAAAAACTTCAGTTAGTGGGTGAAGAGAGCAATCTGTATTCACAAATTCTTTACGTTAAACTGTATATGGCCCCAACTGCCCAAATAATTTCAAAACCTATTCTCTGATTTTTTGTTGTTCATGCCTAGCATCCAATCTGATTGGTTGCTGTATCCATTCTAATTGGTCCCTTTACATTTAACAGCTTTATCAAGGTAAAATTGACATATAACAAACTACTCATACTTAACTATATAATTTAAATATTTACCTATGTAAACGCCTATGAAACTGTCACTACAACAAAGATACTGAACATATCTATCATCCCAAAAAGTTTCCTTGTTCTTCTTTATAATTCCTGCCTTCTGACCCTCCTCATTGCTGATCAACTTCCTGTCACTATGCATTAGCTGAATGTTACATATATGATTTGTACTCCATTTTTTTTTTTTTTTTGGCCAATGTCTTTCATTCAGCATAAGATGATGTTGTAAAATCTATCTGTGCTTTATTCTTTTGTATTACTGAGTAAAATTTCATTGTCAGAATATACTACAATTTGTTTATCTATTTACCTGTTGATGGAATGATGCCTAAATTTTTAGGGTTATTGGAACTAGGCAGCACTAGGCTTTAAATGGACATATAGTGACAATTGCACTTTCCCTATTTTTCTAAACCTAGTTAGGTGTTCAAACTCTTCAAAGTCATATTTGTTTCACAAAATGTCAACCCCTCAGAAGTGTCAAGCTGTTGCACTTCCCGGCCCAAATTTAGTTTCGGTCAGTATATTAAAACAATTGAGGATCTCAATCAGTCAACTAATGCTTGAATGGCCTGAGTAGTCAAATTAGAAAAAATGGCTGATCTGAGATCTTTGAAAACAAACAGCTTTCCACTGGGGTTCATTTATCCTTTCCTTACTTGCTCTTTTATTTCTATTTGTTTGGATAAACTAGATAAACTTAGGCATTTTAATATTTATAAATAAAAGTTAGAACCTTATATTTATAGCATTTATTTAGGAGGAAAAAACTTTTTCTTTTTTTCCCCACAGTACTGGGGATTGACTTCAGTGGCTCTCTACCACTGAGGTATATCTCCAGTCCTTTTTTATTTTTTTATTTTGATACAGTTTCTTGCTAAGTAGCTGAGGTAGGTCTCAAACTTGTGATCCACCTGTCTAAGTCTCCCAAGCAGATGGAATTGTAGGCGTGTACCACTGTGCCTGGCTTAATTTTTATTTTCTAATTTTGATAGGTATTTCAAAAACTAAGACTAAATGTTTATTTTAAATTGGAAAAAAATCTATTGATGTCGTTCTCTTAACTGAAGGGTATAGACCAAGATGGGGCAGATTTCTAATTTTACTGATTGGCACTGTAGGAAAATGCTTGTATTTCATAGGAATGCCATTATTAATGCCCAATCCTATGGTCCTTTTTCATGCAGAACTCCCACTGGGAGTGCCATGTGAGAAAGAAATGCAGGATGAGACCCGATTATTATAACTCACAAGACTAATTATGACTTTGAGTTTTCCTGGATAAGCTAATTCTTTCTGCACCCTGAGATCAGTAAGTACAAAAGTGGCCTTGCAAGGATTTCACTGCATTTAACACTACATGCATTTACAAATAAATTTAGAGAAATTAAATAGCACTTCAGTTCTCTTCTAGTTTGTTTGAGATTTGTTTCTAAAATTATTTAAGAAAAATTTAAAAGACAATGAATGCCACAGGTGTATTTTTACTAAATAATAATAGAGACACACACTAATCATTTATTTTTTGGCCCTGACTCATTTGCTTTAAATAGACTGTTTATTTTTATTGGCATCACTGATGAATAAGACTAAAGAGGGACTTGGGAAAGCAAGGATTACAGAGAACTTGAAAGAAAAGACACAGACAAATAGGAGTTGGGAGGAAAAGAAAGAGGAGGACTGTTACAAGATGAAAGAGACTGGCAGGAGAGGCGCTGCTGAATTTTCATTTTTATTTGTGGAGACCCTTATGAATGACATAAAATGATTAGATGTTCTTGAGTGATTTGAAATCTGTTTGAGTTTTTGGTTTGACAAATCTCACAAACACTGATTCCAGGGCTTTCTATGATGCCACTATCAACAAATCCCTCCGACAGCCTTTTTTATTCAGTAGCCCATTGTACATCCATATGAGAGGGAGTTTCTTTGTGTACCAAGTAATTTCCATGTTGTGAGGTTTCTTGTCTTCAGTTACCTCCAGTTTTATGCTTTAGTCAGAAAACTCACATAGCATTCAAAAAGGAAAACTCAAAGCAATATAGACTTTTGTGCCTTTTACAAAGAATTAGGGCCGTGTGCCCCTACCAATATAGCAATATATTATATAAGGTCAATACTCCTTTTCACATGCCTCTAATACAGATGCATTTTATGAGGTAGAACAGCAAACACTGAATCACTCTAGTAGAGATACACAAAACAAGTAATTATAGCTAGTTGCAGAAAAATAATTATGCAGTTGTGTGATGAAAACCAGTTTTTAACTGGGAGGGGAAATTCTATAAAAAAAAAAAAAAGCATGTGGAAAAGCTAATGTTGTGCTCTGGGAAACAAGCTATTCTGTAAAACTTCCTAATGCAGCTGTATCATCAAGAAGATACACTTTTTCTTTTATAATAGCACATTGAACACTGCATGTAATACAAGAGGCTGGTGTGCACTTGCACACATAATTACTGCTATTTTCTGTTGACTTTTCTATCTTAAGTGACCATTTTCTCTATTATCAATTCATCTAATATTTTAGCAAGAATACCCTTTATTGTCACTTAATGCTTACCAGGTAGTCCTTGATTATGATTAAATAGACACCTAGGATCACTAGCAGTTCTATTTGGAGTTAGCTATTACTATCATAAATGTTACTGCATATTCTAGATGTCCAAGATATAGAAAATAGCATTTACTATAGAAAAAGGGCTAACAAGGCTTTATTTGTAATGCAGCATATATTTTTCTATATGGTATAGAAGACATTAATGAAATGTGTACATTTCCACAGAAGATATTTATCTCAAATATCTGCAATGTTCGCTTTGCTCTTACATGTGCCTAGTCCCCACTGAAGTCAAAAGGATTTTGTTTCCTTACTATTAAGCATGGCTGTTCTGGGCCTTTTAAGTAAATCTACCACCATGAATGAACTTAGAGCAGAAACAGCAAGTACAGCTACATTTAGGCTTTATCAGCATTTCCATTTAACACATTTTGAAACTACATTTAAAGAATGCGGAGGTTATGACACGAAGTGACAAAACCCAAGTGTCTGAGCTGGATGAAACTATCTTTAGCCAGGTTTCCTGGGCCAATGCAGTGAAGTATATGGTCTAAAGAAAGAAGCTCAGCTTTGCCTCTGAATTTTCAGGAGTGTGAAGGCTCTTTTTAAAGTCTTCATATTAAACATATCTTATCTATATACCATAATGGCATCTGTGGCCAGCAAACAAGCCTGTGAAGCTGGAGGAAGTTTCCATCCTAATCCTTTCAATTGCTTCTTGCTGCTTCTTCCCCCTACAGCCATATACTGGTCTCCATACCACTACGAAACCAAGAACAAACAAATAAGACTACCTTTGGGGCAATTTCCATGTTTGGTTTCAACTGAAATGTAACTTTTCTGAGTTTAGTAATTTGAGTTACTAAACTCTGAATTGGTTTAGTATTTGGGGGTTAGAAAAGAATTGGTCAAGAGAGAAACTTTAAAAATCCACTTTATTGAATGATGGTCCGTGTAAACAAATGACACATGTATCTACATTGAACTTGTCAGTATATATGCATCTACAAATTCTTATAAAATGCAGAAACCTTGGTGCACACACACAGTGTTCTGTATTTGTTTTATCTTAGTTATTCTCACTAATATCTTTGAGACACTTATCAACTATAAACTGTTCTTCGTTTTACAGTCTGTGTAGAGTTTGACGATAAATACACAAGTTGGTGTGATATACTGCTTTGTCATTTATAATAAGTATTGTATACTATATTTTAAATGTTTTAGTAAACATTTTCTAAGTAGTTTTCATGATGCAGTATAACCCAATATAAATTCTGGAGTTGTATGTATTGTGGTTTGTAATAACCATAAGTATGATTAAATCTTTTGCTATTTTGCTAGTTACTTCATTTTGTAAAAGGTAATGTTTTCTTTTAAAACTCAGAAAAATGTTTGTTGCTAATCTCAAGTGCTTATTTTGGCTTAAGGTATACTTGTGATTATTCTGGTTATTTAATATTAATAATTATTCTCCTTTAAAAGTAGATCTACTCATTTGGGGGATTGGTGTTTTTAATGTAATGTTAAGATTAGTGTGATTAAGTACTTTGAATTCTTAAATATTCATTTAGGCACTTCTAACAAATCTAAGTTGAATGCTTTTAAAAGTTCTTCTAAAACCATTGTCAGTTTTATTTTGTAAAATCTGCTTGAAAAATTAGTCTACCACTGTGAAAGAAATGCTTTTAATAGAGAGATGAAGAAAGGGGGGATGGGAGATTCAGAAAGAGAAAAATGTCAAGTGAATCAATATGATTAATTAAATTAAATGTGGATTCATAAAACTCATATTCGCAGATTTACACAATATATTCACAGTGACATTTAAAGCATGTTTTGAAAATCCCTAAATAAAGTCCCATGTACATGAAGACATTTTTCATCTTTAAAAAATAAAAAAGTTACCTGTATAATAGAATCATAACTTTATTGCTGCTACATGTTTCAATGATTCTTTTATAGGAAAGCAAGATAAATTTTAATATGGAAAAGTTTTAAAGGAAATTATCCCTATTTTTGCTTCTGAGATGTTTATGTTTAAGCCTATAGATAATCTTGACTAAGAATATAACATCAAAGGCTCTGTTTTAAATCCATATCAAGGTCATTTTGGTGTTAACCCATTAAATTTACAGCTCTGATGCTGCTCTTCCGCTGGGTCACTAAATTGTTAAAAGTTAGCAGATCAAATGTTTATAAGACTAAATGTTAATTTTTACAAGTTGTGAAATATGATATAGAGAGAAGGAACTGGTTCTTAGTTTTCTAAAATGTATCATTTTTTAAAAACTCAGGTGGCACAAAGACAAAAGTGATACCTTAAGCTTCCTTGTAGAATTAATATCTATGAATGACAAAAATGACAATGGGGTCTTTAACACACACAACACCTAATAGAAGAGATTTGGAGAGAACATCCAGGTTCTGACCATACTAACTAGAATGATTTCTGTTAAGTTAAATTGACTTACATAGAAATCATACTAGTTAGTACTGTCTGAACCTGGGTATTAATAGTCATTAGAAAATTAGTAGTCATTAGATACTAACTTTGAGTTGTTTATGATTACTCTCCCACAAAATTCTACTAGTGGTAGTGGTTTTCTCCTCCAATCTTATATATTTCATATTAGCATGAAGCCTTTTATTCCTGCTTTTGTGAGGAGTATATAATATTGTTTTCACAAAAATTCAGTCATAGCTCAAGCTATTTTAACAAATGACAATTTTTTCCTTGTAAAAAAAGGTTCCAAGATAAAGGTTTTACATCACTGAGAAAATGGAGGAAAATTGAGAGTATACTTTATTTCCTTTAGGAGCCTGCTATTGATGATGAAAAATCAGAAACAAATGTAATTGGTAAAACAAACCCCAAAGGAAGTGTTGTATCTCAAATAGGGGAATATTTTTAGTTGTAAATAGCTCAATTTTATTTCTAGGACCTAAAATATGTATTCCTGCTCCCCCCACACCCCAATCTTGCTTCCAATTTCAAAACTTCAACCTTATCAGAGTAAACAAGCTATTGTCAGAATAGAAAATCCAGCTAAGGTTTGAGGGCTGCTGCCACTTCCCTCTCTTCCTTGCACAATTCGGTGCCAATAGCTATTGGAAAAGGGAAGAAAGAAAGGTCTGCCACTGTGGCGTGTGGAAGTAAAGGGGCAGAGGGGCATCACTTCAATCTCTTGGCTCTGGTTCTTTCTCACTCTCGCATCTCCAGAGAAAAGAGATGCTCTTCATTCACAAAACAAAACAAGAAAATCTCTATAATTATTTTTGGCTCAGCTCCATTGAAATTCATTCTCCTGGAAGCGACTCTGTTTTAGATTAAAACAATGCTTAGAATATTCATTCTCTGCTCTCTCTTTCTTTCTTTCCCACTCAGTACCCCTGCATACCACCCACCCCCACCCACCCCCATTTTCCTCTTGTTTTCTCTATTTCTCAGTCTTGGTTGCTTTTGCTCTCTGCCCCTGCCTTTGATGATATTTTTTCTCTATCGTACCAAGGTTGGGCCTCAGAGGCTGCTAACACCAATGCCTTTAAGGGCCTACTCAAGGTCTCCATGTTTAGCGTTAGTTGTTCAAGTCTCATCCCTCTTCCAACCCGGAAATTTCCCCCATCCTATGTCCCTCTTCATATTTTAGGATTGTTAAGTCACTAATACAGTGTTTTGAACTAAAAACTAGATCATTTCTCATCTTACCCTATTCAGTAAAATTAGAAATGAAATTCACTTTCTCTTTCCTTTAGCCCTCCAATTCTCAAAGGATGGATAAAATTGTCACCACCCATGGTAGGTAGTGGCTATTAAATTCCAGTAGCAAAGCTTTAAAAAGTATTATTTTAAACATCTAAATTTAATGATGCAGTCTAACGAAATTTAGTGTATGAAACAAAAACATAAAGAATGGTTTCTCTATCAGTAACTTTTTTCATTTTTTTTTTCCCTGTTAAGGTAAGAGAAAACAATTTCAGCAAATGGAAGGTAGAATTCCTGCTCCAAATAAAGTTTGTGTGTGTATATTAACAAAAGGTATCTGTTCTATAAAACATGGGATCCTCTTTCCTGAAACAGTGGATTCATTTCGAATCCTAATAAAAGGTAAGAATTTTATTTATAATGACTTAACATTTTGTGGGATACCAATTTCCTGTACCTTTCAATTCTTGGTGCTGAGGGCAAAAGTTGCTGATAAACCTTTCATAGAAAGAGGTGGATCAGATATCTACTTTCATTAGCATTAATGTGTTTTTCTATTTCTCACTTTCTAATTGGAATAATTAATTTGTGTTCATTTCAAATTCTTGGTTGTTAGCAAAAGCATCCAACCTTAGTACCCATCAGCCTGGAGTGTGCATCCTATTTAGGGTGTATTCCTACTCCTTTGAACAAGGACTGTTTTGTGTGGATAGTGCATTCACTTATAAGTAGGTCCTATCCTTGACAGAAAAAACAAAGTCCTGACAGTTGCCCAGATGTGAAATATCTCTGGGATTTCCTATCTGTTCAACAACATTAAAGCAATCTTATAACCATGTATTTTTAAAAGTTTGGGAATCTATTTCTAAGACTTCACAAGAACCCTGATCATTAGACTCTGTTTGGTTTACCAAATAAAGAGGTAAAGAAAAAAGGGGGGGAATCACACACTGCCATTAATTACACTGTAAACATTTAATATATATTCTTTCTTTCTATCCTTTGCCCTTTTCAAAAGGAAAGGTGGTAATTTACATGTACTCTGCCTCGTTCCTCTCATTGTTTTATTTCTTTTCTTTCTGGCTTTCTTTCACTTCAGTAAAAAAGAGGTGGACATGTTTGAGAAGATAGAAATGTTTACCTAATACATTTCTTCATTTAAAGAAACAGCTTATGCATCTTCTATTTTGTCTTATGACCTTTGTTAAAGCACTAATCTGGAAGCCACAATTTAATTACAAATATTGTAAGGGGAGTCCAGAAGGTATACATAACCCTTCATTCTTAGCCAAATAAGAGGATGTTTAACAGCAATGTATGGTTGCAGCAATGGTTATGTTTGGGATCCATATGCATGTTCAACTCACACATTCAGGCAGTGCAATAAAGCACGGAAAAAACAGCTGATACACAAAAGGGACCGTCTAGACAGTGCCCCATCAGTCTGGCTAAATTTGGTGCTGGCATTCCCAATGGGATTGTAATATAATTGTTCTGGTGTCTGCGTTCATTCCCCCTGTCAAACACCATTCCAAATATACATCCTTCTCCCCCAAACCCTTCTTCCACAAATATGAAGCCCAAACTGTGCCATGCAGAAGAGAATGTTAGGATGGCCCCAGCCTAAGGAAATGTTATAATTTAGCAAAATCATGTCATTTAATTCCTTTTAAAAATCCCTTTGTTACTTCTTAACTTAAAATAGAATTAATTTCAGCCAAATTTTAATAATTTAAATTAAGACCATGGAAAAAAATTTAAATGCAAATGTAAACAACCTTAAAAAATTGAACACCTTATATGAAAGCAAATAGGCCTTTTTACTCCTTTGTATTTATTAACCTCTGTTAGAAAATTTAACAGAAATCAGAGATGTGAAAGTGTAATGATGGACATGGATCATAAATTCTAATGAAGAAAAGGCTAATGAAAACAATGTTAAGCAAAAGCATTGAAAAATGCAAATAGTGTATTTCTTCTTTCTTGAGTTTGAAGCTCTAATATTTTTTTCTCTCTGAACATCTTTTGAAAGTTCAATTTCTGTTAATTGATATATGAATGTTTTCATAATTTGACTTTTTATTAGAGAAACCTGCAACATTTACCCATCCATTTTTAATAACTGTCAATATTTTTAAATATTCTAATTCAAGACATTATGAAAATGAAAATCATTACTTAAAGAATAAAATAAACCAAAAAGCACAACATTAAAATGAATAATATACAGAGCATTGATAAAAATGCTTATAATCTGAAAGGTTCCACAACACGGAAATTAAAGCGGACAGATTTTTTTAAGGAAAATGCAGATTTGAGGATTGCCATATAATATGATAACTATACACAATTGTTTTATTTTCTATTTCAGCCTGTCACCTGTGGGCATTGTTTAGATATTTGCATTGACCAGAAAACCCTATTTTTAAATTTTTCCAAGAAAAATTATCTTGGGAAACAAGCTGGGCTGTTTAAGTGTGGTTCTCTTCTTGTATTTCTGATTTTGGAAGTTTTAGCCTCCTTTCTCTGATACTGTAAACAGAAATTTGTCTCCCACCTCCCAGCAGTTTTGAGATGCTAGCTTAGAATCCCAAGTGAGTGAAGTCTCCCAGCCCCCATCAGGGACCATTCTAGCTAGAGAAAAATCAAAGAAAATACTTCAGGCACTAGACCCTGCCTTTATCCAGCTTCAGGAGGCCGAGAGACAAACACACCAACCAAAACGGGGCACAAGCAAGAAATGGCGCAAGACACAGGGCCTCAACTCGCACAAAGACAGAGCACCAGTCACACAAAAAATTGCCACTGACACCACCAAGAAATAGTCAGATATATTTTATAAATGTCCTAAAATTCTCGTATGGAAAAGAAAGACTGAAAACTAAGATTAAGAGGTTGTATCCTTCCATTTTAAATTTAAAACCGTAATTAGTGATTTCATATTTTTTTTCTTCATTGTATGAATTTGCTATTCTGAATTTTCATGAGTACTAAAAACATAATCATTAAAAAACATGACACGAAAAATATTTTAACAGAGAGTCTATACAGAGCTGGGTGTTTTGTTTATGATTATTTTTTATTCACTTTATTTTATTTTTTGAATATGTAGTGGCAGAAAGGGAAAGAAAGGCATACTGTAGGCCTCTTTGAGATGAAACAGTGTAGCAAAATCTGAGTTTTATACTTGGTTTTTAAACTATTGAATAATATCCTATGAGACCTCTTAGGTCTTAACTGGATTAAAATGAATATATTTGTGCTCCGCTCTTTTCAGTTAACTAATGTGCATGTGAATTGATAGTGTGTGAGGGAACGGGTGAGAGAAAGTATATGTGACACTGGGAGTGGGTGTAGGGGACAGGCTGAGTGTGACTGTGTGAAGGAGTGTGCAGGTCGGTGTAGGTTACCCCTAAGAGTGAGAGCAATGAAATTGAGCAGGCCTTGGGGTCTGTCGCGTTTTGTCAGGAGCCACAGGAGCAGCTTAGTGGGAGATGAGGGGGGAGGGGAAGGTGAAGGTAAAGGGAGGGTGGAGAAGGGGTGTGGCGTGTGTGTGTGTGTGTGTGTGTGTGTGTGTGTGTGTGTGTGTGGTGTGTGTGTGGTGTGTGTGTGTGTGGGGTGTGTGTGTGTGTGTGTGTGGGTTGGGGGGGTGGCTCTGAGGCTTCAGTTATGACTGAGCCTTGGGTTTTTGTTTTGTGGGTTCCCAGCATAAACAGACTGGAGTTTCAGGTTCAGGGTGGAGTACAGGCAAAGAGATCCTCATTCCGAGTTTCTCCCTCTGGTCTTTCCTATGGCTGCTACTCAGAACATTGCTGCTGGGAAGTTAGGAGTGGGGGGAGAAGCAAGGGATGGGGGTCTGTCTGCAGCTGCCCCTCTCACACTTGAATAAAAGAACTTTTTTTTTCAGGGGTAGGGAAGCTGTGAATACCTTTCCCAATAAGAGATGAGGCATATTGAAAACTATATTAAATTACCCTGATTAACAATTTAGCCACGAACAGGGGAGCTTTGGGAGATCTCTATAGGCAGGACTGGGGGCTATTCATGCCAGCAGCTAAGAGGTCGAAAGGTTTCTGAAGTTCACAGGCTCAGAGCCTTTGTTATGCTAACAGACAATCTCAAATCAGCTGCCTAGTGGAGTGTGAAATATAAATGATTCCTTGAGAACTTCCAATAAGTTGTCACTCTTGCTCTCCAAATACCAGGACAGGCTGCTAATTTCTAGCAGGCCCTTTTGCAACATTGCTAGTCCTAAATGAATGCCTTTGTAGTTCAAATAATCTTTTCAAGGGAGCTGTCCTATCATCATAGCCCAAATGCATCTTGGTTTTGACTATTAAATGAAAATCAGGACTCAGCCGTGCTTGACTTTTCCAAGCAGCCGATGTTTGGGAAGGGTGGTGGCAGCTCTCATGCACAACAAGTTAGCACCCACTGCAGGAGGGCCAGGGCATTAATAACAACCTACAGCCCCAGCTACCCCAACTCTCACCCCCCACTCCCTACCAGGAACAAAGCTTCCAGAGAGATTTACGGGGCTTCCCTCAGGCTGGACTACCTTTCTCTTTCAACCACACCAACATTTCTCAGATTTATGGACCCTCTGTCCAACAGGATGGCCAGCTGACCTGCTAGCATCTGACTGGCCACTTCCAAGAATCAACTTTGGGGATGAACGTATTCATTCTTCAGGACAGACCAGGCCAAGAAGAAGAGGGCAAGATGTGTGTCCAGGCCATGTCCCTAGTATCAAATGTCTGTAGCTATTACCTTATCATTTTCCCCTAAGAAGGATACAAACATGTCTTGTGACCTTGGGTGTGACCTTTGACCATGTACAGATGGATAGAAAAAAGTCCTGGATTTTTGAGTCTGAATACAAATCTTTTAAAATAAGGAACCCCTGCCCCTTTCCATTCCAAACCTCAAACAAGCTGGTGGGAGTGAGAATAAGAATCTATCAAGAAGACTATGCCCCAAATAAACCTTCAAGTAGGAAGGGACAAGGCCAATTTACACAAATGAGAAAACACACCAAAGAAAGGCGAGAAACCAAAGGGAATTTAAAAAATCATTGGCATCAGTCTTCACAAAGGAATAGCACCAATAACTTAGGTCCTAAAATTTTTGATATTTCTACTCCACATTGTCAACTTTTTGCTGAAAAACAAAAAGGTCCATAATATTACAGAAGCTTTGGCTTTTTTCAAACAGAGCAGGTTTGAATTTTTGAGGCAAGCAATGGGGAAAAGAAATCTAATGGACCACCTCTTTTAATATATTCTCGGGCTAAGTTCACAACATGAACACAGAAAAAATATTTTTAAATATGTTCTCAAGTAACTTCATAAAGCCAAAGGATATAGCTATACAGAAAAATACCGAGGTCCTTGATTTTCATCCTCTTGTTCTTTAACTAAAACAATTTAAAATTCTATATCAAAAATATTTGGGGGGACTTTGTTTTGATTAGCATAGAAACTGGGTTAAGTAAACACTGTTTTGTTTCTGAGGTATACTAAGATTTATGGCCATATTTTAAAATGTGACTTAGATATCAGTAAGAATGGTGGGGTGACTTTCACCAGTTTTAAAATCATCTGGCTTACACATTTTCTTCTTGCTTTTTAAAAACCCAGGATACAAACCACAGTCCTAAAGGATTCTGGGATTCAGCTCAGAGAATTTGGTTGATAGAGTAGGAGGGAGTGTTTAGGAACCAGGTCTTTCAGATCCTTATTTGTTTCACTCAGTAAAACAAACTGTAAATAATATTGCTAGGAAAATTAGTTCAGATTACTGACATTAAGGGAGTAAAAGTTTATAGTTTCTTCTGCCAAATATCAGAATTAGACAATAATTTGTTATTGATTGGCTCACACTCTTTTCAGAGGGACTTAGTATCCTTGTTCTCCTTATTTTAGAGACAGTAGACTGCTTGGCTTAGGACACACTTCTTATTACACAATAAGAAGACAATATTGATAACTGAAAATCCAGTGGATGTGATACAATGGGCTTAAATTCAGCTCTTCATCCCTTTTCAATTTTTAAAAATTTAATTAATATTAAACTGTAGAATGTCTACATGTTATTGACATATGCTGGACATTCAAAGGAGAAATACTGTCCCTGTGCTTTCCAAATACTTATTTTACCACTTCGAAGTGTCCTCTCTCTTTCCGTCTTTAACACATCAAAACAGGGAAGAAAGCGCTTTTGTGTTATAACTACAGAGAAAACATTTGAGAAAGTGTCAATGCACTGAATACCAGCACCAGTTTGGGGGTTGGTTTGTTTTTCCCCCTGCCGTGGTATTTCTTTTCCCTTTGCTTTTTCAGTCTTTAAACTCTGGCCACTTTGAGAAAAGCAATGGTCAAAATGAAAAGTTAGGACAAATTGCATTAAACCTGTGTTGGCTAGAATATGAGCCTGATGAAAGCAGTGTTGGGACATTACAGAGCCACAGCAGCTCTCCACACACTGAAAAATAAAATAAAATAAAAAGTAAAAGCTGGTCTCTCATGTTTTGCTAAATACCTATGATCTAAGAGAAAGAGAGTTCCTTAAAAAAAAAAAGTTTCCAAGGTTGCCATTTCTCCACAGTGGAGGAGTCTGACTGTGTTTGGGTGCATGCATGTGAGTGTGTGTTTGGGGAAAAAAGACAGAATGGGGGAGGAGGAAGGGCAGATAACTTTACTGACATATTAATTCTTTAGATAGCAGCAAATGAATGGTCCAAATAGACATTTGTTTCCCTTAATAGGTTTTGTACAGGTCTCTTACAAGCTGTGGCATATGCTTCATTTATATGTATATTTATTTAGAAGGATAGAGAATAATAGGTGTAGTTTGTCTGTAGTCGCAGTTATTATTTAAAGTCCAAAGAGGTTACAAGTTTTTTTGTACTCCAAACACAAATACAAAGGTCTCTTGAATATGCCTCTTGCTTTCTGTTGAGGGCCAATTAAAAATAAAGATAATATTCTAACTATTGAGCCTTAGGAGGAGTGAGAATAAGGCTAAAAGGCAAAATGTTTCCAAGATGGCTGCCTCTTCCTTCTTCCTCCTCCTTACTGCCTGTTTTCCACATAGAAATTAATGTAATATTTTGTTTAGAAATCACATTGTAGGTCATTTGCAAATGAGACAGTCTCTGAGGCCCCAACATCTGCCTAGAATACCCTCATGATGCTATCGAGGTATGCAGAGAGATTAAAATGCAAACATTCAAATGCAGTTAGGTTTGTACATAGTGACTAGACTCACACACATACACACTTGAATGTGTGAACAAAACACACAGCTGCAAATGAAATAAAAGGCCAAAATCCTTCTTAATTCTTAGGACAGAAGGGCAAAGGAGGGCACCAGGCCACCACCTACCTCCCCAAAGGTTAGAAAATGCACTGTTCATGGTGTGGATTCGATTTTTTAAAAAAGATATATCTTACTGATGACTCTCTCATTAGCCAGACTTCTGAAGTCTGGGGAGACAAGATTTCCATAAATTATCTCTCTAACTCATCTCATGCTGGTGCAAAATGCAAAGCTAAATTTTTTTTTAATTTTTGTATTTTTTAGAAGGAGAGGATATGAGGCTAACTATCTTCTTTTCAATCATGTTAAAGGATTAAGATCACTAGTAATACTACTATTAATTATGATAAATATGTTTTTAATCATAAAAATCCCACCCATAAAGAGAAATTTGAAATAATATAGGGAATAAATAAAAGTATATTTGGCTCTTTCTAACAGATTTATAACAGCTTACTGTGGAGACTTGAGTGCACTAGGCATAGAACAAAGCAAATGGTTTAGTTCCTATAGGAAATATATTAGAAAGGAAAAAAGGAAAAAAAAAAAAAAACCCACAACCCTTTATCTAAAAGCCATCAGGGACAAGCACTCAATACAAGTTAACAAGCAGGAACTGATAAGATAACATTTATATGAGGTCAGAAGTCAAATGCCAGTCAAAGGCTTTTAACCTCTTGGGTCATAAACAGGAATAGTTAAAAGTGAGAGGTAGTTATTTATCGGATTTTAAGGGTACCTGATCATTGCCAGAGAATTTCCAATGATGAAACTAATTGGGATTTATAGAAAAAGAACTTTGTAGCTGTTCAAAGAAAATTAACCTACACACCCACAATTCTTCAATTGGTAGGGAGAAAAACAAACAAAAAACCCTTTCTTTGGGGAGTGGGGACAAATCTGGTAATTTAAACAGTTTTAAGAACAAAAATCTCTCTCAGAAGCAGTAATTTATGGTTAATGTACATATCAACTAAAATATAGTAAATTATATTTGTGCAAATTTAACAAAATAAGCATTACATAATTTATTTCCATTTGTTGTTCTTTTTCTTTTACTCCCTTTCAGACTTCCTAAATTAAACAAAATACAACTCCAAAATCACAATACTTCTTGACCTCAAAATGCCATCGTTTATAAATTTAAAATTATATATATTCTAATAGCAATTATTTTAAAACATCAGAAAATTGAAACAACTTAAAATTTTATCTTAATCTATCCAGAGAAACAGATGTCATCTTTTATTTGCTTCAGGAATATTTTTTCTTTGTTTTGATTTTTGTCCTTTTCTCCTTTCTTTCCTTTTTCACGTTTACATTTCAAACTCCCAAGCAGTTCCTGGTCCCTGAGTCCATGCAGGTTTATATTTTCAAAGCATACCCACCCTCCTTTTTTTTCTTTTGCAATAAAAGAAAGCAGATCTAGATATTTCTTTCTAGAAAGAGATAGAGGGATTGTTGTTAGGCCTGCTAAGGCCCACTGTTTCTTTAAACAGAGTCCACAATACACTAGGCGAACATTGTGGATTTAAAATGCTTTTAAATATTTATCACTAGTATTTTATCATCATATTCAAATGACACCTGGCGTGCACTCACCTTTATTGACAATCTCTGTTCTGAAAGTCCATTTGCTTCCTTAAAGCCCCCCAAGCAGAACAAGGACTACCCGTTTTCATTCAGTTAATGTTTAGTAAAAAACCAAGCAACCTTAATCAGCATGCTGATTGCATCGTCAACTAACAAATAATTTACTACTCTGAGCATTGCATTCCATTAAAAGCTCATTAAATTTTCTGTTCTCCAATGGGAGGTTTAGCTTTTGAACTGCATGCTTTTGCTTTGAATGATCATTTATTCAATTTTTGCAAAATGTTGTGGGGTTTTTTTTTCCTCCTAAAGTATAGGTAAGCATTTCAATACCTTTAGACTGTGAACATATGGAAACACAGCCCAGGGTTTGAGAATGTTCTATTTGATTTATAAACTCTGTTTAACAAAAATTCGACACAATCTCTTGTACTTTTAGGATATCCTGGAAAAATTGAGAATATCTGTACTTATATGTGATCTAAACACACCCTCAGAAATATTAATACATAATATAAAATATCAAATCTTTTTTAAAGCTTATTCTTTTACGCATATATTGTTATTTTTATGCTTGTACATAGTTGTTGTCCACTAATTCAAAAAGCGGCATGACATCACAAAGCCCTTACCCTATTTGATGCCAAACTTAATACCTCAGGGGGTGGGTGATGGTGGTGGTGGCGGCTGGTTACCCAAAGAAATCCACATTTTCTAGGGTTTGCACATTTTTTACAAACCCCTAATCCCCTGAATTGTTTTCATGCCCAGACTCGTCTAGGAAAGCACATATTTATTATTTTTAATTTAGGGAAATGTAGAAAAATATCAGGCCCCAAATTAACATGCATCTTTGGATTGCTAATTGTGCTCATTGCAAATTTGGGTCATTTTGCATGAGTGACTCTAATGTGGGGCTGAGATTGCCACGCAGCTCAGTGGATTCCTGATTCCCCGCGCTAATCCTGAGCTCGGTGATTGTGTCAGGTGCAGTTCTGTATGCTCTAGCAGCTGGCTCATCCTCATCAATGCAAATAAGGCAACTCCTACAATCAGGGCCTCATGAGTGTGAGGCCTGATTGCTGAGGGCAGGCTAAAGCACTACACAGACTCTCACTTTCAAATCACGCTAAGTGACAAGACAACTGCAGTGTCCCTCCAGTTCAAAATCAACCTTTAGAAAACAAAACAAGAAGAAGGGGATGGTTACAAAGAAGAGGAAAACCCCAGTGTTTGGGAAGTGGACTCGTTTAGATGGGCTTTATTTAGGTACAGAGATAATGTAAAGTGCATTTCAACAAATAATTATTTAGCTCCTATTCTGTGCAAGAGACTTTGTTTTAGGAGCTTCAGGGGATGCAAAGGTAAGGGAGACACAGTCCCTGCCTTCAAAGGACCCTATGATTTGATTGCAGAAAATTGTAAAATTAAGATAATAGCAGAACTATCATTAGGGAGCAGTCACCAAAATCTTAAATGAAAACCATAAAACATACTTTTAAGAGAAGTTTTTAGAGATATCATTATGGAGCGATGTTGAAAGTAAGGCTTTGGAAGCTTCAGGTTCAAATCCCAGCTTTGCCACTTACTTGCTTCAAGTTACTTCACCTTTCTAAACTGTAATGTCATCATCTGCAAGATGGTGGTAACTCGAGGACCTACTTCATGGGGATCTTAGAAGGATGACATGAGATTGCATAAATAACACACCACCAGTTTGGCATATAGTAAGTGCTCAGTAATGTCAGTTGTGATTATTATTATTTCCTCCTTAACACACAAAGAAAGGAGAAATCGGGAAATAAAAAAGTGCCACAGTTTGAAAGACATTTATTTAATCTTTTCTCTAAATTCTCATTTTACATGTAGCACTTACTTTGTGGAAGTGAAAATACTGTGAATGCTAAAAGTCCTCTATCTCCTAGTGGCATCTGGACAACCATGGTTACTTGGAACTCGAAGAGGAGAACAAGAAATCCCTGTGCCTTTCCTTTTCTTCTTTTCCAAACAAGTGTGCAGACTTCCCCTGCATTTCAGCCCCACCCTCTTTATTTTACTGCCTAATCTATAAAGGAGGATTAGCAGCAGCATGCTGCTTTGGCATGGAGCAGATTCTGGGTGAGGACCTGTAGGTAGAGTTTAATGAATACAATTTTCTAGGACTGTGAGTGCATATTTTTAGCTCCATGCTGGGCTCCAGTGTTGGCTCTTGAGACAGATGAACAGACCCTTTGATCAGACTTACGTGTTGCTCCATGAAGAACCTTTTTCAGAAAGTAGTTGGGGAAAAATGTCTTATTTTCCTTACTCCTAATTTGAACTCTATAGAATTCAGATTCCAGATAACTCGTTTCCCAAAAGTGGCATTACAACATTGAGATGCACCACTGTGGGGAGAAAAGGTATCTTTGCACAGGAAAAGATCCACTTTCTCAATAAAGAAGATGGCTGGTGCGCAAGTGTGCAGTCGCCATCCTTTCCCCTTTGAGAGTAGGGTAGAGGTAGTTAACCTTCCTGGGGGAGGTTTGGCCGAGACAACATCATAGACACCATATCCCCCCTGGAGTTACCAAACAATAAAACTGCTTCCTTTGCCAAACATAAAGAATGGTCTGGAGTTGGGTATTAGCAAACAGCAAACTACAGAAAGAAGAAAGGAAAGGAGGGTCAGAGAAGGAAGAAAAGGGAGAATTGAGAGAAGGACAGAAGAAAAGAAAGAAAATTACGTTAAGAGAAAAGTATAAAATAAGATTTTTTTTTTCTTCTTTGGTTTGCCACAGAGAGGGCAGCCATCCAGTCTTGTCTTAAATTCATCCAGTGTCAGGTAAGGATGGGGAGGTGGAGAAGGAAGAATTTTGATGTAAAGCCAAGCAGGTCAGAAATGACATGCAGGGTCTCTTGGAAATACCTGAGGTTTTAGTACCTTGGCATTGGGAGAGGGTGCACAAGATAGGGAAGCATTTGATCTTTTGCATTACTGCTCAGGACCTTCTCCTTCTCTTTCTAATAGGATTAACAGATATTTTGCTAAGCAGAAATCAAAATGTGTCAAATCATCTGAGACAGTCAATTTGTTCACAATGCCCACATTCTTGCAGTACAGATGTAGCACTATTCAAAAACAGTTTCATTTCAAGAGATACAATGCAGCAGAGAGGTAAACATTTATCTTCATAATCTTACCCTCCTTTCAGACTGCTTAATTTTTCTCAGTGATTTTCCCCTCCTCTTTCACTACCCCCCTCCACAAGCCCCACCCCAGCTCAGCTTCAAAACATCTAGTACAAAAAGACATGACTTCCCCTGAGGATTCAGATCTCAGTGATCCTGATGATGCAATGTGTGCTCTCCATTATTCCTGGAGCTCCCTGGATGTGCGTCTGTCTCCAGTTATCCTGATTTTTGCCTCACTTACAAATCCTCCTGCAAAGGTTACCTCCACCTCTTCCTCCCACCTCATCCCCCAGTTATCAGAACTCCTTCCCCACCCCACCCCTACACTCCTTTTTTTTTATTGTTATTATTGCTATTATCATCCTCTGCAAGCACAGCCCTCTTCTGCTTCTCCTTAGGGAAGCATTAAGTTGCCTTCCTTTGTGCTACCTTAAAACTGCTTGTCCTCCTCGGCTCCCTTTGAACACCACAGACCAGTGTCACCTTTGGAACAATGAATGAAAGTGGTTAGAGTAGGATTCCAACTTCACCTGGCTGGCATTCCTGAAAAATCACAAGCGTTTTCATCCCTCTCCCCACCTCCCTTCCTTTTCATTGAGACTCCATAAGACAGCAGCAATTAGAAGCTCAGAAATGAATAGAAACAATAGAAACTGGTGTGTTTTTATTCTTCATACCCGAATAACAGACCTTTAGCAAACAGAATAAAGTCCTGATTTTATTCCTTTTTCTACCACTTGTTATAGAATAGACTCGAACTACGTCCACTAAAGGCCCACGTGCTGGAGGCTTGGTCCCCAACTTGGCACCATTGGAAAGTGTAGAACCTTTAAAAGGCGGGGCCTGGTGGAAGATTTTTGGTCACTGGGGGTATGGGGTCCCAGTTTTGGGTTATGGGGACTGTGTGGTCCAGTTTTTTTATTTTTTATTTTTTGATTTTTTATGCCCTGGCCATGAGGTGCCTGGCTTGGTTCTGCCATGCCTTCTGCCATGGTGTGCTGCCTCACCACAGACCCAAAGCAATAGGGACAATCAATCATAGACCGAAACCTCTCAAAGTGTGAGTCAGAATAAACCTTTTCTCTTTATAAGTTGATTTATCTCAGGTATTTTTTTAAATGATAGAAAGCTGACTAATATCACTTGTATATTCAACATACCTGTAAAGCTCTTCAGAAAAGGGGATTCTTCAAGCTAATTTCCAAAACAACAGATTTTCTATTGATATATTTTAGATATTTTTTCAACCTGACTGTTTTATGTGATGTGATCATGGTGCCAAAACGTAATAAATTGGTCCATTCTCCCTAGAAAGTCCTTTCCACCATTGCCTTTCCAACCTGTTAAAATTCTACCCATTGAGCAGGGTCCAGTTGCATCACATATCTGCTAGGAAACTTCCTCAGATCCTCCCATAAGAGTTCTTCTCCTTCCCTCAGGACTTACACTACTGTATTTATGCCTGCACTCTATCACCTGTTAGAGTTAGTTTAGCAGTCTAGATATTGTTGATGTCTATATGCACAAACCAAACCATGATGCTGTAAGAAAAATAACTTATTTCCTCCTTCATGGTTTCTCAAAGAGGGGCCTAGCACAATCTGGTGGGTGACTGTTGATTGAGGATGATGGCCTGGTCTTTTGAATCAGAGAAAACCCCACAGGTCCCTGTTTTGAGCTTGACTGAATCAGGGAGACATCAAGACAGCTCTGGCCCACTTCTTCCACACCATTTCCACTTACATTTGACAGTGATTTTGAGGCTTCCCTACATTAGAATTTTTAATATTTTTTCATCTAAATGCTCATCTTTAGTAAATACATAACAAGATGGATTGTGAAGTGAGGGAATTAAAAAGTGCTATCTTATATCTGAATGAATAAATCATTTATATTAGCTCTTCTGTTTCTAGGCTGGTCTGAAATTGGCAACAAATATCTAGGCATCAATACACTTGGATATGGTGTACTATTTATTGTTTTTAAAAAATTTTAAGCACCTGGCAAGTTGTTTACTATGTCAATGGCATTGGCTTTAAAAAGGAGTTGTTGTGCTACATGCGTTTATATTTGGCTTTTGAGTCATCCTTATTATTTTGGTTTTTATTTGCACCAGGTATTTATCTTCAAAGAATCACCACCACCTCAACAAAGCCCTAGTTCATATTTTAACATTTTTCTTCAAATCATACCTTGTTTGCAACCCTATCATTTCAGTATTGAGTTTTTTTCTCCTGATAAGGCAAATGACACTTTAGCCTTAGTTAATGTAAAACAGGAAGGTGTTAATCTCATTTTCAACATGTCAGCTCTTCCAGGTGGGGTATTAATATGTAAGATCCCCTGCTGGCAGACTCAACAGAATCTTTCTGGCTGTGAAGTGAAGTCCAAACCTGGTAATTTTTGCTTTCCTTTATTGTATGTGCTCAAGTCTGCTTCATTCATTGAAAAAGATATATCAGTAGCTAAATGCATATAAAGAAACAAAGAGACGTTTGCAAACTATTGACTTAACTCTGTACTCAGACACTATGATTTGTTTTAAAATATTCACACACTACAAACATCTGGGAATGTTTGATGATAAATAGCAACTAGGTAAGATATATTTAAAAGACCCTCTGAGACTTATAATTTTTGCATCAGAGAACTCAGTCCAGAGTCACCGTTTGCTTTCTTTAATATGTTTTCTTTAATGCAATTGTAAAGAGCTAAACAAGAACAGGTATGAACAATTTTGCAGGAGGTGTTTCAGAATCCCACATGCAATGAGAAAACTTACATTCTTGAAGTAACATGGGACTGAACTTTTTATTTTTTCTTCAATGTGTAGAGATAAAAAAATTAATAAAAAGTTTCATGGTATTGAGTTGTTATGAATAAAAGTGTCAAGGAAATATGTTTCTTTTTAAAAATTTTTTAATTTATTCTTTTTAGATATACATGCCAGTGGAGTGTATTTTGACATATTACACATACATGGAGTATAACTTATTCTAATTAGTATTCCATTCTTGAGGTTGTACATGATGTGGAGTTTTACTAGTGGTATATTCATATAAGAACATAAGAAAGTTATGTCTGATTCATTCTACTGTTTTTTATAGAAATTTTTATGAGTTTTCAGGCCTTGTTCTAGTTATCTTACTCTCTTCCCATAAACACTAAAGGGGATTTTTAAAGGACTACTTAAAATCTGTTAAGGAAGACAAAAAAGAAAGCACTAATTATAGTGAATATAAATAAATAAAAAATTAAGCTTTCTTATTTGTAAATATGATTGAGGATTTTGAAGGCTCTTATTTTTTAATACATAAAAATTGTTCATATTTATTGGGTATCATGTGACGTTTCAATAGGTGAGTACATGGTTTAATATTCACATCATGGAAATATATTTCCTCGGTTATCACTTGTTTAAGGTAGAAACATTTAAAAATCCTTTCTTCTGGCTATACCTGTATAGTATATTATATATACATATACAGTACATTATTGTCTTTAATAGACACTTTACTGTGCAATTGAACACCAAAACTTCTTTTTCCCACCTAACTATAACTCAGTACCCATTAATCAACTTTCCGGATTCCTCTCTTCCCCCTACTCTCCCTAGTCTCTGGTATCCACGATTCTACTCTCAACTTCTATGTGATCATCCTTTTTTAAAATATATATTCTGCACAAGAATGAGACCACATGGACTTGTCTTTGTGGGTCTGGCTTGTTTCTCTTAACATGATGATCTCCAGTTACAGTCATGTTCTCACAAATGACAGAATTTCATTCTTTTATAGCTAAATAGTATTCCATTGTGTATACGGGCCACATTTTCTTTATCCACTCATCAGCTGTTGAACACTTAGGCTGTTTCCAATTCTCAGCTGTTGTGAATAGTGCTGCAATAAACATGAGAGTGAACATGAGACATCTCTTCAGCATGCTGATTTCATTTCCTGTGGATAGATACCCAGTAGTGGAATGGCTGAATAATAAAGGTAGTTCTTTCCTTAATTTTTTGAGGAACCTCTACACTGATTTCTGTGATTGTTGTACTAATTTACATTCTAACCAATGGTGTGCTAGAGTTTCCTTTCTCCACATCTTCACCAGTACTTATTATCTTTTTCTGTTACCTGCCGCTATAAAATGTGGTATCTCATTGTGGTTTAGATTTGCATTTCCCTGATGATTAGTGATGTTAAGTTGTGTGTGTGTGTGTGTGTGTGTGTGTGTATGTGTGTTCCTGTTAGCCATTTGTATATTTTGCTCTGAAAATGTCTAGAAACAGATCTTTTGGTCACAGCAGTGGAAAAGCTGATTAAAATAGGCAGAAATATTTTGCAAAAAATTTAAGAACAAATAATCCTCTGATAGCCCTTTTAAATTTTCCTTTTCTGTTAAATGTGTTACATTTTAGATTTAAATTATTTTATTTAAAATAAATTTGTTTACATTTTAGATTAGAAAAGAAAGATAATGTCTAAATATACTGTCTTTTTTTATGGGATTACTTGCTTTTTGCTATTGAGATTTTTCAGTCCTTATAAATTCTCATTGTCACATGTATAGTTTGCAAATATTTTCTCCTACTCGGTGGATTGTCTCTTAATTTTGTTGGTTGTTTCCTTTGCTGTGCAAAAGCTTTTTAGTTTGACAAAATCTTATTAGTTTAATTTGCTTTTGCTTCCTGTGCTTTAGGGCTCTTTTCTAAAAAGTCCTTGTCTATCCCAATGTCCTGAAGCATTTCCCCATAAATTATCTTCTACTATTTTTAAAGTTTCTGGTCTTACATTTAGATCTTTAGTCTATTTTTATCTGCAGGGGTCTAGTTTCATTTACCTGGATGTGGATATCCAATTTTCCCAGCTTTCCCCAATGCATGCTCTTAGCAGATGTAGTTGAAGATCAGTTGGCTACAGAGTCATGGGTGTACTTCTAGACTCTATTCTGTTACATTGATCTGCATGTCTTTTTAATATCAATACCATACTGGTTTAAATTTTTTTGTTGTTGTCATTACAGCTTTGTAGTATATTTTTGTTAGGTAGTGTAATGCCTTTTCTTTTGTTCCTTCTACCCAAGGTTACCTTGGCTCTTCAGGGTTTGTTGTTGTCATTGTTGTTTTTGTAGGTCTATACAACTTTAGGTTTGCTTTTCTAGTTGTGGAAAATTTAATTAATATTTTGATATGGACTGCATTGAATGGGTAGGTCACTTTGAGCAGTATGAACATTTAAACAGTATTGATTCTTCCAATCCATGAGCATGGGATTTTTAAAAAAAATTTCTTTGAGTGCTCTTCAATTTCTTTCATCAGTTTCTTAGAGTTTTCATTGTAGAGATCTTTCATCTCCTTGATAAAAAAATTTCATGTGTATTTTAATTTTTTGATAGCTATTAGAAATGGGATTGTTTTCTTAATTACTTTTCTCAGATAATTTTTCATTTGGCATGCAATGCTCCTGATTTGTATATTGATTTTTTTTTTTTTTTTTGGTTCTGCAACCTTGCTGGGTTCATTTATTAGTTCTAATACTTTTTTGATGTAGTTTTTGGAGTTTTTTCTATGTATGTTATCTGCAAACAGTGAAATTTGATATAATCCTTTCTGTTTTGAATGCTCCTTATTTCTTTCTCTTGCCTAATTACTCTAAATAGAATTTCTACTACTATATTGAATAAAAGTAGTTATTGTTGATTAATAGGGTTTGAGGCAAATTTCACATGGTTCTAATTTAAGGAAGAATTAAAGTAGGTTTTTCAATCTCAAGTAGGAATGGGATTTTATGTGGCTGGACAATCATAGATAAATATATTGTAGATAGTGGTTAGATATACATTTATTTGAACTAAAAATAGAGAAACAGAAAGAATCAAATGGGGTGGCAGCACAGGCAAATAAAATAACATTGAAGAGTTATTCAACATTGAAGAATTGTAGCTGTGGAAACAGAATGAGAAGTCATGGAGTCCTGGAAGCACACTAAAAGGCTTGTACCAAGTTGAGATGTGCAAGGAGAAATAGTGATGATGACACTAGAGAAGTTTACTTTTGCACATGTCCTCTTACTTGCTATTCACACATTTCTGCCTTGTGGTTGGGACAGGTATTATTATGCCCAATTTACAGAAAAGCTCAGGTTTAGAGAAATTGAGGTTCCTCTGAGTCACAAAGAGTTTGTGCAAGCCCTGAACCTGTGATTCTTTTTCCCTTTTTTTCCTTTTGGCATTAGGACTCCAAAATGTGAAAGGAAGAGAAGAAAGATGAACCGAAAAGATGTGAAGAAAGAAAGAAGAGTCACTGAGGAATTCTTAACTGTCAAATCCATCCAGAAAAGTAAGGCAGAGAAAAAGTGAGATGATAACATTATTATTATTATTATTATTTTATTTCTGTCCAAGTTACTAACAGGCACAGTGCCTTTTTTTTTCTTTTCATCTCCTGTCTGTACAAATTTTCTGACATACAATTCTATAGTTATATAATTCATTTCCTTGGCTCACTGGGTCAATTCTTCATCACTTTACCAGTTTCTTTTTGTAAACACTTTTTATACTCTTTGCCAGAGAAAGTGTACCCCCAGAAGAAGACAAAAGGAAGGAAAAGGTGGGCAGGGAAGGCCTGGTAAGCAGAATCACTGCTGGAGCCACATCATGATTGTTCCATTTCCCCAGTGGGAATTATTATGCATTTCCCCTTAAGCATGAGGCTGTGTTATTTTCTGCGTTTAGCCTTTACCTTGTACATGGTTGAGCTCACTTAAAAATATAACAGGATAAAAATCTAGCATTGTTCATTGCAACCACATAACTGATGTTTTATATATTTCATCTTAAATCTCCTTCTAGAAGTATAACATAGTTAGAGCCTGTATAATTTGGACCATTGTTGACATTTTTGATTTTTCTTTGAAAACAATTTAGTACAACTTTAATCAAAGGTCTTAAGTCTCACTGGTTCATAGGTTTGGGGTAGGATGTGGAAATAGTGGGAGAAAACAACTCATTGAAGTAGTTAAATGAGCTGACTGGGAGCACACAACTGACTAAGCCTGGATCAGAAGCTGGAGCCTTTATTCTAGGCTCTGCACTCTATACATGGCCCCCCACTTCAATTCAGTCAGTAGTTACTGGTTACTTGCTATTGCTAAGTGCTGCGGAGATTTACACTGGAATGCTTCACATAAAGGCTTATTCTTTCACTGGGGTATATCCAAAACAGTTCTAGAAGGAAAATTTTAAAACTACTTTTGGACAAAGAGAAATTTATAAGTCAAAACCTTCCCTCCAGGGCTGGAGTTGTGGCTCAGTGGTGGAGTGCTTGCCTAGCATGTGTAGGCCCTGGGTTTGATTCTCAGCACTGCATATAAATAAATAAATAAAATAAAGGTCCATCAACAACTAAAAATATGTATAAAATATATTTTTTTAAAAACCCCTCCAAAAATCTGGAACCCTAATATAAACATTATTATACAACAACATAGATGAGGGAAATCTTTAGCTATGAGTAGTAAAAACCAAACATGCAAACAAACAGACAATAATAACAAAATCCCTGCTGGCCTTATTTTTCAGCTTTCCAAAGTAAGTAAGGATGTAGGCAGTGGAAAAAAAACATGGGCACTAAGATTCCTTTCTTACTCAAACAGCTGTCTCCAAATATTTCCCCAACAAATACTGAGCATTCATTTCCTGTCAGGTGCTGTGTTGGAGGCCTGAGAATGAAGCAGACACAATTTCCAAGTTTATTTAAAGAATTAATTTGGAAAACTGTCCTACTTTCAAAATATAAGCAACATACTTATCAGTCATTCATATTTTAGTAAAATTACTTCAGATGAATAATCAATTTTCTTGGAAGATCCTCTTAGGAGGATATCAATTAGCTATCGCTTAGCTGTATTGTTTGTGATGAGGTTGCAGAAAATAGAAGAACAATAAAAAGTAAGAGATAACCAGAGCACAGAGAAATGGAGGAGGCCATCCTGGAATGGGGTACCAGAGTGGAAACTTATGATTACCTTAGGGCTCTTGAATGTGTAGAGAAAAACAGGTAGAAGGGTGGCTAAGGAAAAGCTTTGTCTCCTTTTTACTTAAGGCTTTGGAAACAATTTTTTAACCTAGGAATCTGTGAACTTAGAAACTTTACGAGTGAATTCTGAATCTAATCAACTTGGAGTGATATCCATAAAATAAAATCTCTTAGTCTTCTTTCATGATGATTGCTATTTCTGGCCCTAGGAAGATTAAAAGAAAAGACTGTCCTATGTTCTTATATAGACTATATCATGAGCCAGATAACTCATATTTCAGGTAGGTTTAGACCAGATTCCTTGATATTTTCCATCAAGTGCCTCTAACTGGTAGTAAAAAAATTAGTTTTTGGTGATGAAATTCCATCGACAGAATGACTGCACTGGTGGCAGAGAATTGGAAAATGTTGGGAATAACTAAGGGCAGTGAGTCTGCAATATCGTTAAAATATTATGGCTGTTTTCTTTGAAAATGTAAGCATTCGTTATATGCCCCATAACAGGTTCATGTTTGTTTCACATAAAAACAATGCTTTAAATTGCTTGTTATTAGTCAAATTGATTCTCTGAAAAGAGATGCCATGATTGCTGTGTGGGTCTCAGTCTGCCTGTACACTCCTGCATGTGTGTGAGGGTGTCTAGGGAGGTTCATTGAGGAGAGTACTAAATGCAAGGTTTCAGTTGTCTCAGCAATCGAAGTGTCATGATTTCATTGAATTAGAAGCACTTTGAATTCATTTGTAAGGTGACTGCTCTTCCTGTCTCAAAGTTTCTCTTAGTTTCCGGGATCTCATATTTTCCAGGATTTTTTCATGATCTACACCTAACTGCCAGTGACCTAATGTGGCCAGGATAGGTGGAAAATATGGGGCCCAGCATTCCAAGTTTAAAAATCTGGTTGGGTTTGAACATGAGTCTGGGTGAAGCATCCCTGCCAGCTAGTTCCCTTATGGGGTCTTTAGAGAGTTTTGCCTTCTAAACTTTCCCCTCTACTGCTACAGTTTACTCCAGTTAAGACTGGCTGGTTGTAAAATAATAGAAAGCACAAAATTTGACCCAATTTTGCCATTAGTTAGGTTCTTTCATTCTATCAGTATTTATTGAGTATATGGCAGGCATCATTTGAGATATTGGGCATTTAAGAGTGAAGACAGACGAGATCACAATGGTGGGTGAAATACTTGTCCCCAAAGATGTTCATGCCTTATCCCTCAGAACCTAGGAATAGCTTGCTTACATGGCAGAGGGGCTTCTTTGCAGATGTGAGGAGTGCAAACCTTGAGTCAGGGAGAATATCCTGGATTGTTCAAGTGAACCAAAGCCAGTCAGAGGGGCCCTTAAAACTGAGAAAATTCCCAGGCTGGGAGAAAAAAGAAGCAAAGGAAGGACAGATTTGAAATGTAAGAAGCACTCAACTGGCTCTTGCTGGCTTTGAAAATGGAGAGAGAGACTACAAACCAAGGAACACATCCCTGCAAACATCATTGTTTTAGCCCAGTGAGACCTGTGGCAGATTTCTGATCTTTAAAACTGTAAGATAAGTTTTTGGGTTAAGCTGATCGATTTGTGGTCATTTGTCATTTGTCATTTATCACAGAAAAGTAATATATCCCCCCATTCTCTTTGTGCTTGTATTATAGTGCAAATAGCAAAAAATAAATATATACAACAGGCTATTTACATGTTCTAATAAGGGCTGAGAAGAAAATGAAAACATTTTAATGTTCCAATGCATGAGTTTGGGCATTAAGCAATGACTAGCCCCCCTTACAGGAGTTTTGAAATCTGTCTCATTTCCAGGTAGAGAAGAGGCACTGGATTTGGGTTTCACTAATTGTATACCACCATGCCTGAATTTGAGTCGGACGCTAGTGATGCAAAAGGAGAGTATGGTGGGGTGTGGTGGTGCATGTTTATATTCCCAGCCACTCAAGTAGCTGAGACAGGAGGATCACAAGTTCCAGAGCATCCTGGGAAACTTAGTGAGACACTCTCAAAAAAAAAAGCATAAAAAATAAGAGAACTGGGGAAGTGGCTCTGTGGAAGAGCATCCCTGGGTTCAATCCTCAGTACCCCCAAAGGAAAAAGATAACTCAGGCACATACTTTTCTCCTCCCTCCTTTTTCCCTTCCTCTCTCTGCCTCCTCTCCCTCTCTTGTATATCAGGAGGTAGGGCAACAAGGTAACACATGGCACAAAAGAACTAACTTGTCCTTGGAAACTAGAGTTATTCCTTCATCAGATCAGTTCTGCATAATTTTGGATACTATTTGGGAAGTTTAGCTCAAGCCTATTCTAGAGCATCCTCAAGAATGCAGTAAAGCACAAAAGATCTTTTTGTTAAACTCTTTTTCTGCCTAACCAACCAAAGTCACCTTTGAATCATTGTGATGAAGATTCTGATGGAAATGGACAGCAATTTTAAAAAGCTGGGTTTGGACCCTGTGGCCAGGAGTCTCTCTGAGAAGGTGAGAGTTGAACTGGGACACGAAGATTAGAAAGGAGCACATGGTATGAAAGCTAGGAAAAGCTCTCAGACTAAAGATCTATAAGCTACTGTACTGGAACTGGGGATCCAGGGAGAGCTAGACAAGCAAGGCTCTTGCCCTCATGGAATTTATCTCTGGTGGGGGTTATTTAGACAGTTGAAAGTAGGCAAATGATACGTAACATAATTTTACGTAGTTATATGTATGTTAAAGAAAATGAAAGAGTTGTAGGCTACAGGAAAGTTCTCTCTGAGGGAGGTGATGTTATATAGGAAATTATTTATGTAGGGACTGAAGTCCCTCCTGTATACTATTGGGGCACTTTATTCAGGAAAATGAATTCCATAAGGATTCTTCAAACAAATACAAACATTGTAGGGCATTCTTTGCCTACATAGGAATATTGAAAAAACCTAAGAAATGTTTAAAATGCCCCTAAAGAGACAGGTTTTTAAGCAACAGACGTGATCATCCTTTTTATGATGTTCTCAACCTTGAACTTGCAAAATACTTGTGACTACATTTTTAGGGAGATAATTCCTTACATTATGAACATTTTTTTACATCTATAAATCACCTTGAATTTTGTCTTGCACAGTTGCTATGTAAACAAGTGCTAATAACAAAATAGACAAAGACAATGTTGGTTCTTCATCTCATTATTAGAGGCTCTTATGGGTTGATGGACTGGGCAGTCAAGAATGGAACAAAGCCATCGCTAACAGAAAGAAACCTCAGCATCAAGTAACTGCTGCCCAAAATAATCTATGTGCACATGGAAGTTGCTGGTTTTATGTGAGCATGAAAAATTAATTATCAACTAAATGGCCTTTACTTCTTTCAGGGTCCATATATTTATAGACGAATAAATGTTCTTTATTTCCTTGGAGGAAAGAACAATACTCTAAAATTATTTAATCAATTTACTGACCTGAGTTAAAGCTTTAGTGGAAAAAATGAATGTATATTCTCAGATTTAAAAAAAAGATAGGGCAGGTGTGTTTTGTGTGTTTGTTTTGTTTTTGTTTTTGGTAGAGCAGATTCCTGAAATATCTTTTTCTCTAAAAACCAAAAAAATTATTCTAGTAAAACATAAGCAAACTTACTGGCAAGTGTGGCAAATTGAATTCTTTTAGAAAATGACATCAAAGATACTTTTAGAAAGTACAAACCAAACCAAACCAAAACAAACAAACAAACAAAAAAAACAGAGATACAGAGGAGTAGAACAAGATGAAAACATAAACAACCAGGTGGCTGAGAAGCATAACATACGTGAGAAGACAGATCCCGAAGCTAGCAAAGGGAAAAGCTATGAACAAACTCAATCGGCAACACTAGATGTCTCTAAAAATGGGACTGAACAAAAATAAGATGATTGGCTAGAAGTAGAAAAAGCAATCAGATCCATCAGCAACGCCTGCAATTCGCAGTGTCTCGGCAACCAACCACCACCCTCTTCTCCTTCCCTCACATCTTTCATCCTGGGAGAGGATTAGAGATCTAGGCTCTAGGGAATGTAAAAATACATACATGGTCTCTTGGCTGGGTAGGGTTGAAGGTAAGAACAGGATATTGAAGTATGGGAAAGTTTTGACTGTGAAGTACTGAAAACTCAAGTCCTCTTTACCTATCCAACTTTCAAAATAGTAGTTGATAGACCTTTACTCTCATCCAGGAGATTGGAGATTCTGACCAGCTCAAAAGAATTTATTTATTTATTTATTTATTTATTTATTTATTTATTTTTTCTTTTTATTTAATTTTTTGATTCATTGAACACAAATGGAGTACAGCTATTGTTTCTCTGGTTGTACACAAAGTAGAGTCATCCCATCTGTGCATTCATACGTGTACACAGGGCAATGATGTCTGCCACACATACTGTTATTATTCTTACCCCCCCAACCTCAACCACACCCCTCCCTTCCCTCTACGCTCTCTATCCTTTCTCCATTCTTGCCATCATTCCACCCCACATTATGCATCATAATTCATTTATCAGAGAGACCATTCGGCCTTTGGATTTTTGGGATTGCCTAATCTCACTTAGCATAACAGTCTCCAATATCATACATTTACCTACAAATGCCATAATTTTATTCTTCTTTATGGCTGAGTAATATTCCATTGTGTATATATACCACAGTTTCTTTA
>JAJEJO010000652.1:0-116338 GCA_020662805.1 Glaucomys volans
GCTGAGGCTGGCTTTGAACTCGCGATCCTCCTGACTCAGCCTCCCAAGTCACTTGGATTACAGGCGTGCGCCACCACGCCCGGCTTGATTTCCTTAGTTTTTAACCACTGTCTTTTTTCTCTTCCAGATTCTCGTCCAGGCTACAGCATGACACTGAGTTATCATGTCCCTTGAGGACCTCTGTGACTGTGACAGTTTCTCAGATTTTCTTTCTTTTTCATGACCTTCAGAGTTTTGAAGGCTACTGAGACCCATGTTCTTTTATGGTGAGCTCATGCCCTGGAGAAAGTGGACAGTTCTGGAATAAGCCAGGGCCAGAACCAAGAGAGGCCCCTGCCCAGTGACTGCCCTGGCATTATCCTAGAGGACAGAAGGACCTAGGATCCTGACTTGACCCCTGCTGGAACCCACTTGGAGCTCTGCCAGTGAGGAGGACATAGAAGGGGAAGAATGTATGGGACTGGCAAAGCCTCTTTTGACTTTTTAAAGAAAAGGACAGGTAACCTTATCTGTTGAAGAAAATTCCAGAACATAGATAAAGGACCTACTTGGGAGGGTTTGAAGGAGATCCAAGCTCCTTCTCACATCTCCCTATACAGACCTGGGAAGCAGGTCCAGAGGGCAACATTAGCACCACAAAGCCAGAATGTCATAAGGAGCAGCTCTCAGACCTGGAGTTAAAGAGATGTCCGTTGTATTTCTGGCACCCTCCTCTGCATGAAAGACTTGTTGAAAATGAGACTAAACTGGGTGCCGTGGGGCCTGACTGTAATCCCAGTATCTCAGGAGGCTGAGGCAGGAGGATCACAAGTTTGAGGTCAGCCTCAGGAACTTAGCAAGGCCCTAAGCAACTCAGTAAGAACCTGTCTCTAAATAAAAAAATAAAAACAGGCTGGGGATGTGGCTCAGAGACCAACCTGTGTCCAGTGAACAGAAGCCTCCCCCATTCAGTGAGTGGGGTTTGCTGAGCAAGAAAACTCTCCACTCCCACAGAACCACCTGTGAACACTAGGCTGGTTGGAAAGCTACCTGGATCTTAACTGACAGTCTTTTCTAAGGACTATGCTGATAAATACAGCCCATTCTCATTTGTTCACACCATTTCAGATTGGCAGGTATGAGCCTTGTTATAATTAGTGGAAGTTCATGATTTTCAGAGGAAAAGCTACTGTATGTTATGACAAAATACCTGAATATCACTGACCACCCATCAGTTTCGAGGGAAGCATTTCTTCTATCCTTCCTCATGACCTGATTGCTGAGAAAAATCTCTTGGGGTTGGTCACTGGTGACTTCAGTGATCCCATCCCCATAGCCTCCCCTTTCCACCTGGCTCCATGGCTTCCCCTAGAGGCTGATGCTTTAGTTTGAAAATGTCTAGGATACTAGGGATCAGACGCACATCCCCAGAGTTTACTCACACATCTAGTAGCACTTAGGAACCTTACTGTGTTTTTTTTGTGTTCTGGAGATTGAACCCAGTGGGTGCTTACCCACTGAGCCACATCCCAGGCCCCTTTTTGGATTTTATATAGAGATCGGGTCTCACTGAGTCGCTTAGGGCCTTGCTAAGTTGCTGAGGCTGGCTTTGAACTTGTGATCTTCCTGCCTCAGCCTCCAAGTAAGCTACTGGGATTACAGGCATGCACCACTGCTCCCAGCCTGTGTTTGTTCTTAAACATTTTAAAATTTGAGGTATAGCACGTTCCATAAAGCACACTAATCTTTTTCTTTTTTACTTGTGGCACTTGGGATTGAACTGATAAGGTTTTGCTAAGTTGCTGAGGCTGGCCTTGAACTTTCAATCCTCCTGCCTCAGCCTCCATAATTGCTGGGATTACAGGTGTGTGCCACTGGGCCCAGATAAGCCCACTAATCTCAAATGCACATGTCAATAAAAATTTCTGTATGCATTTCACCCACATAACTGCTTCCAAGATTTAAATATAAGACAGTCCCTGCTCCTTGTGCCCCTTCCCAGTTAATACACACATCCTCCCAGAGTAACTATTCTGGCCTCTGGCACCATGAAGTCATTTCTTTTGTTCTACAACTTCACATAAATGGAATCTACTCTTTTGAGTTGTTTTTCCCACTGAGCACTATGTTTGAGATTCATCAGTTTGTTGTCTGTCTCAGTAATTCATTTTTTTTTTTTCCAGTACTGGGGATGGAACCCAGGGGCACTCCACCACTGAGCCACATCCCCAGCCCTATTTTGTATTTTATTTAGAGACAGGGTCTCACTGAGTTGCTTAGGGCCTCGCTAAGTTGCTGAGGCTGGTTTTGAACTCACGATCCTCCTGCCTCAGCCTCCCAAGTGCTGGGATCACAAGCGTGCGCCACTGTGCCTGGCTCAGTAATTCATTTCTTTTACCACTGAATAATTTTCTGGTTTATGGCTCTATTACAGTTTGATACCTTGTATGAATGGGCATCTTGGTGCTTTGCAGTTTGGAGCTATTGCTAATAAAGTTGCTATAAACATCCTTCTATGGCTGGGCACAGTGGCACACACCTGTAATCCCAGTGGCTTGGGAGGTTGAGGCAGGAGGATCGCAAGATCAAAGCCAGCCTCAGCAACTTAGGGAGGCCCTAAGCAATTCACCAAGACCCTATTTCTAAATAAAATATAAAAAAGGGCTAGGGATGTGACTCAGTGGTTAAGCACCCCAATCCCTGGTACCAAAAAAAAAAAAAAAAATTCTTCTACAAATTTTTTGGGCAATCATGGCTGCTGATTTCTGAGGGGCAGACCCTTGGCATTGCTGAACCCAGGTTGTAATGCAGGGGAGTGTTCAGCTATAGAGATTTGCCAACAATGATTGTATTAATTTGTATGTTGCACATTTTTTTTTTTGACACATTGAGGTCACTTCCATGCTTAAGGCTTTAGATTGCGGAGGGGAGAGAAGGAGGTATTAGTGAGATTGCATCTTAGATAGACAGATGGGCCTCGACTTTGAACTTGGAATAAATGAGGGTAGAACCTTGGGGTGGTGGTCATTGAAACCTGGAATGAATCAGAGGGAGCTGTTTCTCCTGGTCTATTTGTTCACCACCTCCTGCCTCATTAGAATGGAGACACCACAAGGACAGGGACTGTGCCTTTTCAGGGAGCTGTCTTCAATGGCTTGCCTGGTTCTTGGTAACTAAGTGCATAGTGAGTAAAGATTAACTCAAAAATTGTAACAAACATTTATTGAGCACATCCTCATGCCCGGCTCCGCGGTAAGACTCTTCTAGTGTGGTCTCAAAGCCTCGTAAATGGTCATTTAAGATTCTGCAAAAGTGAGGCTCCTGTTTTACAGATAATGAAGGAAGCTGAGGTCTTGGAAGGTTGGGGTCCATGCTGGCAAGTGGCAAGTGGCAGCTCTGTGAGTGGACTCAAGGGGCCTGCGTGTGTGTGTGTGTGTGTGTGTGTGTGTGATGGCAGAAACTAGCACCCCATTTTATGGGGAGGAAATCCAGGTTCAGGAACACTTCTCTTTGGGATCAGCTGCTATTTCTTTTTCTGTAGTGGGGGGACTAGAGATTGACCCAGGGGTGCTTAACCACTGAGACGCATCCCCGGCTCTTTTTAATTTTTATTAAGAGACAGGGTCTCACTGAGATGGTTTGGGCCTTGCTCAGTTGCTGAGGCTGGCTTTGAACTCGAGAGCCTCCTGCCTCAGCCTCCTGAGCAGCTGGGGTTTCAGGTGTGCCCCACCGTGCCTGGCCCAAGCTATTTCTTAAAGGCCCAGTATTTTAAATGCAGATCCTGGCTGTTCCCACCTCTAACCTGCCACTCTCCTGAGCCCACAGCAACTGGGTGTCACTAGGCCTCTGCCTCAGCACCTTACTTTCACAAAGCCCCCTGTTGTGTGAGATGTCACCTGTCGCGTCTCTCCTCCATCTCCAGGGACAGGGGGCATCAAAACCCGGCAGTCCTTCCCTGCATGCTGGGCACCGTTGGAGCAAGTGCCAAGCTCGGGGAAGCGTTCCTTCCCAGAGATCTGCTTACATTACACTGGTGTTGAGTTCTCAGCTGGGACAGGAACGAGGACACGGTCTTCCATCAAAGGAAGCCTTCACGATTCTGGTCTCCAGGGTCTTCTCACTGCTCCATTTATTCAAACTTCAGGTCTCAGAGGCCCAGAAAACTGCCCTCCTGGAACCTGAGCCAAGGTGCGGGGTGAGGAGTCACCCACCCCAGGCAGGAGGCCAAGGGCCCGTCTTTCTCTCCACACCTGGACTTGGTGGGCAGTCTGTTTCATTCCCCTTAAAATCTAGCAAAATATTTCACACAGGAAATATATAAATGCATTGCTGGTTTAAACAACTGGACTAATCCATTTGCATATATATTCTTAAAACTGACATGGCTCCTTACTATCCCAGCTGAGTCCCAATCGCACCTTGTTTCCAGCATCATCCCTGTTTTTTGAGGCTGCATTTGTGTTTTGATTTTTCTGCAGCTTGCTTTTTCAATGCTACAATGCCTCCTAATGGAATTTCTGGGCCAATATGTGGAGCTATACCTCACTGTCTTGATCTGCCTCAATATGTACCCTACAGTTTAGATTTTAAAAATCCCCTTTAGTTGGACATTTAGGTTATTTCTAATTTTTCACTATTACAAATAATTTGGCTCCAAACACCCTTATGCCTGCCCCTCTGCCTACACATGCCAGCCTTTCTCTGGAGTGGATGCTAAAGGGTCAATGGCAGACCAAGAAGTCTGTTTTGAGTTATAGCAGATGCTGCCAAATTACCTTCCAGAATGACATACTGCCCTTTACACACCCAAGAGGATCTGACGTTACTGGATTTTTTTTTACACCACTCACACTGGGTACTTATGAATCTGTTTGTTACTGACAACCAATTGTCAGTAGAAGTCGGGATAGTGGTTCCCTTGTGGGGAGATAGTGGATGGGAAGAGGCCACAAAGGAGGCTTCAAGGATGCTCTTTTTCTTGATCTGAGTGATGGTTACACAGGTATTTTTAGTTTCTCAAACTAAAAATGAATTATGAAGTATGCTCAGGAGCGCTGCCCTTCTATAGACGAATGTTAGTCTTTGATAAAAAGTCCAAGCTCTCCTCTCCCCCACAATCCAACAGGTGACAGAACAGCACCCACGAGCATTTTGTTTTGGAGGCTGAGCCTTCTTTTGTCAGTACATTGGCCTTCTGGATTCCTTCTGGAATATCTTACTTCTGGGTCTTGCAGGAGTCCTTTGCCTGAGAGAAGAAAGCCCTTCCAGAAAGAGGACTTGCCATTCCTGAGCATCAGCTCTGCGTTCTAATCCTTACCACGGCCTCGCTGGGTTGGTATCATTCACCCCGTTTTATAGACAAGGAGGCAGAGGGCTTGGAGCAGCGAGGCAACCTGCCCAAGATCCCAAATTGTCCAACTGCAGAGTCCTACCTCCTCTCCACCCTTTAAGTGACAGCTGTTCACGTGACAGGCTTTGGGCAGGGGTCCAGTGAGGTGGCTCACTGTCTTCCCATTTTGCAGATGGGAACACTGAGTCTCAAGTCGTTTAGATGATGTGCTCTGATCCCCTGGCTAGTGAGTGGTGGAGCAGGGTTTGAGGTGGGTCTGCCAGGCTCTCCATCTGGGGCAAGGTGGTGCAGGTTGGCGGGATGTTCTGCCGTGATGGAGACGCTGGCCACGATGTGGCCGCTTAGCACTTGGAATGTGACGAGTGCTCCTGAGCGTCTGAAATCTTAGTTTTATTTAATTTTAATAGATTGAAGTGGCCTGTATTGGACAGTGCAGCTCAGAGTCAGGTCAGAGGAGAAGAGCTGCAGGCACAGGTGGCAGAGTAGTTGCCCACTGGGACACCATCAAGTCACCACGATGGACACGCACAGTTCTTATTTCAGGCACTAGAAACCATCCCTTGTGGAAGAGCCCAGGCTTTTGTAATCAGATGCCACCTTAATAAGCTTCTTAACTTAAACTGTTTTCTTGCGTTGAAATGAATATAAAAACTGAGCTGACTTGCGAGGGGTGCCGTGGCGCATGCCTGCAATCCCAGCAGCTCAGGAGGCTGAGGCAGGAGGATCACAAGTTCAAAGTCAGCCTCAGCAACTGAGGTCCTAAGCAACTTAGTGAGGTCCTAAGCAAGTCGGTGAGACCCTGTCTCTAAATAAAATATTGAAAAGGGCTGGGGATGTGGCTCAGTGGTTGAGTGCCCCTAGTTTCAATCTCTGGTACCAAAAAACAACCAACCAAAAAAGACCTCCAAAAAACAGAGCTGGCTTTAAGATGAAATGAGAAGCCGGGTACAGTGGTGCATGCCTGTAATCCCAGTGGCTTGGGAGGCTGAGGCAGGAGGATTGTGAGTTTGAGGCCAGCCTTAGCAATTTAGTAAGGCCTTCAGCAACTCAGTGAGACTCTGTTTCTAAATAAAATATAAAAAGCGTTGGGGATGTGGCTTAGAGGTTAAGCACTCTGGGTTCAATCCCTGGTTCCAAAAAAAAAAAAAAAAAAAAATTAAATGAGAAACTACATTGCCTGGTTGGTAATCAGCCTTCACTAAGCTACTTGATACACTGTTATCACCTCAGTTATTATTATTACTCAGAGGCTCACGTGGCTTTGGGGCAGTTGATACACTGGCAAGTTGTTTCAAGGGTGCAGATGCATGTCGGGTGCAGCCTGAAGCATCCCACATTCTCCCAGCACGTCTCCTCCCAGGTGAAACCCTTGAGGTTCATTTCTTACGTAACCAAAGCCAGGAATCATCTCCATTTCCATGCACATCGAGAACGATTCCCATCTTCCCTTTGGAAAAGTGTCGATGGGATCACACTGACCCTACTATTCTGCAGCACACCTGATTGCATCATGGCACGTCAAGGACATGGTTCCACACCTGCACGTTTGGATTCCCCATACTGGTTTACTGCCCCTTGCGGTGTTTGGTGGGAAGGTCGCTCATAACCTGTTCTGTGGGCCCTGCCTGATGGTCTGCTGTCATTCCTTCCTTCATTCAGGGTTAGCTGTGACTCCAGACAGGCTCCAGAAAGGAGTTTTATGTTTCCCTCTGTTTTTTCTGGAGACTCGCTTTACTCTTCTGTGTTGGCCTCTTTTTTTTTGTACCGAGGATTGAACCCAGGAGCACTTAACCACTGAGCCACATCCACAACCCTTTTTGGTATTTTATTTAGAGACAGGGTCTCTCTGGGTTGCTTAGGGCCTTGCTAAGTTGCTGAGGCTGGCTTTGAGCTCTCTATCCTCCTGCCTTAGCCTCCTGAGCTGCTGGGATTAAAGGTGTGTGCCACTGGTTTCTTAAAGCACCAGGTCAAAGGTCAACCTTATAAGGACACATGGTCACTGGGATTTTTTTTTTCCCCACAAGTTTCTCTATTTCCTGCAACTTCTCTTTGGTCAATACCTTGTGGATCTCAGCAGTTCATTCATTAAGTTTGAAAACCCACAAGAAGCAGCTACTCTGCTGGGTGAGCTTAGGAATATAAAATTCCTTTCTTTTAAGGGTGTGCCTGACGCAGGCATGCTCCAGAGAAGACATGCTCCAGAGAAGCCCCTGGTCACCACTGGCCCTGTGCCTGGGCCTACATTGTTCCACTTCACAGAAGGACAGAGTTCCACCCACACTAAGAGGCCATTGTACTTCTGTAGACATTGGAGACAGACTCCTGGAGCCCAAAGTGGACCGCCCAGCGGGCTCTCACTTCTTAGTGAGACCTGAACAATGCTTCAGCGAATGCCCGACACGCATGTATGGGTGGGTAGCTGACCAGTGGAATTCCTGGGCCAGTGCTGAGGGTGTTTTCAGCTGTGGTAGATCTTGGCACATGGACAACCTTGCTTTAAACCTCTTAGGAGCACTCAACTTTAAAGGAATGTTCTGGTAAGTTCTGAAAAGATTCCTCAAGTCACGCTAATAATCACTCCTGGAATGTATTTGCTGGTGGATTTGGAATTTTGGAGAAAACAGTTTTTTTTCCTTTAAGCGGATCTGGTTTCTAAGTCTCTTTTGGGAGGCTTGCGCAAGGGGCCGGAGACGGGCCTTGGGGGAAGGGCCCCTGGAGGTCAGGGACTGAATCTCCCCGAATCCCTGCTCAGGCTGACTTTGGAGCAGGTGGTGGAAACTGTGCCTTCTGGGGAGCCTGCCCTGCAGGAAGCAGAGCTAGCAGAGTTCATGGAATCACACGCCAGGGGAGCTCCTGAGGCTGTGCTTCAGGCTGGGAAGAGGGGGAGAGAGGAGACACCCAGAGGGCCTTGCCAGTCACAGGACAAGGGCAGCTCTCAGCGGGTGAAATCTAAAACAGCGCACGAACGTAAGAAAAGATGCTTGACCTGCCCAGAACACCCAACCCAAGCAAAGCAAAGCAAGCAAAGCAAAGAAAAGCAAAATCAAAACCACCACCAAAACCAAAAACCAAAACCAACATCGACAAAACAAAAATAAAAAATACAAAACAAACAAAAAACCCTCCTAAACACTCTAGAAACAATAGAGTATTATCTTCTGCCTATCAGATCTACAAAAATAAAAACATAATGAGAGCTGGGGTTGGAGAGGGTGTGGGGAAACCAACACTTCGCGCTACCCCTGGAGGGACCGTCAGCAGAACAGCCTCCTGCAGGGAAATGTGCCCAGAAGCCCTGCAAAGCCAGGGGTGGTGGCGCACACCTGGAATCCCGGCGGCTCAGGAGGCTGAGGCAGGAGGGTTGCGAGTTCAAAGCCAGACTCAGCAACTTAGTTGCCCTAAGCAATTCAGTGAGACCCCCTCTCTAAATAAAATATAAAAAAGGGCTGGGGATGTGGCTCAGTGGGTAAGCACCCCTGGGTTCAATTCCTGGTACCAAAAATAAATAAATAAACAAACAAATAAATAAACAGCCCTATGAACTATGCATTCCAATGTCCATGCTATTCTAATCCGAGGAATAATTGCTGCAAGAAATAATTGAATCTAAGCATAAGGATCTATGGTCAAGGGTGCACATTACCCAGCGTCATTCATAATAATAAAGCAATTGGCAATAAGGGAAGTGTCCAGAGGTCGGGGATTCGTTAAACGCACCTTGTCATCTCTGTGAAATGCTACCCGTCTGTGGCTGACATTGACGTTGCAGGCCTATGTTTACTAACGGGGAGATGTCGACTGCCTATATTTAAAAATTTAGTGTAAGCAAGGTGATGGAATTTGTTGTGAACATTATGACATGTGCAGCATTATGCTGTGGACTTAGTGTTGCTTACATATCTCTACATACAGATATATAACTATAGTACCACACGGATCAATTGCAGATATGTAAGTATGTGCGTGTGTGGAGATGGGTCTATTTTTGTGTATTATGTAAATGCACATGGAAAATATTTGGAGGGATGTTATTCAAAATGTCCTTGGTGGTTACATTCAAGTGATCTCATTCATTCATTTTTGTAGTTCTCTGTACTTCTTAGGTTTTTCCTTTCTGCAGCAAACCTGTGGATGCTTTTATCATCAGAAAAATAATTTGTTACTTTCAGTTTAGGGAAACAGGAGGCTGTTGAGTCCGCTGCCACTGTATCAGCCAGTCTAAGTGCAATTATTCCTTCATTCCAAGACTGTCCTCAGCCTTGTGCAGGTTAGAAGCCCACTCTGATCCCAGGCCCATCTTCAGTTATGATGAGAATAATGGGAAGGCGGATAATGATGTCCATTGATTCAGCATCTACTCTGTCCCAGGCATTGGCTGAAAACGTCCTGTGCATTCCTTTGTTGGATTCCTACCATAGCATAGTAGCTACTATTGTGTCTTTGGATTTCCCAGAAGGGTGCTGGAATGGGGACTTCGTGCCACTGACTTAGTGAAGGAGAAATCTCACAGGAAATCAGTAAAGGAGCAAGGGAGGGAGCCAGATGGGGCAGGAGGAGAAGTTAAGCAAAGGTGTGAGGTCGTTGGAGTCCAGCCTCAGCCAGATCCCATGGGGCCTCTGGAGGGTTGTTCAGCATTGCTCTCCACTGATGCAAGGGGGGCCGGCCCTGCCACCGCCATATTGGTTGGTTGTTGGGTAAAGGGCAATGGGAAGAGGGGACTCCTGGAGGTGGGCTCAGCCCACCAAGTGTCCATTAGCCATGGGCTCCTCTGAGAAGGGAGCAGCTGTGTGTAGTCAACACTCCTAGCAACTGGCCGTGGATGTGCTGAATTAGTATAAAGGGGACCTGGGGGACCACCAACTCATACGATTAGTATCCCCATTTTTTTTTTTTTCTTTTTTGTACCAGGGATTGAATCCAGGGCACTTAACCACTGAGACACATCCCCATCCCCAGCCCTTTTTATGTTTTGTTTAGAGACAGGGTCCCACCGAGTTGCTTAGGGCCTCAATAATTTGCTGGCGCTGGCTTTGAACTCGTGCTCCTCCTGCCTCAGCCTCCTCAGCTGTTGAGATTTCAGGTGTTGGCCACTGTGCCTGGCAGTATCCCCTCAGAGAGGCTGAGAAACGGATCCAGTGCTACCCAACTAGTAAGAACTAGGTTTTGAGATGGGGTCTGGGTGGTTCATGCCACCAGCCCTGAAGCTAAGCTGCTTGTAATTTCACAGAAGGGGAAGAGGGTGCTGTGTGGGTGGAGACCCTCCTGCATCCTCTGCCCAACCAGGCGCCCCAACCTGCTCTCTGCTTCTCATTATCGTCTCAGCTGATCAGCAGTTTCGACTTGGCCTTTTGAAGAAGGGAACTACAGATAGCCTTTGTATTTCTGCAGAGGTCCCTGAAGGTTGTGTTGTCCGCGGAGCCGGTCGCTAGGAGACATTTTTCAAGAAAGACTCCTTTGAAAAATGAGCTCAGGCTCTGTCCACAGTTGACAGACTGTTACATCCCAACGTATGTTCCTCCCAAAGTATTAAGAGCAGGTCCAGCTGGGCATGGCGGTGCATGCCTGCCATCCCAGCAGCTGGGGAGACTGAGGCAGGAGGATTGAGAGTTCAAAGCCAGCCTCGGCAAATGAGTGAGACCCTGTCTCTAAATAAAAATATAAAAAAGTGCTGGGGCTGTGGCTCAGTGGTAGAGCATCGCTGGGTTCAATCCCCAGGACCAACCAATCAACCAACAAACAGAGTAGGTCCAATTCCTTTTCCAACTGGTTCTTCCAGGTGCCAGGTCAGAACATATCTTGGACTGAAAGGAATTTCTGTGCCAGGCAGACTCCGAATCCTAGAAGGGGCCCTTGAAGACGATCTGCCTGCGTTCCCCATCCTACCAATGAGGCACAAACTCCCGCCTGTCCGTGGAAGCTTTGTGATTTCTCTCTCTCATCAGTGCCCACTGCAGCCTCCCCTTGGGTCCTGCACAGTCAATCAGGAGGACTCATATGTGAAGACTGGGGACATTTCCCTGTGCTAATCCTCCGTTCCAAAGCCTTTGGCAGTGGAGCATCACTTGGCTTGAGTGGGGATGAGCTGTTGGCATTTACTGAGCATTTACTATGTGCCAAACCCTGGGTGAGGAGCTTTAGGATCTCTACCTGCTAACTCTCACCTCTGGATCATTTCGCAATGAGTCTGTACTGGCTGTTTTTTTTTCTTTTCTTGATGGAGGATCGCATTTGTCCCTTTGTTTGTTTTTTGTTTTTTTTGTTTTTTTTTTTTGGTACTGGGGATGGAGCCCAGGGGCACTTAACCACTTAGCCACATCCTCAGCCCTTTTTCGTATTTTATCTAGAGACAGGGCCTCACTGAGTTGTTAGGGCCTCGCTAAGTTGCTGAGGCTGGCTTTGAACTGGTCATCCTCCTGCCTCAGCCTCCTGAACTGCTGGGATTACAGACCTGCACCACTCGCCTGGTTCCTCTGACAATCTTGAAGGGTTTGGGTTTGGGCTTAGCCAGGTCACCTGGTTTGGCCTTTCTGGTATCTCAGCTTGATGCTGGGGTGAAGGTCTCTCCAGCGTCTCCCAGTACCACTTGACATGTGATATCTCAGTTCACTTCTGGCCCCAGAATGGATATTCTCTGGTGAGTCTGATCGTAAGGACCTGTGAGCCATGGCGAACCTCCACACAGACTTTTAGGACCCCCTCTCTTTGCAGCTTCCAGTGCCTCGTCCCTCAGATCCTCTCTGCTTTAGTGGCTCCAAAGCCTGGCCCCTGCCTCCTGAGCTCAAGGGGACTCCGGTGCTCTGTTTGGGCTCCATCGTCCTGCCAGGCTTAAGGCACCATCCCAGGATGAGAGCTGGGATGACCAGGGCCTCCCTCACGGATCACAGTGCATGTTGGCCACTGCCTGCCCTCACAGCCCGGGGACAGTTGTTTCTCTTTCTTTTTTTTAAAAAAAGTCTTCTTTTTAGTTATACATGACAGTAGAGTGTGTTTTGACATATCATACCTACATGGAGTGTAACTTCCCATTCTTGTGGTTGTACATGGTGTGGAATTTTACTGGTCGTGTATTCACATATGAACACAGGAAAGTGATGTCCCATTCATTCCACTGTCTTTCCTATTCCCATTCCCCTCCCTTCCCTTCATTCCCCTTTGTCTAATCAAGTGAACTTCTATCCTTCCCTCTCACCCCCTTATTGTGTGTTAGAATCCACACATCAGAGAGAACATTTGGCCTTTGGTTTTTGGGATTGGCTTATTTCACTTAGCATGATAGTCTCCAGTTCCATCCATGCACCAGCAAATGCCATAGTTTCATTCTTCTTTAAGGCTGAGTAATGTTCCATTGTGTATATAGACCACATTTTCTTTATCCATCCATTGAGGGGCACCTAGGTGGGTTTGTCTCTTCTTTTGCCTAGTGTCCGTGTTATTTTGGTGGCAGCCCTCGTCTGTTATCAGGTTTCCTTCCTCAAGGATGCAAATGGAAGTGCTGCTCACAGTGAGGCGTCCTCTCTCCCCCTCTTATAAAATCTTGGAACACTCACAGGGACCGTGAGAGAAAGGGCTTAGTGTCCTCATTTAATAAGGACAAAGTTTTACAGGGATGCAGTCACCTGCCCAAACGGCGCAGCATTAGTGCCGAGAGCCAGGCATGCTGGGCGCCACTATGTGTTGCCTCTGCAGTTGGCAGAAAAGCTAAAGTTAAAACTAAATTCCACTCTCACCATCAGCCAAACGAGCAGCGTTTTCTGAGCCAATTTGTGGATTTTCCTGCATCTCATCTCCAGGGATCTTTTTTTCCTGTTTCTGCCACTGAGCCCCGAGTCTGGTTGTTCCTCTGTTCACGTGGAGGACTCTGCGGTCACCTTCTGCGGAGCTGCCACGGGACTCTTCAAGGACATTTTACTCTGTTACTTTCTTTCTCTATCGCCCTCAGTGGCTCCCTATTGCCCTCAGTGGTGCTTCTCAAGGTGAGAGCAGTTCCTTGGGGAATGCTGCAGCCCACGGATCTGCCCAGGAGATGCACAGCGGATGTGAGGACCCAGAGGCTCTGCAGGGGTCTGTGTGACTCGGTTTAACCCAGCCTGCTGCACCGGAAACTCTTGGCTTATCTAATACCTACTGAAGTCACATGGAACATACTAGAAAAGTCTGGACCACAGAATTAAGGTTAAACTCATCTCTCTGCACTCCAGCCCAGTTTAATCTGCTCTTTCAGGTTCACGTCCCATGGCTTCTTGTCAACAAGCTTCCCCCACACCTCTGTTCCTCCAGCCTTCCTGCACCTCTAGCTCTAAGAATCCAGAAGAATGACACAATCCTACAGCTGCCAGGAGCTTCTGTGAGGGGAGGGGGCTGACCCAGTTCAACCAGAGGAAAGGGCAGCATGACAAAAAGAAGGACCAAGTCCTGAAACCTTCACTGAAGACCCTGGATCCAGCCTTGCCTGAAGCCATTACTCCTAGACTTTCAGATACAAGAGCTGATAAATTGTCCTCACTCCACCCCCAGCTCAGGGCTCCCAAAACTAAAAGAGCACTTGCCTGGTGCATTTCTCTAACCTCCTGGTAAGGTTTCTGAGGTTGAGCATGAGGTCCTGTCCATTCCTGTTCCTCCTCTGGTCTTTACACAGTGTGGTACCAAGGGCTGGGCTTCAAATGTCTCTCTCTCTCTCTCTCTCTCTCTCTTTTAGATTCTGGGATTGAACGCAGGGGCACTCAACCTATAAGCCACATCCCCAGCCCTATTTTGTATTTTATTTAGAGACAGGGTCTCACTGAGTTGCTTAGGGCCTCAGTTGCTGAGGCTGGCTTTGAACTCGAGATCCTCCTGCCTCAGCCTCCTGAGCCAGAGGGATGGCAGGAGTGTGCCATCACACCCAGCTCAAATGTCTCTTAAGTGTCATGAGTCACTATCCCATGAGTGTCATTTTCGATGGTGCAGGATATGACTGGATATTTGCAACCCTGCAGCTGCCGGCCTGGAGTGGAGCCTCCTCCTGGAGGGTCGGGGAGGACATGAGTATGCACACACACCACGGGGGTGGTGGGCAGGGCTGAGGTACCTCCGGGTCCACCACCTCCTGATGTGCCCACCTTGGGGAGGCCCCTCCCTCTGAGTGTGGGTGGGACCCATTCTCTTGCTGGAGAATGGCAGAGGCGAACTGGGGTACCCTTGTTATCATGCCAGTCTGGATTACATGTCTGCACACACATTGTGTGTCTGTGTGTCTGTGTGTCTGTGTGTCCTGCCGGCCTGCACTAGCAAGAGATTCTCCCTACCGGCTCGATGACATTAGCAGCTGCCCTGAGGAAAGCCACTAGCAAGGGTCTGCGGGCAGCCTCTGATTGACAACCAGCGAATATCGGGGCTTCTGTCCTACACCCACGGGCATCGCGCCGGCAGCCTGCTCGAGCAGGGAAGCGGGTTCCTTCTCAGCTGAGTCTCCATCTGACAATGTCGACTGACCAGGTCCTTCCCTGACTGTAGTCCAGGAGGCTGTGGAGGACCCAGCTCCTCCTGTGGAGACTCCTGTCCTCAGACACCGTGATCAAAGGTGGTGATTTGTGATGCAGCGATAGAAAACAGGAGCCCGGTGTGGTGGCGCAGGCCTGGTGTCCTGGTGGCTGGGGAGGCTGAGGCAGGAGGATGGAGAGTTCAAAGCCAGCCTCAGCAACTTAGTGAGGCCCTAGCAACTCAGTGAGACCCTGTCTCTAAATAAAATATAAAAAGGGCTGGGGATGTGGCTCAGTGGTTGAGTGCCCCTGGGTTCAATCCCTGGTACCAAAAAAAAAAAAAAAAAAAACACCTAAAAAAACCAAAACCAAAAACCAAAAACCTGGGAATGGTGGGCTTTGGGGTGGGGGTGAGAGACCTGGTTTGCTTTCTGCCACACCTACTGGCTATGTGACTTTGCGTGGGTTATGCCACCTCTCTGAGTGAGCCCCCATTTTCTCATCTGTAAAATGAGTGCAGACCTGGGAGACCCCGAGGTAATGAGCACGAGACCTGGCCCGGAGAAGGTGCTCACCCCAGAGTGGGAGGTCACAGTCTTCATGATTTTTAATTTTCTGCATTGCTCTTCTAAATGTTCAGCAATGATCATGCATGACTCCGATAACCCGAAAAAATAATTTTGCTTAAAGTAAATCCGGGGAGGATGGGTCACGGGAGCCTGAGCCCCCCGGGGGGGGGGGTACTCTGCAGAGCAGCTCCCTCCTCACACCAGCACTGATGACCGCAGAAGCGACAGAACAACCATCCAGAGAACCAGACGCTCCCGCGGCAGACCTTCCTGGTAGCATGAATATCCCCATTTTACAGAGGAAGAAACTGGGGCTCAGAGAGGTTGAGTCATTTCCCCACAGTCCCACAGCTGAGGAGTGGCAGAACTGGATTTGCCTCCTGCACCTGGAAGGGACCACCTGGTTGGTGGCTTCCAAACCTGGCCTGGGTTCTTGCATCCCCAGGTGGCAGGGGGCGCACCTGGGTTTTCTGGAATGGGGCAAAGTCAAGGAAATTGGCAATGGTATCGGGTCCAGATCCCGTTACGCCAGGCGGGATCACGTTTCCCCCCTGGTGGCGCCAGGTGAGCCGGGCAGAGGGCGGGCAGCAGCCACTTCCCTGGTTATTCAAGTAGAAAATTACAGGTGCCCGAAATAGCCCGGGCATTCTTTTATTAATGAACAAGCAGTGAGCCGGAACGGGGGTTAGGGGATCTCTTTCCACCTGCCACTCTCCGCAGACCTGCAGGGCTCCGCCTCTGAGGGGCTCCCGCAGGAGCTGGGCAGCTGCAGGGGGCGCGGGGGCCACTGTGGGGAGCGGGAGGGGAGGCCCCATCCCACTGGCCCTGGGGATGGCCTGGGTTCCAGCGGGACAGATGGCAGGACCCCAGCCCGGGGTCCATCCCAGCCAGCCCTGTCCAGCCACGTGGCCCCGGGCCAAGGGCTGAACCCACCTGGGAATTCATTTCTCTCTCTGTAAAGTGGGGTGATCGAATCCAGGGGCGCTTAACCCCACTTTTCCCCTACTCTAATAGTGATGCCTGCTCATTGCAGACAAGGAAGAAAGAATAAAATAAAATTTAAAAAAAGCATACAAAAATGACCATGCTGTCTCCCTGTGCCCTTGGCTCCTTCCTCAGTTGAGGTAACCTGGAGTACGTCCTGCTGTCTGTTTCCTGGGTGGAGGGGTGCTCTAACATGAATGCCACTCATAGACACCCAGCGATTCTCACGCTCCAACAGGTCCTGAGCACAGCCTAAGGCCCTGTGGCCACCTGGAGTCAGGTTCCCCCAGCATCTTCTGCCTCCTCCTCATCTTTCCAGCCCTCCCCACATCCCTGGCTCCACTCAGAGACACTAGAGGATTGGGGAGGAGGGAAAACCATTTGTGGGTCCCTGACATGGCTGTGGGACTAGAGCTGGGACATGGCATCTCCTTACAGGGCCATCTGTGACCTTTACCCCCAGCAGGCCTGATAGACACCGGCTGGCCTGGGTGTGGCTTGTTGACCTCTGTGTCTTCTCCCTGGAGGATCAGGGCAGGAAACCGTTGCCCTCTCCCAGGGCCATTTCCTGATGGCTCACCTGTCAAGTGGTCAGAATAGGTGCCTGGCAGACAGTACGCAGCAGGACACACCAGCTGCTAGGACGACCATGACATCATTCTTGTTACTAGTGGAGGATGGATGGCTGGAGGCCACGCCCTTTTGGAAATTGATTTGGTTGTTTTTGGGTACTGAGGATCGAACCCAGGGGCGCTTAACCACTGAGCCACACCCCAGCCCTATTTTGTATTTTATTTAGAGACAGGGTCTCACTGAGTTGCTTAGGGCCTCACTTTTGCTGAGGCTGGCTTTGAATTAATGATCCTCCTGCCTTAGCCTCCTGAGCAGCTGGGATCATAGGCGTGTGCCACTGCGCCCAGCCCAAATAGTCTTTTGTAGCTACTTAATAATTAAATGAAATAATTTAAACATTTAACAATTATAATAAACAATTTACAGTTTGACCCATCCCAAATCATCTTTGAGGAAGAATGTGGCAGATGCTATGCAAGAGTTAGTTCATGTGCATTGTCTCCAGGAAATCCTGAATCCATTTATGTAAAAGGACCCGGGCTGGGGACGTAGCTCAGTTGGCAGAGTGCTTACCTTGCATGCACAAGGCCCTGGGTTCAATCCCCAGCACCGGTGTGGGGGGTGGGGTGGGGTGGGGTGGGGAGACCTAAGCGGGGATTTTGGAAGAAAGAAAATAAGGAACCTCAGGAATGACCTCACCTGGGGCCTCCTAGGGGCAGGGCTGAGGCTGCGGCTCAGCCAGAGTAGCACGGGATTTCTGTTGTCTTAGGTGCTGCCCACTGCTGGGCATGGGGACGCACGCCCATAATCCCAGTGGCTCAGGAGGCAGGAGGATCGCGAGTTCAAAACCAGCCTCAGCAACTTAGCGAGACCCTAAGCAACTCAGTGAGACTCTGTCTCTAAATAAAATACAAAATAGGGCTGGGGATGTGGCTCGGTGGTCTGGATTCAATCCTTGGTACCCTCCCACCTCCCCTGAAAACAAGCATACCCACTAAGCCCAGTGGCCTAGAGGGCCAGGGGTTACAGTTTGGGGTTGAACTCCCTTCCAGCCGAGGATGCCTCCAAGCCCTGGCCCCTCGTACGTGTGAATGTGACCTTGTTTGGATCTAAGGGTCTTTGCAGTTGTGATCAAGCTGAGATGACATCATTAGGTAGGTCCTGATCTGACTGTGTCTTTGTAAGAGGGGAGACACAGGCATACAGGGACGAAGCCTGGTGAGGACAGGGGTGGGGGTTCTGGAATGAGCCAAGGATCGCCGCGGATCGCCGGCACTGCCGGGAGCTAACAGAAAGGCCTGGCGCAGACCCCCAGCATCTTCAGGGGTGCATGGCCCGAAGGACACCTTGATATCAGCTTTTACCCCCCAGAAGTGTGAGAGAACAAGATTCCTTTGTTTTCAGTAGCTGGTCGTTTGTGACACGTCACCACACAGTGCCTGGCTGTGGTCACAGAGTCACCACGAGGCCGGGGTAACCACTGGCTGCGTCAGGGCCTGCGGGGTCCAGGGGCAGGACTCTCCAGGAGCATTTGCTGCCTGGTACATTCCAGAACGTCCCCAGGTGTTCCCGGGGCTCTGGTGGGTACAGATGAACCTCAGATGATCCCTCGATATGGCAGATGCGGCGGTGCGTGGGGCACCCCTGGAACTGCAGCAGCTCAGGAGGCTGAGGCAGGACTTCAAGTCCAAAGCCAGCCTCGGCAACTGCAAGGCGCCTAGCAACTGAGACCCTACAGAATAGGGCGGGGGGTGGCTCAGTGGTTAAGCGCCCCTGGTGCAATCCCTGGTAACAAAAAATACCCCAAAAAACAACAACAACAAAACTAAACTAAAACCAAGCAAAATTCCAGAGAAGCTGGACCGCCTGGCTGACTTGCTGCCTCTCTGGGGGTGCCGTTCCCAGGGGATACCTCGGTCTCTATTCCCAGGTACCTCAGGAGCAAGATGCCATCAAGACGAAGCCAGGCGGTCCAGCTTCTCTGGAAGGTCTAGGTGGACTCAGATTTTAGACAGCAAAAGAAAGTTCCAGGGCCCCCCTTCCCCCCAGCCCAGCCTCTGAGATCTGATCTCCCCTTTGAACAAAGCCCCTGGTTCAGGAGGTTTGGGACACAATGTTCTGAAAGCCGATCCCTGGTGCCCAGGGAGGGAGCTGGTTTTTGGGTGTCTGCCTGCAGGAGAGCCGGCTTTGATTTACCCCTCCTGCCCCACCCGCCCAGGCCTTTCAAGAGAGAAATTAAATTCTCCTGAACTTGAAGGCTGCTCTTCAGCAGGGCTCCCAGGGGGGCCTATTAACTCTACCTGGCTGAGTGGAGGTTTACTCTGACTTGGACGTGAGCAGCTTCAATCCCCATGCTTGAAAAACAAGTTGGTGGTCTCATGAGCTGGGGGGGGGGGGCAGATGTTCCTGGTTCTGGCTTTGCTGGCTGTGTGATCTTGAGGAGATAGCTCAGCCTCTCTGAGCCTGCTGTTTGCCTTGATGAATTGCAGCACTGATACCTTTGTGTTTGGTGGGTGGAGAGGATTCTGCAGTAACCCAAGTATTAGAAGGCATTCTTATTTTTATCTTCAGGAAGAGCCCATTTTACAGATGAGAAAGATGGTGTCTGGTGGGAAGGGGTAGGGCCAGGCTGGGCTGTGCTGTGCCAAATTTCTGGGGGACATTTCTTGGCTTTTGGTGCTGCTGGTGGGAAGAATCTGAGCACTGACTTGCTTCTCTGCAGAATGGTCTTGGTCTGGTCACTTCTTGGCTGTGAAACAGGGAAAACATCATGTTCCCAGTGGAAACTGATGACAGGTGTTAAAGCTCCTGGCTGTGCATCTGGGCAGGATTGGCCCTTGGGGGAATGATTGCTCCCACCCTCTCTGCTCCCCTCCCTCATCTTACCCTATACAGTGGCTGGCACAAGTACCACGCCTGCTTTGATGTGGGAAGAAACTCGGAGCCCAGAGAGGGAGAGTATGTTGCCTAGGGTCACTCAGGGACAAAGATGTTTTTCATGTGAGTGGACAGGGAAGATTGGACTAAGAGGAGGCAGATGAAGAAAGAAAAAAGAATTAGGACAAGTTCCTTCTGTCTACCATCTGGGAGATGAGATCTGCCTCCACAGCCTGGGGCTGGCGCGAGGGCGGCCATTTTGGCTCCTTCTGTCCATTTCCTCTCTGGAGAGGATAAAACATCTGGGAGTACAAAGAGGCCCCGCCGGGTGGGGAGCAGGGCTCAGGGCAGGGAAGATGAGCTTGGGTTTCCTCATTCTCCTTTTCCAGGGCATTCTCTTGGCATCTCTTCTTTCCCCTCAGTCTTTTTTCTTTTAGCTCTACTTTGAATAAGTGAGCAAAAGTCAGGGGGCGGGGAAGTTCTCTTTGATTGAAGAGTCTGAGGCAGACAGCGGGTTGTGTGTGGGGTGCTCTGGCAGGGTGAGGGGAGGGACGGGGCTGGGGGAGCTATGGTGCCAGGAGGCCATCCGGTGGCAGCCCCATTTCAGAACCAGGAAGTGGGAGGCCCCGCCAGGCTCTTGCAGGGAAGCTGGAGCGTGGACAAGTTCTTTCTTTCTTTCATTTTTTTTTTGGAACCAGGGATTGAACCCAGGGGTGCTTAACCACTGAGCCACATCCCCAGCCCTATTTTGTATTTTATTTAGAGACAGGGTCTCACTGAGTTGCTTAGGACCTCGCTAAGTTGCTGAGGCTGGCTTTGAACTTGCGATCCTCCTGCCTCAGCCTCCCGAGCCTCTGGGATTACAGGCATGTGCCACCACGCCCGGCTGGAGAAGTTCTTTCAAGGCTGGGACAGGCCTCAGCCTCTTGCACCCCTAGGCCTGGACGGATGCTGCATGTCTGTCTGGAAACCTCTCTGCCCGGACCTGGGCAGCCTTCCCTGTCACTCAGGTGATGCCTGCCCGCCCTGTGCCCCTCCTCACTGCTCCTCTTGCCTGGTGCCTGAGTCCTTTGCACTCCCCGCATCAGAGCATCTGCCCTGGGCTTGCTAGGGCTGATTTCTCTCGCTGAGCTCAGCACCCCAATGGCACCTGCTGGTCCGTTCAGTGTCTGGGACCCAGCCAACGTTTATTGACTGCATGGTGAGCAAGCAACGAGGCTTTTGCACTCAGCAGGAAGTTGAACAGGTAGAGAGTTGTGTGTGTGTGCTTACACACTTGCAGTAAAGGCAGGGTGGTGACTGTAGAATTTGGGTCGAGGGCCACTGCAGTGAAAGGAGGTGACAGGGGAGAAACTGAGGGACACAGCCCCCAGCCTGAGATTCTGCATGATCCCTCCATGAGCTTGGTCATCAACTCTACCCTCGAGTTACTTCAAAGGAATTCAACCTCAGTCTCCCCTCTCTTCCTTCCTCCATTTACTGAGCACCTACTGTGTGCCCTGGGGACGCAATGGCAAACCAAAAACTGAACAGTGTATTTATTGAACACCTACTGTGTGCCCTGGGGATGCAATGGTAAACCAAAAACTCAACAGTCTGCATTTATTGAACACCTACTGTGCCCTGGGGACGCAATGATAAACCAAAAGCTCAACACAGTCTCCATTTATTGAGCATCTACTATGTGCTCTGGGGACACAATGGTAAACCAAAAAACCAGTCTCCCTTCCCTTATGGATAAGTCAAGAACTAAAGATGAATCACAACAGTGTTCTTTGCAGTGAGAGACCAGGAAGCTCGGAGAGTGTGAGGGTATTTGTTCTGAACTAGGGACATCAGGATGGTGGCAGGGGAGCCCTGGGGTCCCTGAGCAACTTGACCTGGTTCTATTATCCCCATTCCTCTCTCAGCTGCCCCCACAGGCATACAGGCTTAGCAACACCCGTGGGCCTCATTTTGCAAATGCATCTCAGAGACAAGTCCCTGTCCCTGGGTGGACACTGGGATCCCATCAGGGAGTCTTTCTGAAGAGTGTGAGCTGCCGTCTTTCTTCCTTTCTTTCTCCTCCCTCCCAAGCTGGGCTCCAGCCATAAAGATGTACGGAAGTCTTAGTTTGGGAAGAGTGGATGACCAGGCTATATGTGATGACATTACTGAATTACAAAGCAGCATCCCTTCCTCGGGACAGATGCAGCCAGCCCCTGGGCACCAGCCCCACCAGCAAGGGTGGCTGGATTTCTACCCCCACCAGCCCATCTGCTGGTTGCCTTTGTGCAGTGCCCAACTTCTACATCTGTTTGAGGCATCCCTGGGCATTCAGCTCCTGAATCCAGTTCAAAGAAAGCTGGAGACAGAGTAGAATAAAGACCCCATTGGGAAATCTCTTAGGGACAGGAAAACAGTCCTTCTCAGACCACACTGCCTAGCCCCACCCTCTGTCCCCAGGGAAGAAATTGCAACTCTAACTTTTTCAAAGTTTCCACTCAGGGGGTAGATGAGGTGCAAGGACAGTGAAGGGAAGACCAATTTGTTCTGGCTGGGGAAGAAGACACACAGGGACTGTCAGACCCAGGGGCCTAACAGATGGAGTACAGGGGAGTCTGGGGCTGAGGGACGGACGGATGGACAGGATCTGGAAAATCCTGATCCCAGCCCCAGCATGCATACTGGCACCTGATCCCACAGCCCTCAGGAATGTGGCCTTCTATGCATGGATGTCCCCTTGGATGGCACAGAGGGTGGGGCCAGCTCTCTGGGTGAGGGACTCACACAGTGGCACAGGGCTCTGAGCTCAGCAGGACACAGGCTTGCTCAGATGTTCTGCCCTTGCTGACTTGAGATTCTTAGAAATTTATTTTTCTTTCTTTTTCTACCAGGGATTGAACCCAGGGGCTTAACCACTGAGCCACAGCCACATCCCCAGCCCTTTTAATATTTTATTTAGAGACAGGGTCTTACTGAGTTGCTTAGGACCTTGCTAAGTTGCTGAGGCTGGCCTTGAACTTGTAATCCTCCTGCCTCAGCCTCCCCAGCTGCTGGGATGACAGGTGTGTGTCACTGCATCCAGCCAATTTGTAAACATTTTTGAACAAGGGTTCCTGCATTTCTGCTTTATACTGGGTCCTCATAAGATCAAAGGGACAAGGTCAGTGTCCTGAACCTCATCTCTGGGTTCCATCTTGCCCAGAAAGGTGTCAACCCTCTCCCCCCGAAAATTGGAGTTTGTCATTTTTACCATAGTTGGGGAGGGGTGTGGGGGAATAGTTTAGTCCGTCTCTTCAGTTCCAGATGAGGAAACTGAGACTCAAAGGGGAAGAATGCTTCTAAGGCACTGCATGCATCCCCCCACCACCCCTGTGCTAGGAATGGAATCCAGGACTTGCCCATCTAGGCAAGTGCTCTACCACTGACTGACATCCCCAGACTGTTTTTTTTGTACCTGGGATTGAACCCAGGGGCGCTTAACCACTGAGTCACATCCCCAGCCCTTTTTATGTATTTTACCTAGAGACAGGGTCTCACTAAGTTGCTTAGGGCCTCGCTAAGTTGCTGAGGCTGGCTTTGAACTTGTGATCCTCCCACCTCAGCCTCCCGAGCTGCTGGGATTACAGGTGTGTGCCACCGCGCCCGGCTCTCCTTTATCTTTGTTCCACTCTTGTTTCAGTCAAGGAAACTTTCTTTAAATGAAGGCGAGTGCCAACCAATGGGTGTCTTGTGAACATCAACAGAGCCAGGACACTTTGGGGGCCATGAACAACCAGGTGAGTTGGGGTTAATGTCTGAGAGATGCCAGCCTGCAGGGGCTGCCTGCCACAGCTTCTCCTGCAGCATCCTGAGCAGCAGCAGCACCATCTGCCATTCCCTGGGCACCTACTCTGCACCAGACCCACCTCCTGTGGGAGGTAAAATCATCCTCCCGTTGAACCGATGAGGAAACCGAGGTCTGGGAGGTGAAGCTAGTGGGCCCAGCAGGTCCCAGGTGGAGTTGGGCTTTGTGGCTGCTCAGGAGTTCCCCCCCAGAAGCTGGGCTGTGGAGCTTGTCACTGGAGGCCAAGCTGTTCAGTTCCACTCATTACTGGCTGGGTGACCTTGAGCCTTGCAGAGCCTCTCCATGCCTCTGGTTTTGGGGTAATAGATCTACCCACTTCCCAGTGGTGTTTGAAGGTTGAAGGTGTCTATTGGTGTAAGATGGCAATGCCTGTGAGCTGTCGTCAGGGATGTCTTCTTCTGAGTAGCAGGGTCTCTTCAAGTACCTTTTCTTTATTATCAGCCCTTTGAAAGGTGGAATTCGGGTCACAGCCTGGGGACTTGTACAGGGCCAGCTCTTGGGAGCTTGTGGTGCCATCCCCTGTCATGGGGGTGGAAGATGTCATGCCCAGACTGTTTTTGGTCTCTGTTTTTTTTTTTTTTTTTGGGTTTAGGGGATTGAACCCAGGGGTGCTTAACCACTGAGCCACACCCCCAGTCCTTTTTATATTTTATTTAGAGACAGGGTCTCGCTGAGTTGCTTAGGGCCTCCCTAAGTGGCTGAGGCTGGCTTTGAACTGGTGATGCTCCTGCCTCGGCCTCCTGAGCTGCTGGGATTACAGGCATGCGCCACTGTGTCCGGCCTCTGTTGGTATCTGAACAGCTGGTGCCTGAGATCCAGGGAGGTTGCTTTTCCTGGATCCATCACTGCCCAAGGACTTGCAGCCTCACTGTGAAATGCAAGGGCTTAAAATAAGGCTCCTACCTGGGACATCGGGCTTGCATTCCACTCTGCAGTGTCAGTGCCTGCCCATCTGGCCAATTTTTGAAGCTCTGGAATGTTGCAAACAGTGTTAAAGAAGTTACTTCCATACCAGAAAAACACCTTAATTTGATCTTTGCAAAAACCTTGATAGCAGCCACGGTATCTTTATAAATTTATAACTTGTTTAGGATGAAGCGGAACAATGACATTGTGGTTTTTGTTTTGTTTTGTTTTTGGTACCCAGGATTGAACCTAGGGGTGCTTAACTCCTGAGCCTCATACCCAGCCCTTTTTTATATTTTCTTTAGAGACAGGGTCTCGCTGAGTTGCTGAGGGCCTCGCTAAATTGCAGAGGCTGCTGTTGAACTCCTAATCCTCCTGCCTCAGCCTCCACAGCCACTGCAATGACTGGCGTGCACCACCGCGCCCAGCCCTGTTTGTGTTTGGACTCTTGGTCCCGGGCACTATCTGTCATGCCCTTAATCTTCTCAGTGTCTTTCCTTTTCTCTGCTCACACCATGACTGGGGAGACCATCTCTTGTTCCCAGGGTGGGCCATGGCATTGGAATGCCCAGCCCCCATCCTTGGAGCCTTGCGGGGAGACTGCTCTCTGGTGCAGTGTGGGCTCAGATTGGTCTAAACTGACCATCCACCTCTGCCCTTTGCAGAACCAGGTGCAAGATTCCAGGCAGAGCCCTTGCCCTTGGCCTTCCCCAGGGAACAAAGGTGGGTCTGACCAGTCACTCCCCTCCCACCTCTCCCTATTTCCCTGCCCACGTGTCCCCATCTGACCAGGAAGCCCTTGAAGGCAAGGACCACGTGACTTCATGCTTGGTCCTGTCCTTTCCCCACTAGCTACATGATGCTGGCTGAGAAAGCCCTTCTCACCCCAGAGCCTGAGTTCCTTCATCTGTAAGGGTGAGGTCATCACAGGTTCTTTGGGGTTCAGAGCGCCTCTCACCCCATTTATCAGGGACCATGTGGGTGTCAGGCATCATTTCATGAGTCTCCCATCTCACAGAAAAGGAGCTGAGGTCCAGAGGGGTTCAGGTTCTCCCCACAGCAGGTAGACGGAGGCTCAGACCATACCTTTGGGCTTGCAGTCCTGGGTCCATGTGGGCATGCGCAGTGAGCCTAGGAGCCGGCTGAGAGTTGGTGCACAAATGCAGATGCCCCTCTCCCAGAGACTGATCCAGGAGGTCTAGGTGGCCTCAGGAAGTGACTGCTTAACGGGCTCCCTCCTCCCACCTGATAATACTGATGCGGGAACCCACGGACCACATTTTCAGACGTGCTGCGCTGTCTGCAACCACCCCCGCCCCTGCCCCCGAGACCTGTGAGCCCAGACTTACAGGGGGAAGGATAATAATATGAATATACTTCTAATAATAGAACAGAGCTTATATACAGCGCACCTTGTGCCAGCCGCTCTTCTGAACCCTTTACATGTTCTAATTCATTAAATTCTCACAATAAGCCTCTGAGGGAGTGATTGCCATTCCGGTTTTCCAGATGAGGAAGTGACCTGGCTCACTGGCGCACACCTGTCATCCAAGCGCTCCGGAGGCCGAGGCAGGAGGATTGCAAGTTCAAAGTCAGCCTCAGCAATGTAGTGAGGCCCTAAGCAACACATTGAGACCCTGTCTCTAAATAAAATACAAAATACGGCTGGGGATGTGGCTCAGTGGTTGAGTGCCCCTGGGTTCAATCCCTGGTACAAAAAAAGAAAAAAAAAAAAGAAAGAAAGAAAGAAAGAAAGAAAGAAAGAAAGCTGAAATTACATACCCACGACCCGGCATCTGGAAACAACTGGTTAGCTAACTTACTATAATTATCATTATTTTTATATCTTGCCCAGGTGTGGGTGGGTTTTGCCCTGAACCGTTGCCAGGTTTCTAGAGGCAAATCTGAGCAGTGAACTGGGGGAGGGGCTGGTGGCAGTGCTGGTTGAGACTCAGAGGTGGCGGGCTCCCACCTGGGAGGTCCAGCCTCCCTCTCACATCTAGGTCACGACAGGATGCACAGGGGCACCTACCTTCTTCCCCTGAATTGCTCCCATGGTGTGAAGTAGCGCCAGGCCTGGGTGGGCTCAGGATTGGGCCAGGGTCCTCCCTGCTGGCAGTGATCTCAGGAGCCAGGGCCCGAGGGGCTCCTGGGGCCAGGGTCTCCCGTCTTCTCGTGACTCATTCCCCCAGGCGCGAAGGCAGCTCTCACAGCTGCTGCTAAGCCTGGAGCTCCTCAGACCGGTTTAGGGCGATTGGTCCTGACAGAGGGGCTGCCAGGCCGCAGGTGGCCCACAGGCCCTTCTGGGTCCCTGTGGCTCCCCACCTCCCAGACCCCTGCTTCTCTCAGGCAGGGAAACTGAGGCAGCTGGGAAAGAGGAGGAGAAGCAGGGCGGTCCTCTCCTCTCCTACCGCAGCTCAGATGTGGCGGCTGACCTCTGGCTGGCCCCGCCAGCGGACTGGGCCTTCTCGCCTGGCTGGTCACTGCAGAGCAGACAGGGCCAGACAGTGGAGGCTGCCTGGGTGTGGGGGGTGCAGGGCTCAGGGCGGGCTTGTGTGGGGCTGTTGAGGCTGGGCTGAACAGGCCCATTAATAATGGACCTTAGAAGACACTTGTGGTCTGGGCTCCCCCTGAGAGAAACTGCAAGCAGACTCCTCCATTCAGCAGACAGCAGGCAGGCGGGCAGGAGACCTGGGCTCAGGCCAGGAAAACACCTGGAGGCTGGATTCCAGCCTTGAGGCCAAGTTCTCGAAGTGCCCCTGGCAGGCACCCTCCTCCTTAGTTACCACCACCCCTTCCTTCTCTTTCTCTCTCTCTCTCTTTTTTTTTTTGGTACCAATGAGAGGATTGAACTCAGCAGCACCTAATCACTGAGCTGCATCCCCAGCCCTTTTTATATTTTATTTAGAGACAGGGTCTCACTACTTTGCTTAGGGCCTTGCTTGGTTGCTGAGGCTGGCTTTGAACTCAGGATGCTCCCGCCTCAGCCTCCTGACACCTCTTCCTTCTTGACACCAGCCTGGGTCAGAGGTTAAGACTAGAGTTACCTTGTGTAGCTCTACCCCTCATGGCTGTGTGGCCTTAGGACATGGTTTGACCTCTCTGAGCCTTAGTCTTGTGCGTGTCTCTCTCTCTCTCTCTCTCTCTCTCTCTCTCTCTCTCTCTCTCTGTGTGTGTGTGTGTGTGTGTGTGAGAGAGAGAGAGAGAGAGAGAAAGACAGAGAGAGAATATCATTCACCTGTATAGCATTAAAAAGGGCCAGGTATGTGCAGTTGAAGCCATCATTCTATTAAAGCATAAATTGGATCCTGTCCCTTGCTGTGTGATCTTATGGTTGACCAAAGGGGGCTAAGAAGGATCACACCCCATGGTGCAATGAGGTCGAAATGAAGCAATTCCTGGGAAGCTCCATGCAGAGCATGTGGAAAACAGCGATTCTGCATAGCAGCGAGGTGCTGCTGTTAATGCACTATTAATAATACCGTGTTCTTGAAAGAACAAGACCCTCTCCAGGAGTGAGGGTGGGAAAACTCGCCATCTCTGTCCTCTAGCTCGGAGCCTGGCATGGAGCAGGTGCTGGAAATACATACACGGAGGACTGGTTACATGGCAGCAGCTGGTGGAGGAGGGCCAAGGGTACAGACCCCCCTCCCCTAGGGCTGATCTAGCAAGACTTGTCGGCCTCTAGGACCTCATTCTACTCCCCCCTCTCCCTAACAGTTCCAGGGTCACAGCACCTGTATCCCCCACCGCAGGGCCTTTGCACTTGCTGTTCTCTCTGTCTCAATATACCCCCACCCTCATTTTTTTTTACCTTTGTGTGTCTTTCCTTTTTCTTCTTAGGGCTCAAATCAGAGAAGCCTTCTCTGATTTCCCTTGCAAAGGAGCCTCCTGGGCTGTTTGTTCATTTATTTATTTATTTCTCACCACTTAGCAATTGAAATGACATTATTTCTGGGTTGACGGTCTCTCTCCCCTGCCTGGAATGGCAGCCCGGCAAAAGCTGAGACCTGGTCTGTCTGGTTCATCAGTTCATCTGTTGGGTCTAGAACAGCGCTGACAGCGCTTGACACATGCTAACCTTTCAACAAATAAGAATAAAAGGAGGATGAAATGAAATAGCCTAAGTGTGTAAAATGCTGAACAGCCCTGACCTATTGCAGGAGCTCAGCGCAGGGCAGTTATTACCTTTAGTGTTATTGTTACTATATTTCTTCTAATCCCCAGGACCACGGGGCCCAGCAAACAGGTGGCTTCTTCCTCCACTTTCTGGTCCACCCACTTCCTCGCCTGGTCCTACCCCCTGCCTCGCCTGGACCCGCCCCGCTTGGCTCCACCCCTGCCCCGCCTGGCTCCACCCCTGCCGAGCCTGGCCCCGCCCTCTGCCTAATCTGGCCCCGCCCCTGCCTCGCCTGGCCCCACCCCTGCCTCGCCCAGCCCCGCCCTCTGCCTCGCCTGGCTCCGCCCCTTTGCTTCCCGTTGCAGTGCTGGCGGGGTCTCGGCTTCTCCCCTGCAGTAAGGAGAGAGCTTGAAAGATCGTGAAGGTCAATGACTAAATTGGCAGTCAGCTGGAGTCGTGAAAACGCTGCCAGTCAACCCCGAAGATCCAACTCCTTGGGCAGCCATCCCATAATTATCCACCAGCTTCATGGTGGGGTGGGAGGAGAGAAGGGGGTTTACACTTTTATTACTGTTTCCCCATCTGCTTGGAGTCCTGCGGAAACATGACTTAGGAGCTGCACGAAAATTCTGGTCCCTCAAGTGGCTCTGAAGCCCCCTCTGGGTAGGATTAGGGTCCCTAGGCGACATCCAGACCACGTGGTGTGGCATGAGAGGCGGATGTGGCCCCAGAGCCTAGCGCAGTACCCAGAACAGGGGAGGTTTTTGAAATACATGCATGGGTGAGTTATGGGATGTCGTTTGGTGGTGGATGACCAGGGATCAGGAGTTCTTGATGCTTCTCTGCCCTGCCTCACTGGGTGGCCTGGGCACATCTCAGCCTCTCTCCATCTGCAAAACGGGAATAAGCACCCACTCCTTCCTGACCCACAGCCCTGTGGAAAGAGGCAAGGCTTACAGTGTGAGAGGGTTTTAAAACCCCTCCAGCCACTCCTGGTCCATCTCTCCCAAAGCAATCCTGGTGCAGGCCAGCACATTGACCCAGAGGGTCTCTGCAACCTTCAGATAACTTCGGATGCCTTCAGGAAGAGTGGGATTGTGGAGTGAGGGGGGAAGGAGAGGAGAGAGAAGAGGAAGAAACATTATTTATCTCAGAGTACTTTTAGGGCAAGGTAGATTTGAAGGGCAAGTTTCAAGTAGTGATGGAGGCAAACTGGGATTCCAATTTTATTTCAAGACATATGTGTGACATTGGACAAGTCACTTGACCTCTCTGAACCTCATTTTCTTATCCCACGATGCTGTGAGGTTGAAATGAGGTAATTCATGCAAAACTCAAGGGCACAGCCCCTGGAAAACAGGGATTCTTCATGGCAGTGAGGTACTGCTGTCACTACTAATAATACCAGGAAGCCAGGTGTGGTGATGCAGGTGTGTAATCCCAGAGGCCCTGGAGGCTGAGGCAGGAGGATAACAAGTTTAAAGCCAGCCTCAGCAAGGCCCTAAGTAACTAAGTGAGACCCTGTCTCTAATTAAAATATAAAAAAGAGCTGGGGATGTGGCTCAGTGGTTAAGCGCCCCTGGGTTCATCCTCGGTACCAAAAAAAACCCAAAACAACAAAAAGCAGTGATACACGCACTGCCTCTTGGGAAGTCCAGATACCCGGTTGGTTCTGCTCAGTTCTTTCTGCAGAGCCAAGTGTGGGGGAACCTCGCCGCCCTTCCCTTTCTATCTTGGGCTGCCACCTGCTGGCGAGGATCAGAATTACAATTTTGGGAAGGTCTTGGGGTGACTGAGGGAACCGCGCCCGTGGGTTCAGGGAGCAGAGAGCTGAACCCAAGTTTCAAATGCAGAGGCCCTGAGGCCACGATTAGCCTGCAGAAATTCCTGAAGGCTGTGGACCCCAATGAGAACGATCAGTCTCAAATCTGACCTGATTTCCCTTCTAGATATTCCTGGCCTGGGCCCCTTTTATCTCATGCCCTTGTCTTTGGCTCCAGGCCACCACCTTCTGTCCCTGGAGGACACAGCAGCTTCTTCACTGGCCTCCCTGCCTCCACTCCATTTTCGATACGATTGCCAGGAGTTTTTGTAAAATGCAGATCTGGTCATATCCCCCACCTTCAATCTCTGTGTCCCCTCTGGCTTAGGACCAAACCCAAGCCCCTTGGCCTGGCTCCAGGCTTCTCCAGCTTCCTTCCTCCATCCTGTGGTTCCTTGGTGGGCTATGTATGTCTATGCATCCCCGAGGGCTCAGTGTGCACGCAGTCTCCTCCAGGACCTCTTCCCTGCCACTGGGGCTGGCCTGCAGCTCCCTCATCCCCATCTGTTTCCTCCTGGACAGCTGACCCCTTCAATGGCAATTCCTGCAGACTCCCACCCAGGGTCACTCAGTCCCACCCAGCCAGCACACCCAGCAAACCCCAGACACCCACCTGAGGATGCAGGTGGTCTTCGAAGGACTGACCTCCTTCCCTGGGGACACCTAGGAAGGAAGAGGATGAGCAGGTGGGAGAACAGAGGCGGCTGAGCCAAGAGACACTGTCAGGCAAAGTCCCAGCTTCAGCTAGGTCCACTGAAGCTGTCACCCCAGGACAAAGAATTGGATTTTTACAGCCCCACCCTCTCAGTCATCAGCTGGGGGCCGTCCCGGAGTGATGGGAACTCCAGGTCTCCCTTCCTGTGAGTAATGAGGGTGCAGCGGCCTGAGGCTAATTCTCCACCCAAGAGCTCAGACTGAGCCTCCGTCAGAAACTGGAGCTGGGGGAGGACACCTGGGCAGAGTGGCCATCAGGGTCCCGCGGTGCTGCCTCTCCAGGCTCCTCTGGAGACCTTTTCCTCAACCCTCGGACTGAGTCAGTTACACGATCTCAGTCTCCTTTACAGCCCTGTCAGGTGGCTGCCCCCATGTCTTCTCTTATACCAGGGTGCCCACACCAGTTCCTTTTTTTCTGGGTACCAGGGATCGAACCCAAGGGCGCTTAACCACTGAGCCACATCCCTAGCCCTATTTGTATTTTATTTAGAGACAGGGTCTTGCTGAGTTGCTGAGGCTGGCTTTGAACTTGTGATCCTCCTGCCTCAGCCTCCCAAGCTGCTGGGATTACAGGGGTGCACCATCTTGCCTGGTTCCACTTCCTTTTAAAATGGGGCCGCCACCGAGCGCTGTCTAGCCCTGCCTCTGGCTGTGAGCTCACTTTGTAAGTCTTTATTGGTTCCTTTTAACTTTTGTAAGGTATTCTTGCTTGCTGTAAAGAAAACTTTCCAAGCATACATAAGGTAATAATGGAGATTTCCTGCTACTTTCATTCCCAGGGTGGCTTTCTAGCCAGATGCTTTTCTAAGCCTGGATTGATGTGGGTGCAAGTGGTTATTTGGGGCTGCCAGAAGGCCCCCCTCTGAGCCCCCAGGGATGTCCAAGGGTGGGCTGGGAAGGAGGGAGTTGGTGGGAGGGCTGACTGCTGCCTAATTCTGACTTCCTCAGCGGGGCCTGCTTGAAGCTCTTCCACCAGCCCCTGGTCATTGACCCTGACCACACTGTCACCGTAGCCTTCTCTCAGCCTGCCGAGGCCCCTGGTTGAGGGTTCCCACATTCTGCTTTCCTCTACTACCCCATGTCCTTTGGGCACATTTGAAGCCTGCCCTGTTCCCAGGACTCAGAAACAGATCCCACAGCCCTTGTGGCCCGAGGGCTTCTTCCCCACTGTGCTAGTGGTCTCCTAGCACAGCTCTGGGGGGCTCGATGCCAAGCCTTCTGCTCCCATAACCCTCTCTTAGGACCTGGGAACTGGGATCTTCTGAGACCCCAGGCACATCTTCATACTGTGTCCCTTGGGCCGTCCCCCTCCAGTGTTCTCCAGTGGACTACCCGCCCCTGGCCTGACAGCTCTTGTCTAGGGCCTCACTGGGAAGCCACGCTCTTCCCCCTATGGGGCAGACAAGAAATGCCTAGGAACCGAGGTCACCCCAGCGCCAGCAGCCCTCAACAAGTGATTGGCGGGCGTTGGTGTATCAACACCCAGTCTCCCCCACTGCAGGGTGGGCTAGCTCTGGGGTGCGTGTTCTGCAGGATTCAGAGGGTCCTGATGGATGGAGCTCTGGTCACTCACAGTGGTAGCTGGGTGGACAACATAACATTTATTGGCCACTTTCCCTCCCCTGCCTCCCTTCCCTTTGGTTATTTCCTGGAATCATCTCCTGAATAAACCAGCTGTACTTAAATTCTTTTCTTGGGGTTGGTTTTGGGGGAAACCAAACCAAGGCCAGGCAGGATCTCTCCCCTGAGACCCACTCTTCCTACTCTATCCCCCTTCGCCTACCTCTGTAGCTCTGGATTTCCCCCAGCTCTGTTCCAAATAAGGGGAAGGAAAGAAAGAAACTTGGATAAAAACCAAGCGTGGTGGTGCACGGCTGTCACCCCAGCAGCTTGGGAGGCTGAGGCAGGAGGATGGCGAGTTCAAAGCCAGCCTCAGCAACTTAGCAAGGCCCTAAGCAACTCAGTGAGACCCTGTCTCTAAATACAATATAAAAAACGGCTGGGGATGTGGCTCAGTGGTTAAGCGCCCCTGAGTTCAATCCCAGGTGCCAAAAAACAAAACAAAATAACAAACAAAACAAACTTTAAATAAACAAACAAGACGATATTCCACCCTGTCCTGCGACTCTCCCTGATCCCGTCATCTTCCACAACACCCTGGGCACCAAAGACCCTTCCATGACTGAAGGAGATCCCTGTGAGGCCCAGCTCCACTCCAGCTGACTATTGGTGAGCCGCAAGCTGCCACCAACCTGTCCCAACCCATGGCCCAAGACAGCTGGACCATCTGGTCCCAGGGAGAAAGGAGGCCACTCGAGCCGTCAGAAAGTCCATTCAAAACCAGCAAAAATAAAATTTAATTTTGCTGCAGTTTGGTGGGCAGCACCCCGCGGTCCTTGGGACTGACCATCGGCAGTTCTTGGAAAGAGCACCCCTTGTTCTCTCCACAGGTGGTTCCAGAAGGACCCCGGGGCTGGGCCTTCCTCAGGGTGGACGCGCAGGGCCGTGGGAGGGTCTGGACCTGCACCAGGAGGGGAGTCGAGCGTGAGGATGGCCGGGGCTCTCGCCATGGTGTGCTCCTTCCTCTTGCTGCGGGGTCAGCTCCTGCCACCCGGCCCCAGCATCCCTGGGCTCTGGTACCCCAGGCAGGAAGAAGCTTCTTCAGGCCCCTGGTCCAGGAAGAGCCGCGGTCATCCTAAAACACCTTCCGGGGCACACAGCCCTCCAGTTCCAGCAGCTCCGGCCAGCCATCATATTTATTCGTTTCTGGGTTGTTCTTTAAGAACTAGAGGAGAGAGAGGTCGAGGGAGAGATGGAGACGGCCTGGGGCCACACTGGTGTTGGCTTGTGTCCTCCCCACCGCCCCATTTCACAGATGGGGAAACAGAGACTCAGAGAGGGACTGCAAGCTGCCCAAGGAATCAGAGCCCAGTGGCTGCCCACCAAGGGCTGGGGGTGCCTTGAAGAGCTTTAGTCCCCCCACTCCAAATCCTCCATTAGCCCTTCTAGGACACCTCAAAGCACAAGAATAAGAATAAGATGAATCTTAGCATTTCTTGAGCACTTGCTGTATGCCAGGCACTGTTCTAAAGCACAGGAGTTCAAGGGAGTGCCCGTTACCATCCCAGTTCACAGATGGAGAAACCGAGGCACAGAGAGCTCAAGTCCCTGCCTCTGGCCATCCAGCTGGTAAATGGTGGACTGTCAAATATTAATGACTACTAATAAAGATATAAAGAGTATAAGATCAGTTAAGATTGTGTTTACAACGCTCAGACTTTAGCTTATGGAAGAAAAATGTTAAGTGGAAAAAATCTACCTTTGAGGAAATTGAAAGAGTTACTTTGAAAGAACAAAATGAAGTTCTTTTTATTATATGTTGGGTACTGGGGATTGAACCCAGAGGCACTCAACCACTGAGCCGCCTCCATAGTCCTTTTTATATTTTATTTAGAGACAGGGTCTCACTGAGTTGCTTAGGACCTTGCTAAGTTGCTGAGGCTGGCTTTGAACTCGCCATCCTCCTGCCTCAGACTCCTGAGTTGCTGGCATTACCCAGCCAAGCCTCTGGTTTCTTGTCTATGAATTGAGATAACAATCACACCGACTTCACTGTAAGTATTAAATCAGAGCCCACATGTAACTTGCTTAGCATGTGTCTGAGCAGGGTAAGCACTTACTGGATGCTAGTTCTCATTATCAACCTGATCTTGCCACTCTCCTCCTCAAGCCTCCCATGGCTCCCTATTGCCTTTGGCTCAGAGTCTGCCCTCCTCAGTGTCCCGAATCTCAGAATAATTGACCCTTAGTCTCGGGATCTGGGCAGCGCTGCATGTCCTCACTTCGTTCCAGGGAAGGCCAGACCAGTTCTTCAGGGTTTCTGGAATCCCTTCTAGCTGGGGCTGCTCAGAGAGGGAGATGACTCTGGCCGGGGGCAGAAGGCACAGCATTTCCTTGGGTGGTCCCTTCCTCTGTCTCCTGCCTCCTTCCTGCTGTGAGTGCTCCTCAAACTCCACATCTGGGGACCACCTAGACGCCATGGCTCAGGGCTGCCCTCTGGTGGTGACATAGAGCCCCATGTTGGGGACCCTTCCTGACTTGTTCCTCATGCTGGAGTGGGGATCCTGCTGTCCCCTCCTTGGTGCAAGCTCACCTCCCCCACAGGGAGCTTAGGAGAGGCCTCAGGGCTCCACTGGCCCAGACTCTTCCTTTTACAGGTGGGGAGTCTGAGGCCAGGGGAAAGGGCTTGCCAGGGTCACAGCTGGAGCCAGAAGTGCTGGCCCTGGGCTCCCCGTCCCCCACGCGGCAGGCTGCATTCCTTTCTCCTTTCCCCTCACTCTCCCTTCATCCTCTGTCCTCCTTTCCCTTCTCTTTTTGGGTCAATTTCTAGACACCTTTGCATTCCCACGTGACCTACCTTTTACAAAATGGCAGAGGCGGCTGGGGTTTGGCCAGCTGGACCTTTGTGGTTTGGAGTGAATGGAGTCTCCATGCAGGGGAGACTCCGACGACAAAGCCCACAGAGAACGACTGTCCTTGCCACCCCTAGCCCGCTCTCCGTCTGTCTGCCCATCCCTCCTGGTGTCCTCTAACTCCACCATGCCACCGCCCTGGGGAGGCAGCCGGGAGCCCACCTGTTCAAAGGGGCTTTTATTCTTGAGTTCTCTGGCTCCTAGGAAGACCCAGCTGTCCCGGAAGCCCAGCTGCTGCACGTAGGAGCTCCCCAGGTTGGAGAAGAGTGTCCTGATGTCGTCGTTCATTCTGCAGAGGGCCAGAGAGGAAGATCAGGAGGGTGGGCTGGGTTGAAAACACCAGGAGCCAGGCACGGAGGCACACACCTGTCATCCCAGCCTTTTGGGAGGCTGAGGCAGGAGGATCGAAAGTTCAAAGCCAGCCTCAGCAATTTAGGAGGCCCTAAGCAACTCAGCAAGACCCTGTCTCTAAATAAAAAATAAAAAGCAGCTGGGGATGTGGCTCAGGGGTTAAGGGCCCCTGGGGTCAATCCCTGGTACACACACACACACACACACACACACACACACACACACGGGAGGTGGGATGGAGAAGGGCAAAGTCCTCCGCAGCACCTGCATGAGGCACCTGCTCTGGGTGGTGCCTAGGGGACATGGGGAGGACAGGGCACAGGGGGCCCAGACTTTCTCTCCAAAAAGGGTGGGGGTGTGGAGAGGTGTTGAAACGGTGCTGCTCTATTTGCAGATATGATGCACGTTCGTCTGGAAAACAGGGAGGTCACACAGAAGTGACTGAGCGGAGGAGCCCCTCCCCTGACATCACCATCACCAATGCTTGAGCAGTCTGGCTGGTTACGGAAGGGTACGTTCTGAGAAATGCCTTGTAGGTGACGTCATCCCTGTGTGAACATCGTAGAGGGTACTCACACCGACTAAGGTGGCTGTGATGTCACTCAGGGACCTAATTGTATGGGACCATGTCCTTAAATATTTTCTACACTGTTTTTTTTTTTTGGTACTGGGGATTGAACCCAGGGGCACTCGGCCACTGAGCCACATCCCCAGCACTATTTTGTATTTAATTTAGAGACAGGGTCTCACTGAGTTGCTTAGGGCCTCACTAAGTTGCTGAGGCTGGCTTTGAACTCGAGATCCTCCTGCCTCAGCCTCCCAAGCTGCTGGGATTACAGGCGTGCACCACTGCGCCTGGCTACGCCGTTATTTTTGATGTAGTGTGTCTTCCTATATGTACATATAATAACACATCATATACCACCGTGTTATTTTTATTTATTTTTTATTTTTTGCAGTGCTGGGGATTGAACCCAGGGCCTTGTGCTTTTGAGGCAATCACTCTACCAACTGAGCTATGTCCCCAGCCCCATGTTATTACTCCTGTAACCAGCCAGCTGTTACTGGGCAGGGAAGCATTGCAGGTCACTGATCTCCGTGCACCTGCCTGCTGAGTTCCTTAGGGAACGTCACCTGCAGATGGAGCTGGCAGGAGGGTGATATGTGACACCACGCCGCTGGGCAGGTGGGTTTCCTCACTTACTTGGTCCCTGGGTCGTCATAGGAGGCCACCAGCACCAGGGTATCCCGTGGAATTTCCTTCAGGAATTGCACCAGGAGCTTGGCATCTGCAGGCAGGAAGAAAAGTGGGTGCCGTTCACCTAGGGGAAGTGACTGCCGGTCATTCCCGTTCTCTTCTACACCTAATGACTCAGGATTGGAAGCCAGCGGGAGGCAGTGTCCTTGGGCAGAGCTTGCTGCAGCCTCCGTCCTGGGTGAGGGACAAATGAGCAGGGAGGGTCCTCATTCAGGGATCTGGGGTGGACACTGGCATTTAAAAATCCCCAGGGTGCTATATGATGTGCAGCCATATCACAGCCACTGGTGAAAGGTCTCCCCCAGGGGCCAAGGACCCCCATCTCTCAGGACCTCTGGGCTCTTTTGCACATCTTGGAGCCCTTCTCCATTGGCTGACACTTGTGCTGAGTTGGATGGTACCCCATGTGGCTCTGACAACTGAGACTGGGTAGGTGTCCCCCACATTCTGCTGCTGCACTTGGAAGCCAGGCTCAGCTGAGTCTGTAACACCACCTTGAACTTGTCCATCTCTCTGGAAATCCACTGATTGGTTTCCATTATATTTATTTTTGTGGTTCCCTTCTCTGTGTAGCAAGTGATAATAGCTTCCTACTTAGGACCATGATAGAGTTTCCTTTTCAGATATTGTTTATTTAGGTTAAAAAAAGGGAAAGCCAGGTGTGGTGGCGCATGCCTGTAATCCTAGCAGCTTGGGAGGCTGAGGCAGGAGGATGGTGAGTTCAAAGTCAGCCTCAGCAACTTAGTAAGGCCCTAAGCAACTCAGCAAGACTGTCTCTAAAATATAAAATAATGCTGGGGATGTGGCTCAGTGGTTGAGTGCCCCTGAGTTCAATCCCTGGTGCCCCCCAGCCCCCCCAAAGAGGAAAAACATGAGCCATTTAAAGGAAAGTGCCAGCAATACAGGTGGTATTCTGGATACAGTACAACTTGAGAAAGAGGCTCTTGAATGGCTGAAGTCTAGGAAAAGGGGGCCTAGAGGTTAAGGCATTGGCTACATCTATCCAACGAGGATGAGTGATAGCCCTGGTCATAGCATCTTTGTAAAAGGCAAGTGTGGCAATAACTTTGGACCTACGGTAAATGCACCTTAATGGAGTCACAGAATATTAGCAGAATCAGCTACATAACTTGTGAGGTCCAGGGCAAAAAGAAAACACAGGGGCTTTTATTTAAAAAATACCAAGAATTTGAAGACTGAGCCAGGCACAGTGGCACATCCCTGTCATCCCAGCAACTTGGGAGGCTGAGGCAGGAGGATCGAGAGATCAAAGCCCGCCTCAGCAATTTAGTGAGGCCCTAAACAACTTAGAGAGACCCTGTCTCTAAGTAAAATATAAGAAGGGCTGGGGATGTGGCTCAGTGGTTGAGTGTTCCTAGGTTCAATCACTGGTGCCCAAAAAAAAAAAAAAAAAAAAGACCCTGATGGCAGAGCATCAATCCACCAGCCAAACTGCTGGTGGGAACTGAGATGTCTGGGATTCTAGTTTGGGGCTGGGAGAGCAGTGCCTCATCCTACCTAGCTGTGCTAAGGTGAGAGGGTCAGTGACTTCCTAAGGGGCAGCCATGTACACAGAGAAGCTCAAAAAGCATGTCCGTGCAGAGAGAAGGAAGGACCTCTACAGAAAGAGGCAGAATGTGAGCCTCAGAGAGGTCCTTTCTGGAGTCCTGTTGTTGGGTCCACTAGAGATTCCTCCCTGTGACCTTGAACTCAAGTACTGTTTTCCTGGCCAAGGTCGAGTGGGCATAGGCAATGGGCCCCTTGCCCTCATCCTTTCAAATGCAGGTGTGTCTGACTCCAGCTGCCAGCATGGGCATTTCTTTGAGCCCTCTGAGCACAGGCACGAGTTCTGGGAATCAGGGCTATGAACACCCAGCTCCTGACACCCACTGGGCTGTCCCTGAGGCGTACTGGACGCTGGCTTCAACGGCACTGTTAACTGGCCCAATAGCACTCTCTGTTGGCTCTCTTCTTTCCCTGCTTCTCTTTCCCACCCTGCTATGGATGTTTCCTGGGATCACCTGTCAAGGAAACCATTGCACTTGAATCCTTGTTTCAGGATCTGTGCCTGGGAGATCCCAACAAAGACGGCAGGACAGCAGCAGGAGGAGCCTCAACCCCACCAAGCCTGCAGCCCTGGCTCCCCTGGCATGGGAAAGGGCTCCGCCCAGCCCAGGATATCAGTGTCGATGGAGGCTCCTACCTCCGGAGTACATGTCGAATGAGTTCTGTCTCAGCATCTTTCCTGTAGTTCCTAGAGGGTAAGAAGAGCACAACTGTTACTTCCGGTAGTGTGAATCATTCTCCCTTCTCACTTTGCTCCAGGTTGGTACTGGGTTGCCTAAAGCCTAAAAATAGAATAAGATTCAAACAAAATCAGGTCCTATGAAGAGCATGGAGGACCACGTTAGATGCTCAATAATTGCTGGGCTGAAGCCAGGTGTGGTGGTGCAGACCTGTCATCAGCAGCTTGGGAGGCTGAGGCAGGAGGATCACAAGTTCAAAGCCAGCCTCAGCAACTTAGTGAGGCCGTAAGCAACTCAGCGAGACCCTGTCTCTAAATAAAATATGAATAAGTCTGGGGATGTGGCTCAGTGGTTAAGCACCCCTGGGTTCAATCCCTGGTACCAAAAAATAAAAATTGCTGGGCTGATTTGAGAGGTACAAAAACAGAATGGATAGGCGTGTCTGGAAGAAAACAACGTGAGTCTGTGTTTTGTCCTGCCCACTGCTAACACAGGGCTTGGCATTGTGTACGGTTTTTGCATGTGTACCATGGGTTATTGGAACTGAGATATTTGAAATAGCGGATGCACAAGGTCCATTTTAGCTGTAAAACAATAATAAAAAAAAAGATTGTCAACGTAATTCCCACCTACATAGAAAACCTGAAGCTCGAGGCCTCCAGCTTTCGAAGGCAAAGGGCTTTGCAGGGGGGGGGGGGGGGGAATGGTGCTATTTCCCAGAGTCCAGGACCCTGAATTGCTCTTGTGGGTTTTGTGATGTGAGGAGGCAAAAGCCCAAGTTCTCCCGGGAACCCGGTGTTCAGGAGGAAAGTCGCAGTTCTCACTCTTGACCACTAGATGGGAGTGTTGCAGAGGAGATGGCGGCTCTGTGGCTTGCTGAAGAGGTTGGTAGGCTGGCTGAGCAGCCCTTACCATTATTCTCAGAGCCTCGCAGTGTCCACGTTGGGCTTTTCCTGGGGGTCAATGGAAGGTGGGGGTCTATGGACCCCTGGAACTTCTTTTGCGATCTTGTACGTTTGTGGATTTTTCTGGAATTGGGGTGGGGGATGCATAGCATCATCCGCACCATTTCTCAGAGGAATATCCATCCACTAATAGGTTGAGAACTATTGATCTTATGGTTCCAGCTCATTATATGGACTAGGAGCCTGAGGCCCTGAGATGATTGGTTGCACTTTCCTACAGCTATACTGCCTGGGGACATTTCAAGTGGAAGGAGGTAGTTCAGCTGAGTGATTAAGATCCGGAGTGGGGTCAGCTCTGGGTGGTGCTGTGTGACCTTGGGCAAGTTGCTTATCCTTCCTGAGCCAATTTCTTACCTGGTAAATGGAGATATTGCACACAGCTGGATTCTAATGTAGAGAGGAGGCTAAGCGAAATAGCTAGCATGCGGGAAGTAACTGATCTATTGTTAGCTCTAATTGTCCTTGATGATTATTTTTTATCTTTTTGGCTTTGTGAGAGGCAGGGAAGGGCCTCCTCGTGGAGAGTGCACAAAGAGGTTTTCTCAGATGGGATCCCATTTAGGGGAGGAGAAATTCAGGTTCCTGCATTCCACAGGCTTCACCAGGTCATCTGCAGCTGGAGCCACATTGGGCCATGGTAGTTGAGGTCCCAGGCAGTCTTCTGGGGTCTGGGGCATGTGTGGAGAGGGCTTGGAGGCTGACCTGAGCTGCCACACACCTGCCCCATGGGAAGGAACTGGCATCCTGGCAACCCCCACTTCTATTTGTTCTTTTTAGAGATAGGTGACAGTCGAGTGCATTTTGACACATCATACATACATGGAGTGTGACTTCCCATTCTTGTGGTTGTACATGGTGTGGAGTTTCACTGGTTGTGTATTCACATATGAACGTGGAAAAGTGATGTCCCATTCATTCCACTGTCTTTCCCATTCCCATCCCTCTCCCTTCCCTTCGCATGAATCCAGTGGACTTCTATTCTTCCCTCCCCCACCTTATTGTGGGTTAGCATCAGCATATCAGAGACAACATTCCACCTTTGGTATTTTGGGATTGACTTATTTCACTTAGCATGATAGTCTCCATTTCCATCCATTTACTGGTAAATGCCATAATTTTATTCTTCTTCATGGCTGAGTAATAGTCCATTGTGTATATGTACCACCTTCTGTTTATCCATTCATCTGTTGAAGGGCACCTACGTTGGCTCCATAGCTTAGCAATTGTGAACTGAGCTGCTCCAGATGTTGATGAGGCTCTGGCAGTCCCTGTGCTGAGGCCAAGGCTGTGGAGTATGGATGGGGAGTCTCTTAGCCCTCCTGTCTCTGCCCCTTATCTCTGCTCCAGGCCTTGACCTCTGCTCTGACCCAGCAGGGTTTTGTTTGTTTGTTTGTTTTCTTTTTTTTGGCAGAGGAAAAAATGGTTACCTCCAAGAATAAAGTGCAGGCCCTTGAATTTGGCAAGGGCAAGGCTCCCATCCTACCCTGCCACTTCCTCTGTGTGGTCACATCACACACAAATGTGGCATTTTCCATCCTGAGCATCCTTTACACTCTGCTATGGTTTAGATGTGGTGTCCCCCAAAAGCTCATGGGAGAAAGAATCCAAGAAGGTTCAGAGGAGGAATGACTGGGTGGTGAGAGCCTGAACCCAATCGGTGAATTAACCCCTGCTGGGATTAACTGAGTGGTAACTGGAGGCAGGTGGGTGTGGCAGGAGGAGGTGGGCATTGGGGGTGTGGCTTCGGGGTGTATATTTGTATCTGGAAAGTGGAGTCTCTCTGCTTCCTGATCACCACGTGAGCTGCTTCCCTCCACCACATCTTCCGCCATGATGTTTAGCCTCGCCTCCAGCCCTGAGGAATGGAGCCTGCTGTCTATGGACTGAGACCTCTGCAACCCTGAGCCCCTCCCCTAAAATCGTTCTGGTTGGGTCTTTTAGTCACAGCAGTGAAAGAACTGACTAAAACACCCCATGTCCCCATATGCCCAGACCTTGGTCCCAGGAAGTGGCCCTTAAAAAGGAATGGACCCTTTTCCCTTGACTAAGAACTGAAGACAGAGAGGAGGGCTTGACTGGGCCAGACCATCTGGTCGTTACTTGACTTTGTAAATCCGGAGTGGTTGCCATTTGGCCTCCTGTTCCTCTGAAGCTGGAGATGAATGGTTACGAAGACCATGGGTCTCCCCTAGGGCCTCCCTGCCTCCAGCTTCCCTATTCCAAGCTGAAAGGAGATTTCTGGAATGCAAGGCTGGCCCCTCAAGCTCTGCTTAAAGCCTTTGCATGACTCCTTTCTGCCTTTAGCTTCCGATTCACACTAGGCAGGCTGCTTAGCTCCTCATTCCCAGCTCCACAGGCTTCCCCAGCCTTGCCTGCTTCCAGGTTTTAGTCGAAGACCCGGTGTCAATCACAGGCCCCGCCCCTCCCTCGCCCCTCCCTCGCCCCTTCCCTGTTGCCTCTGCCTGGAAGGAGCCACGCCCCCTTTCTCTGGGCCAACCCCTGACCACCGTGGCTCTTACCCCTGCCCTTCCCCCACCCCATTCCACCCACAGGGCATGTGCAGCCAGGGCCTGTCCTTCTAGCTGACAGCTGTCCCCAGCATCCGGGCAGGGCCTGGCCCATAGTAGCTGCCGCCCATATTTGTTGAATAGAATGAATGAAGGCGTGCACTCTGTATGTGACCTCATATCACCCTGGGTTGTCCCCTAAGGCTTCATGTGTGGCCGTTGGGCTGGGGTGGCTTTGAGGTTGGGATTCCATTTCCCAGGAGAAGTGAATCCTCCTGGGATAGAAGCATATGGCAAGACTTTAAGCCGCTCTCTTCCCGCAGGCCAGCCATGCATCCCTCCCGGGCTCTGGCAGGGGCTGCGCCAATGTCTTCAGGGAAGAGGCGGCGGCCACTTGCCCTCCCTGGTGCGAAGAGAGTGGCGGGGACCTTGTGGCAACTCACCGTTCACCAGCGCGATGTTTAGGCCTCTGCCCACGTTGTTCTTCACGGGACTCATGATACTAAAGACAAAGAACAAAACCCAAACACAACATTTGGTCCTGAGCCTGGAACGCACCCAGCTGCTGCCCAGGGGGCGCGCCGTGGAAGCGTCAGGACACACACGGGCTCGCTAACTTGGGCCATCTGCTTTCTCCCGGAAGCTCGAGCTGGGCTGGGCTCCCTGAGGAGTTGCTCGTGGCAGGTTTGGACTAGAACATCCCGCTCAGGGAAGAGGCGGGGTCCCTGTCTGGGACTCTGGTCCCCACAGGTGGCACAACTATGTTCCTGTCGCCCAATAGCCACACCCTGTCTCCTGGAGTTCCCTGGGAGTGCTGTTCCTCTCCACTCAGACCAGCAGTTTCTGGGACTGATCTCTCTCCCAGGCCTGGACCAGCAGTGATTGGGCCAGGCATGATCCTGTGACCCAGGGCCAGCAATGAGACCCAGCCTGGGACTTTGGCAGAGTGATTCAGACCGGGAAGCTCTCTCCCAGAGGGGTGCTAGGCGGGGCTAATCTGTCAGTCCAGATGGTGGCCTCTTTATTCAACTACACAGAGAAGTCCATTTACAGTAGAGAAAAAAAATTGAAGCTAACAGATAGGAAAGCAGATGGTCTAAGAGGGAGTCCTGAAGGGATAGTTTGAACACCTGGATCCAGCTGTTCCTGAGGCCTGCTACCTCTGGTCTTTTAGATACACAAACCAGTATGTTCCTGGTTTCGCCTAGCCAAATTCTGTTTAGGTTCAGAATTCTGACCCATGTGTCTTCTTTGGGAGGATGAACTTCGTGTCACAGGATGTTACTATCCTGGATAAATGGTACAGCCTTTTTCCTGTATCTGGTGGACGCACCCAGTGCCTGCTACATCTGGCCTTGGACTTGAACCCTTCCTGCAGGCATCCCCTTTCAGGGGAAGCCCAGCAGCTTGACCGTTAGACCTGACTTCTAATCCTGCTCTGCCTTTGGCTTGGCAGATGAGCCGCGGGACTTTCCAAGACATTTCAGTGAAGTTCAAAGCCAGGTGTGGCAGGCCTGGAAGTTCTCTGGATCGCTGTTACCTGTGACTTCCGCACCAGGAGTGAACGGAAGCCCGGGGAAATGTGGGCTGGCTTTGCAGGCCTGTCCACCTATAGCCCGGTTTTCCAATGAATGAAGGAAATACAAGAAGGGAAATGCAGGCATCCCTCGGGTACTTACATTTGGTTTTCAAAACACATGGAGGGGCCCACGACGTTGGCAGCCCCACTGCAGATTCTAAATGCAAAGTAGTTCAATGGGCAGGGCTTGCTGAGACCGCACTTGGTCTTCTTGATTTCTGGGGAGGGAACAGATCAGACTTGGTGGGCGGTGGTTTGGGGAGGGGTCCGGGGAGGAGGAGTCAGGCAGGCTCAGGAACAAGCGTGGAGGCTTCTGAGCCCTGAGTCTGGGAGATCTGCTCCTTCCTGTCTCCACTGACCTGCATCAGGGTGCCCAGGACTCTGGCTGTGTGTCTGGCCACCCCAGAATAACTTTTCCGACTTTCCATCCTGGCCCCAGCCCTGTGCCTCATTCTTGTGTGGAACAATGAGAGGTGGTTGATGACCAGAGTCGCCATGCAGAAGGGATTCCCTTGAGAAACCGTCTCTGGGACCCCAACAGCCTCATGAGGCCCTTTTTGACAACCTCCTGGGGGGTCTAGCCTGGAAGGAGGAGGGGTCCTCTCTCTAACTGGGTTCCTTTGGGAAAGTCTTGAAACCCCTGCCCCTCGACTTCCTCATTCATAAAATGGGTAACCATGGTGCCTTCTATCTGGGTCCTCTGGAGGAACCGTGGGTACGACTTAATGGTACATATTAGCTATTCCCCTCATGATTCATGCCCTCATGGCTCATTTACTGAGCACCGACTAAGCGCCAAACTCTGGGAGACAACAGGGAATAACAGGCAGGAGGTGCCAGTCCTCCCACTGGGTGCTTGGAACCTGCTGGGCACCCACATTGTGGCACCTCTGTTGATTGTGCCGGTTACTCAGACCCTCATGGGGGCAAATCCAGGGAGGCGGGGGACTGCACTTGGCAAGAGACCCCAAGGGACCCCAAGCTGTAGATGCTGGAGCTCGATCTACAGGCTCTTGGCGAGCCAGATGTCATGTTGGTCTTCAGCCTGGCAGGTTCTGGGTTACCTTAACGTGTACCTCTAAGCACCATGTGACAGTTGGGAAGGCGGCTGTCGGGAGGACTGGGTAAACACAGTCACGGTCAAAGGGAGCTCGGGGGGTGGGGCTGCCGCTCTCCCTGGGCCCTGTGCCCGGTGTTGGGTGGCTCTGCCAGTGTGTGCTTTGGAGCAAACCCAAGGCTTCCTGAGGGACCCCAGCACATACCCAGGGCTGGCTGGGTGCAGGTGCTTCATGTTTACGACCTCGTTAAATCATCCCAGTCACTCCTGGGCCTGACGTAGTCACCCAATAAATCTTCACTGGGTGAACACACCTGTCTTTTGGACCTGGCTGAGCTTAGGCCCGGAGGGCAAAGCCGTCACCAGAGTTAGGGTTCCCCCAGGCCCTTGCTGGCCTAGAGGGAGCCATTCAGTGAATCTGGAGAATGTACCTCTTTTTGGGATACATTTGCATTGGCACAAGGCCAGTGAGCTTGTGGGAAGGAGTGTAGCCCATGCCGGGGTTCCCTGCTGGGTTTGGGATCCCTTAGCTAAGTGGGGAGCCCTGGTGATCGAAGGGAAATGCCTCTCCTGGGCTCCTCCTGCCATGGTTTCAGCAATGCACCTGCTGGGTGTACCCAAGGGCATGGCGGGCCATATCATTCAGAGAGCCAGGGTAGGGAGTGGGGACACCCAGGAAGGTCTGTCCTGGGAAACAATGCTGGGGACAGGGTGTTGTGGTTGGATGTGAGGTGTCCCCCAAAAGTTCATGTGTGAACAGTGCAAGAAGGTTGAGAGGAGGAATGTTTGGGTCATAGCCTTAACCCAGTCAGTGAGTTCATCCCTGATGAGATTAACTGAGGGGTAACTGGAGGCAGGTGGGCTGTGGCTGGAGGAGGTGGGCATTGGGGGCCTGGCTTTGGGGTATATATTTGTATCTGGAGAGTGGAGTCTCTCTCTGCTTCCTGATCACCATGTGAGCTGCTTCCCTCCACCACACTCTTCTGCCATGATGTCCTGCCTCACTGGAGCCCTGAGGAATGGAGCCAGCTGTCTATGGACTGAGATCTCTGAAACTGTGAGTCCCCAAATAAGCTTTTCCACCCCTAAAATTGTTCTGGTCAGATCTTTTAGTCTCAGCAGTGAAAAAGTTGACTAAAACACAGGGTCTCAGCCAGGGGGAGGCTCCTCTTTTCTGAACCGTGGGGTCCCCACCTCCAGCCACCTGAGAGGCTACTTTGCTCTTGGTGAGACCAGAGGTCCTCACCTGTGCAGGGAGGGGTTGACTCTGGGCCCTGGGGACAACCCCTGGAGTTTGCTCAGAGCCTAATCAACTGCGAGCTGAGTCTGATAAACCCGATGTCAACAGCCCTGCTTAAACAGGCTTTTCCAGAATTGATTTTCTGACCATCTAGCCTTCGCAGCGAGGCTGCTGGATGTATGAGATGGTGCCTGGGGGTCTCAGTCACTGGGAACTGGAGTGCTTTCTGGATTCTGGCTGTTTCCACCAAACCCTGAGGCCCAAGCCCTCGGGAACCTTAGCCTACTGTTGAGGGCCTGGAGCTGGTGTGTTTTGAGGGCAAACCTGTGGTGTCGACTTGGCCCTAGGTGCTCTGCCGCAGCTGAGCTGAACCTGGGGTCATTGCCATAGTGATGAGGAGCACAGCCTCTGCCCTCAGGTCCAGCAGGTGTGTGAGGTGTGGCCGGGGCCAACCAGGAAGAATGGAGGACTGCAGACCCCTGAGCCCTGTCCCTCCTGTGGCTAAGCGAGGGCGGCCCTGCCACAGGGCTTGGAGGGTTTCAGAAGGTCCACCACCCCAGAGGAGTGGGCTGGGTGGGCTCTGGTGCCTAGGTTTCTCTGGGACCTGCAGGACTGGGAATATAGACCCAGGGGACATCTGCCCTAGGCAGACGGGGGGTTCTGACTCACCGGTGTCCTTGCGGGCCATGTCTGCTGGAGAGAAGAGAGACTCTGATTAGAGGGAAAGCTTTTGGTTTCTGCATTGGGGAGGTTGGGGCTGGGCACATGAGAAGAAGGGGACTTAAAATGGCACTGTCACTGGGCACGGTGGTACACCGTCTCTAAGTAAAATACAAAAAAGGGCTGGGGATGTGGCTCAGTGGGTAAGCACCCCTGGGTCAATCCCTGGTACCCAAAGAGTAAAATAAATAAAATGGCACTGTCGACATGACCTAGCAGACCCCTCGTCTGAACCCTCTCTCACTTGCTACTATCACCTCTTCACATTCATGCACACGCACACGCACACGCAGAGATGCGTGGACACATACATGTGCACACACACTCACACGCATGCTTGAGCATACACAGGTGTGTGACTCTCGTGTTTATAGAAAAGCTGGGCTGGGCTGTGAGAACCCTGCAGTTTGAGCCTTAGCTCCTACTGTGTGACCGTGTGTGACTTTAACCTCTCTGAGCCCCACTTTCCTTGGCTGCGCATGGAGACCGTCATGGTGGTCTCATGACTGTGGAGAGGGTCCAGTGAGGTCTGCCGGTAAGGGGCCGGCCCTGCCCCTGGGGACCACTGTGTTGGGTTTGGGCCTGCTGCAGCCTCTCTCCTGACTGCGCATGGTGACCACGGGCTGCCCTGGGCCTTTGGGACCTCGGTTACCTCCTGGCATCTTGTATTTTCCTGCATCTTAACTCTCTCTGCAGTTCTAGGTGGGGTCTCCCATCACACAGGGACTAAGTTCTAGAGGACAGGGCTGCTTGGTCTCCCATCATGCTCCAGTGGACATGGGAATGTGAGGAGAGGGCGCTCTTCTGTTTTGGGGGGTCCAACTCGGTCCATGCACTTTCCATCTGCTCCTTAGGGGGATGTTCATCTTAGTGTGTCCTAGCCCCTGCCTCCAAGATCCCAGGAGTAGCAACGGACCCAGGCTGGGTCAGTGTATACTCTCACATTTCTCTGGAGTCAGAGTCCTTCCTTGGGTCCTTGGAGAAGGGTGGGGGTAGAGAGGGAGGAGAGACATGGAGAGAGCCCTTTTCAGCTAAGTTAGAAGATATGCACCTGAAGAGCTGGTAGCCATAGTGCCTGTGTTGGAGAGGAGGCCCACAGATGTAGTCTCCAACCTGTTGTTAAGTGTCAATGAACAGAGCCCCAAAATATAGGGAGACAGATGTTGGAGGCTTTGCAGGAGCTGCTGGATCTAGCCACACCTGAAGCCAGTCCCAATTATGTGATTCAAGACATCCTTGAGGCACAGAGAATCACTCAAGAGTCCTTGAAACTAGTCTTGTTGAAACTAGTTAGAGTTGAGTTGGTTTCTTCCATCGGAAAAGACCCTGCCTAATTTGCCAGGTGAATCAAGAGTTCTTCATTTCATAATTTCTATGCCATGGATCCCTTTGCTGGTTTGGAAGCCTAGGAACTCCCCCTTAGAATAGATTTATCCCCATTTGCCTTGAGACACTTTGCAATTCCTTCTCCAATAGAAGGCAAGTTATTAAATGCATAAAATAAAATAGATTGGATTACAAAGGAAACCAATTACCTATCAACATAACAACAAAGAATAATTTGTGCTATAGTAATAAATGCACTTCAATATTAATGCATTAAATAATAAAACGGGGGTATTTGCACCCAGGGTAGGAGCCTCTGATGCAAATGGAAGTCATTCTTTCAGTGTGGAACACTGTGTTTTTTTGAGGGGGGGAGTACCAAGGATAGAACCCAGGGATGCTTAACCACCAAGCCACATCCCCAGCCCTATTTTGTATTTTATTTAGAGACAGGGTCTCACTGAGTTGCTTAGGGCCTCACTAAGTTGCTGAGGCTGATTTTGAATCTGTGATCCTCCTGCTTCAGCCTCCTGAGCGGCTGGGATTACAGGCCTGTGCCTCCACAATGGGTTACACTAGTGGTGCTTAAAGGCTGTCTTTCCTGCTGTCTATCACCGGCCGCGGTGTGCGTTTCTGGAGACTTCGAATCACATGAAGGCACTTTTGTTTTCGTGGATTCTGCAATCCAACCTGTTCAGTTCTCCGACTCAGCCCATGAGCAGGGGCCACCTGGTCCTCATTTTGGGGTCCCTGGGGCCTTACACAGAACTTGACACCTGGTGACTGTTGGTTGGGGAGTTGACTGCTAAGAAAGTCTTAAGGGGCATCCGGCACCTCTGCTCCTCCCCTTGGGCTGAGACCCTCTCCTGTGGGCAATGACCTGAGCGCCACATGTGATCTCCTCCTGCACCCACCTGGGTCCATCCCTCTGGGTCCACAGGCAGCCGAGTCCATCTCCATTCAATAAAGGCCTTATCCCCAGGGCTGGGGACGTGGGGGCCAACAAGCATCTATATAAACTCCTCAGTTATCCCAATGTGGGCCATAGGTCACTGTGGGCCATAGGTCATGGTTAAAACAAAACTGGATGGCCAGGCATGGTGACACATTCCTGTAATCCCAGCTCGGGAGGCTGAGGCAGGAGGATCGAGAGTTCAAAGCCAGCCTCAGCAACTTAGCGAGGCCCTAAGCAACTCAGGGAGACCCTGTCTCTAAATAAAATATAAAATAGGGCTGGGGGTGTGGCTCAGTGGTTAAGCACCCCTGGGTTCAATGCCCATTACAAAAAAAAAAAAAAATTGGATGAGATGAAGGACCTCAGACCCTGCTGCGGGTGTTCTGTTAGAGGCGGGTGACTGCTTTTTTGCTGTCTTGGGAAGCCGTGAGCCGTCCTGGGCCATCACTATGGATGATGTTGGACTTTGCCAGTGGAGGTGGTTCTGGTTTCTCTGTGAAACCACACCACAGAGCTTGCATAAGTCCGTGTCCCTGAACGCAGGCACATGCTGTCTCCGAGTCACCCAGGATGCAGGGAGGCATCTGTGCTCAGCCCCCGCCCCACCTGGTCTGCAGAGCCTGCCTCGCGCAGTGAGCCCACTCACCCATCCAGCGTGGCAGGCGGATGGTTTTCGTGCTGAAGCTGCTGGAAGTGCGAAGGAAGATCCATGTGGCGACCAGGGCAAAGGCGAGGGCCAGGAGGCGGATCAGACCTGCAGGGGCAAGGGGTCTCTGCCAGGGATCACAGCATCGGGCCCCAGTGCCAGGCCACAGGCAAGTTCTTCCCAAGTCCCCACGGGAGGCCAGGTCTGGAGTCCCCCGCTTCAGGCAGAGACTGCATCTACACTGGACCAGGCCTGGACCAGGGGGTGACTCCATGCCGTGGTCAGATGGTGAGACGGTGCCACCAGATTTGTGGAACAGTCCCCACAGTGATCCCTGGGAGGAAGACTTTAAAAATAATCCCTCTTGGGCTCCATATGAACCTCCAGAGACAGCCTCTAGGGATGAGGCCTGGGAGTCTGCATTTCATACAGAACTTAAGCAGGAGACCAGGAGGCATGCTCTCGGAGATGGAAAGTTGGCAAGGCGGCATCCAGTGCTCTGGGCAGCCATGGTGCTGTGTAACCCTGGGCAGGAGCTCAGCCTCTGGGCTGGAGACTTGTCAGGCACAGAATGGATAATAATGGGTGATAATGCCCTTGCCACTGAGGTCAAGGTTTATTGGGAGGGATGTTATAGTTATCAAGAATATGTAGGCTCAGCTGGGTGTGGTGGCACACGCCTGTAATCCCAGTAGCTCGGGAGGCTGAGGCAGGAGGACTGAAAGTTTGAGGCTAGCCTCAGCAATTTAGTGAGGCCGTGAGTGACGTAGAGCTTCTCTCAAAATTTAAAAAAGTGGGCTGTGGATGTGGCTCAGTGGTTAAGCATCCCTGGGTTCAATTGCTGTTAAAAGAAAAAAAAAAAAGAGAGAAGGTAGGCTGCAGAGAGGCTTGAGGGGTGGGTCTAGCCTCCCACATTCTCTATCAACTGCCACCACAAATAGCCACACTTGGACTTGCTCAGTAGCTCCAAGACAAGCCTCCTGGCCTCTCCTGCCCACAGCCAGACGGCCCTTGACCTTCTGCCCTGTCACTGGGAAACCATCTCACACATGGGGAGGAGCCACCCAGAGTTCCCTGTCCCAGCCTCTCTGGGACTTCTGGGGACCAGAAAGCAAGTTCCATTCAGCTCCCGCTGCCTTTTGAATTAAATCCCTCGGGGCCCAGGCCCTCCTGCCCCTCCTCGGCCCTCCCTCTCGGCTTCTTAACCCTGAACTCAGCTCCGAGGCCTTGTGGTAGCCTGTGGCTACTTGGTGTGGGGTGGAGGCCCCCTGGATCCTGTGGGGTGGGGATTAGGGCTGGGGATCCTTTGTCTTCTTGGCCACAGCGTGGCTCTGGGCACCGTAATCCCCTGGGGTATCAGCTCACATCTGACATCAGCAAATGCTGTATAAACAGCTTTTGGACACTTGATCTCAATTCATCCTCACCCTGACCCTTGATATGGTTTATTTCCCCCATTTTACAGATGAGGAAACTGAGGGTCAGAGAGGCCATTGCTTCCCCAGGTCATTTGCCTAGTAAGTGACAGAAGTGGGGTTTGAACCCAGAGAAGCAAGCTGACCTCAAAACCAGTACTCCTAACTCCTCAGAGTTGCTTGGGGGATATAAGTGAGGTAGGTGCATTTTCATGTTTGGTGTTTCCCTATCTGTACACAGGGAGGATAGCATGGGGGTGTGGACTGGAAGGCCTTCTCCTTACTTGTGTCCAGCCCTGTGGTTGGAGGATTCCAGAATAATTCTCCTGGAGCTAGATATTTCGCCCTAGTTTCCAACCAGGGCCAGGTGTTTCCAGGCTGGGGTCAAGCCCTTTGATCCCAGCCAGCCGGGGCCATTGTGGGGAAGTGTTCCAGCTTAGAGGCAGGAAGTTGCCTCTTCACTCTTCCAGGCTCCCTCTGGATTGGTTTCCTCCTGGATTTCTAACCCGACCGTTTGAGAGCAGATTCACCAAACCACCTCTGAAGCCAGGACAGCAGACACTGATGTCAGGAAAACGACTCTGAAACGAATCCCAGAGCCCAACCTGAAGATCCTCGAACCCCCTCCTACCTGACACTCTCATTCTGTCCGGGGGCCAGGTGGCTTGGGGTCAGCCTTCACCTGTGGAGAGAAGAAGACCAAATTGGAAGTTGCCATTAGGGCCCTGAGAATGACTAAAGGTTAGGGACAGGGGCCTCGAGTCAAGGGAATCCCCATCCTTTCAGGCGGTTCCTCGCCACCTGCTGCTTGAACTGGGCAGCAACTTTTCTCCTTTCTTCTCTGCTTCCACCTTTCTCCCACTCATGCCCTTGGAATTTTATATCCAATCCACCATATATTTTTTAAGTGCAGAGGTTGGATAGCAGAGGAAAGATAGGCACTGATCCTAGGAGGATTTGATTTGTTCATTCATCTATCCACCCATTTATCCTTCCATCCATCCTTCCATCCATCCATCCACTTTTCCTTCCTTCTCTCCTTCCTTCCTTCCTTCCTTCCTTCCTTCCTTCCATTGTTCCTTCCTTTCTTCCATCCATCCACCTATTTATCCATCCATCCATCCATTCACCCATTTATCCATCCATCCATCCATCTACCCACCCACCCACCCATTTATCCTCCATTTGTTTTTCCATCCATCCATCCATCCATCCATCCATCCATCCATCCATCCATCCATCTATCCATCCTTCCTTCCTTCTTTTCTCCTGTCCCTTCTCCCTTCCTGCCCTCCATTCTTCCATCCCAGTCAGCTGGCCAGGAGGTGTTGAAGTAACTAGCACAGTAAAACCATCAGGGAGGAGGAGCTCCAGAGTCCGTGGTTGATGTACCAAAACGAAGACTCTCAAGACTCACATTCTACAGATGAGTCTGTGCCAGGTACTGTGGACACGTCATCTCCTAGGGGTGGGTAAGGAAGACTCAGCGTGGTCAAGTCCACGTTTACTCAGCTTGCAAAGATAAGAGCCAGAATTTGGACACAAGTCTCCTGCTACTGACTCGCCAGTGTTCCCCACAGCGTCCCACGGCTGGTACTGTCTGTCTCAGGGGGGATTCAAAACTGAACTTGGGCAGTTTCCTGAGTCCTGGGCAGGGGCTGGGTCAGACTTCTCCCCCGGGTGCTGGGCTCTTACCAGTGAATGGTTCAACAGCTTTGAAAGCTTCTGGGGAGTCTGTGGAGACTTAAGAGCCGGTAGAGCTGGGCTGGTGGCCGCTCTGCTGGGATTGGAGACTTTGTACAGATAGCTCGGGGGCTCAGGCCCCAGGCCTCGCGCAGCAGGTGGCTTTCTCCATCTGCGGTGACTTTGCTCCACTCTCCCTGCCCCTCCCCACCCCAGAATCTTCTTTATCTTAAGAATCCATCTTAACAGACATGGCCTCCAGAGTCCAACCGCCAAGGACTCAGGTCAGAGACAGGAGACCTGGGCTTAGCCCTGGCCCTGCCCCTACCCCCCTTTCCCCTGGGCCCCTGCTTCTCTTGGCCTCCCCACGTGTTGCTGAAACACTCAGCCCTTCATATCCAAATAACAACACCTCTTTTGTAAGTTATAAAAGCACCGCTCTCTGCCTGACCCTCTTCCTTTAAGGTCTTGCGGGTTATAAGTCTGATCTGTCACCTGGCTCTACCCACAAACAGGTTGTTGTAGATCTTTAACTTCCTGAAATTCAAATTACCAAATACAAAAGTATATTATGATTTTTGAATGTGCTTGGGATGTGATCTATAGCTCAGGAGCCCTGGTCCCCCTGGATGAGACTTAAAGGCCATTCTTTAGGGTCCCTCATACACGGAGGGGCCAGAATAGCTGTGAGGACAGACAGGAAGGGCAGGTCCAGGCTGAGACAGATGTGGGTACTCACATGCTGTGTTCAAAGAGACAGAACTGATCCAGTCAGGGAGTGGGTGGAGTGATCTGGGGAAGGGGAGGTCTGGAGAGAGGTAGAGACAGGAGAAAAGAACAACACTGGAGTAGAGAGAAAGAGGGAGATAGAGGAATACAGGATGAAATAGAGACCACAGTAAAGTTCCAAGTATTCTTGCTGGGCTCAGTGGCGCATGCCTATAATGTCAGCAGCTTGGGAGGCTGAGGCAGGAGGATTGCGAGTTCAAAGCCAGCCTCAGCAACTTAGTGAGGCCCTAAGCACCTTAGTGAGACCCTGTTTCTAAATAAAATACAAAAATGGGCTCGGGATGTGGCTCAGTGGTTAGGCGCCCCTGGATTCAAAAGAAAAAAAAAAAAAAAGAACGAAGAGTCTTGAGAGAGAGAGAGATCGAAATCCAGGGAGCGAGTGGGTCACATACCTGGGCAGGGGCTAGCCTCTGGCTGGCACACCCATGCTGAGCAGGGACTTCGGCTTCAGGTTGGGGGTGGGAGGAGCCGTGGCAGGTCCTGGCTAGACCCTGAGGGCTTCCCTCCCGGTGAGTCCCCAGCTGCCCACTTAGCTCTTGAAGGGCTCCCAGTCTCTCGACCTGCTCCCTCTGGCAGCCTGTGGGTGCTCTGGAGCTGGGGCCCAGGACCGGCCTGCTGGGGGTGGGCCGGGTACTGACACCTGGGAAAGGTACACAGGGTGGGGCAGGAATTCCCGCTACAGCCACCAAAGCCTGAAAAAATTTCTCTCCTTGTTCCAGCTAGAGATTGTCCCAACCTGTTATTCAGGTTGTAACGCTCCAGGAGAAAGGTCCAACTGCCCTTGGCTGGCCCAGCACAGAGCAGAGCCCCAGGGGAGCGGGTGCTCGTAGGAGTAGGTGGGAGTGGGGGAGGACAGGGTGGGTCATTGGCGGGGGAGGCACCAACTGCTGGGCGCTGCCCCTTCCTGACTAGAGAGCCACTGCTCTTTCACTGTCCTGGGCCTCTACCCATCTTCCTCCTCTGACCCTTTCTGATTTCCGGCTGCAGGTCATTCATGTGTATAAGCCCCAAGCACTTTCTTCTTTTTTTTTTTTTTTTCTTTTGGAACCAGGTATTGAACTCAGGGGCACTTGGCCACTGAACCACATCCCCAGCCCTGTTTTGTATTTTATTTAGAGACAGGGGCTCACTGAGTTGAGTTGCTTAGCGCCTTGCCCGTTGCTGAGGCTGGCTTTGAACCCTCGATCCTCCTGCCTCAGCCTCCCGAGCCTCGGGGATTACAGGCGTGCGCCACCACAGCCGGCCCAAGCACTTTCTTTTCCACAGGAGGCCTGGAGTCCTGCAGGCCTAGGATTACTCTGGGGCTTGAGGAAGTACAGCAGAAAATATTTGGAGACTGAAGGAATTAAGATTCTGGCAGAGCCTTGGGAGGTTAGGAGGATTAACCACCCGACAGAGATAGAAACTGAAGTTCAGAGAGGGCAAGCAACTTGTCTAAGGCCACACAACCAAGTGTGGATTTCATTCCTGACGCTTCCTCTGAGTCTCTGTGGGGAGCAGTTTGGGCACAAGGTGCGGGGTGTGGCTGTGCGTGGGCCACACTCTGGAACGTCCCTGGGCCTCTTCACTTGCTAATCCCTTGTCCTCTGTTTTTGTGCCTGGAACACTCCGACTCATCCTTCAGGTCTCAGTGCGGACACCACTTCCTCGGGGAAGCCTCTCCTGACCCTCCGAGTCAAGGTTAAATGCTGACCTGTGGTCCTGGATGGAGACACAGCCATCATGGCATCCTGCCCTGCCCTAGTACCCACCTCCCTCCAATCAGAGCTTTGGGATTTCCTTGTAACAGGTTCAGAAGTGAACATGTGACCCAAGCAAGGCCAATCCGAGCTCTCCCTAGGATGGACATGTGGAAATCGGGAGAAAGAAGCCTTTCCCTCTGGAAGTGCTAAGTGTGCTGTATGTAAGTCTGGTCTGCTGGGGGCCTTTAGTTAGTCACTGTGGTATGTCCCTTCCTTGCAGATATGACCTGCTGAAGGGACTGAGCAGCTGGGCCAGTACCTGTAGTCCTGCTCTTAAAAGGATCAGGATAACTGGGCGCCATGGTGCACACCTGTAATCCCAGTGCCCAGGAGGCTGAGGCAGGAGGATCTCGAGTTCAAAGCCAGCCTCAGCAAAAGTGAGGCCCTAAGCAAACCTAGCAAGACCCTGTCTCTAAATAAAATACAAAATAGGGCTGGGGAGGTGGCTCAGTGGTTGAGTGCCCCTGAGTTCAATCCCTGGTACCCACCTCTGTCCAAAAAAGGATCAGGAGAGCAAAAAGCCTATGATGTTGGGAAGGAGGATGCCTTTGGCCATCACGCAGACCAGGGCTTGAGATTCACGAGTTGTGTGTTATTGGGCATACCTCTCTGCGCCTCAATTTCTCCCTTGATCGAATGAGGGTGATTCCATCTGCCTGTCCTGGCAGGGGTGCCAGGCGGCCAGGTGACCTGTCTAGCAGGGGTTTGCGGGCCCCACAGTGCCTGCCTCATCTCCTCCCAATCTGTGGGTCCCACCCACTCCTGCTGCATCTCCACGGCAGGATTCCCACAGGGTTGCTTGTTCTTCCTGCAGAGCCACAGGGTCCTTGCAGAATGTCTTCCTGCTTGGTTGTGACATTCTTCCTCCCTCTTCCCTTCCTTCTTCTGTCTTGTGCTGGGGATGGATCCCGGGGCTTCGGGCCACTCACCGCATGCTTTACTACTGAGCTGCGAACCGGGCCTCAGCTGTTTCCTAATGGCCATCTGGGAGCCAGGATGTCCCCCTCTTCCTGCTTCCTGGATCCTTCTGTGCATAGTTACCTTTTGGCTTCGCCATGGCCTACCTGTCCCGGAGCCAAGACAGACAGACAGAAGTTTACTTACTCTCTCTAGACGGGGCTGGGCTGGGCTGAGAACCCTGGTGGAGACATGAGTATTTTCCCTGTGAAGTCCTGCATAGCAAGGGCCCCTCCACGCAGGCACCTGGCCCTGCTTGGGGGTCAGCCCTGATTTGGGGGCCAGCTTCCCCTCTGGGCAGTGGCTCTCAAGGGTTTTCTTCTTTCAGGTCCTGGTACTGCCGTCGAGGCACAAAGTAAGTGTGCAGGACACACTGTTTGAAGGACACGAGGCACTTCCCATTTGGAATGAGCTTGGGAAGAGGAAACCAGGGGCTGCTCCTTCCATCTGATTGGCTTCTTCCATTTTACCATCTTCGCCACCCCCAGGCTGCCCAGGGGTCCTGCCCAGACTTTGGAGTCTAACTAGTCTCTCCTGGAAATTCAAGCACTGGCTATTTTCCTGGACATTCTGCACATGGAACGTGGTCACGAAAGCAGGAATCCACTCTCTGTCCTTCCATGGGCTTCTTTCTGCTCTACACATCTCTGCCGGCAGCCCTGAGTGGACAGGGGTTCATTGCAAGGGATGAATTCTGTGTTGTGTGGGTGTGGGAGACGGAAACCCGATAGAGAGGGAGGGACTGGGTGTGAGGGAGGCAGACTCAGGAGCAGAAGCAACGGGCTCTGGGAGACTGTGACCACGTACAGACAGACACACGCCTGCATGTACAGATCAGTTACCACTGAGTGTCCTGCCTGGGGCCAGGGATCAGGGGCAACCCTGCCCAGACTCAGTCACCCCATGTCCTGAGTTTCCAGTCATCTCCCAAAGCCACCCCAAATACCCATGATCATGGGCCAGGCCTGTGTGAAGTCGTTGAAGGAACCAGAGGCCATCTTTCATTCCCTAAATGGTCCTTCTTATAAACCCCTGGTGTTTACAGGCAATTATTGATCATGTCACCAATACAGAGGGAGATAAACAGCAAATAAATCCACAAATGATAAGGCTGGCAGTGTGAACCGTTTGTTCTAGTGACATTTATTTTGGAGGGAAATAAGCCCATTATTTCCATTTATGCCCTGTTCTAATTTATGTATTGGTCTTAATGGTTTTTTCCAGCTCTGACCAATGGTAGCATTATCGGACCACACAGAGCTGCGTAGCAGGAAACGCAGGAAGAGATGAAGAGGTGCAAGAGTCTCAGGGTTTTTAATCCCCAAGTCCTGGGGCGTTTCCCAGAATAAGGGGACAACTGTTCTGTGCCAGGTGCTACTCTGGGATTCTTCCTTATGTTAACCAATGTAATCAGTGAAGCAGCTCAGTGAGGAGGCCAGGGAAATGAGGCCCAGAGTGCTCAAGTCATGTAACTTAGCGGAAGGCCGGACCTCAGAAGTAAGTCCAAGCAGTCTGGACATTCTTTTTTTTTTTTTTTTGGTACCAGGAATTGAACCCAAGGGCCCTTAACCACTTTTTTAATTTATTATTTTGAGACAAGGTCTCACTAAGTTGCAGAGGCTGGCCTCGAACTTGCAATCCTCCTGTAATCCTGAGCCTCTGGGATTACAAGCATGCACCACTGTGCCCGGTTTAGCTCACATTCTTAACTGCTTTCCTCAGTTCCTCTCAAGCCTGGGATGGCAGTTTTCTGTGAAGAACCAGGTAGTAAATATTTTGGGCTCTGCAGACCATTTGGGAAACCATCTATAGGCAGCATGTAAATGAATGTGGGTGTGTTTCAATAAAACTTTATTAAAAATAGATATTGGGCTGCGTCTGGCCCTTGGAATGCAGTTTGCCAGCCCCTGCTTAGGTGTATGTCCCCATTTTAGCTGTGGGACCTGAGTCCCAGGTGTGCCTGTGCTGAGCTGTAGCATGCCTGGGTTTGGCTCAGCCGAGGTGATGGAGAGGGGGCTTCTGTGGGAGAAGAGTGAGGGTCTCAGGTTCTACTTCCCCACCCTCATCCTCCTCACCAGTCAGTGCCCTCCTCAGGGGGCAGATCCAAGGGCCCCCTGTTCACTTTGCAAGGCCAGCTGTCTTGTCCTCTGTCCTCACCTGGGTTGTTAGGAGGACTTTCTTCATAGTTCACCTGAGATCTCATTATTGCCTGAAGGTGACTTTCTCAGTGCCAGCGCCCAGAGGTCCCTTGGGAAATGACAGCTGCTGTCATGTTCATATCTTTCAGTCTCCCAGAGGCCTCATCTGGCCTGGGAACTGGGAGTGGTGGTTAAGCTTTGGGGACTTTGGAGCCCCTATGGGTTTTGTCATGGGACCGCAAGGCACGGTCCTCCCTCAGCCTCAGTTTCCTCGTCTGCACCTGCCCATCACGAGTCCTAATTTAGTGAACATTACATGCAGGAATGCACCCAAAACCCAGTGCGTGGAACAGAGGAAGAGCGCCATCGATGACAGATGGCAGTGTCTCCCTTAGGGATGCCCCTGTGTCCTCAACCTTCCCAAATCCCTTGAGCTGAGCTGAGAAGAGGGTGTTCTCCAAATGGGGAATGGGTGACTCCAAGGCCTAACAGAGCAGCTGGAGAAAAGGTAAAGTCATTTGTCCAGACACATGGTCCTTTCCATTCCCCTCCATTGTCTGCAGGGATGGGAACAATCTCAGGGTGCTGGACATCTTCTGGTCCATCTGCCCTGGAGGCCAGTTTGCATCTCTGGAATTCTCTTTGCTGAAAGCCTGGCTGCACATCACTAGAGTACTAATTGGATCAAAGTGGGGCTGCCCAGGGATCATCTCGTGGCCATAGCAGATCTGCTGCTGGCCTCTCTGAAGTCAAGCGTGCAGTAACAAACCCGCCCAGTGGGAAATTCCATTCCTTTCCATCAGGGACATCTTAGATCTCTTGGATTAACAAAGATGGTGGCCTTCACAGTGAAGTCAGTGGGGTCTTGGGAATGCATTAGGAAATATTTTTTTTTTTTTTTTTTTTTTTTTTTGTACCAATGATTGAACTCAGGGGTGCTTAACCACTGAGCCACATCCCCAGCCCTTTTTGTATTTTATTTAGAGACAGAGTCTCACTGAGCTGCTTAGGGCTGTGCTCAGTTGCTGAGGCTGGCTTCAAAGTTGCGATCCTCCTGCCTCAGCCTCCTGAGCCTCTGGGATTACAGGCATGAGCCACCATGCCTGGATAGGAGGTAAGTTTTAAATAGGAAAGTATAAGATCCAGAGATCTCACTGAAGAAGAAATAACCTTACAAATAATCATAATAATGATAGCAGTTATTTGAATAAACATTATTGTTTGGACCATGTCGAGCCCTATGTCCTTGAATTTTATTTTCCCAACAATCTTGTCAGGCAGATTCTTTTTATTAACCTATAGAGACTGAGCAACTTGTCCTGGGTCACAAGAGTAGGCAATATGGCCATTTGTAACTTTTACAACTAGTTCAATGACGTAGGAGTGTGGGAATGGGTGTGTGATGGGCAGATGTTGTTCTGGCCATCAGTCCAGCATCCAGCAACCATCCCCCATCTTCTGGTGACCACTCTGATTTTCCTTTGGAAATCCACCCCTCCTTCTTTTGCACTTGATTAGGGTTGATTGACCCCAACCTCCAACTCCAGAGGTGGCCACCTGGCCCAGGTCTTGCCAATGGAGCATTCCATTCTTGGAACATGGAGATGGGACCATGGGTAGGTGATCAAAGTCAAGAAGATGACAGCTCACCCGGGGTTTGACGGCCTTCCCAGGAGCGAGGGGCTGCCTTTCGGTTGGGTCACTGAATCGAGTTGATTCAGAGCTAGAAATGTGGATGGGCATCTCCATCACCAAGTGTGCACAGCCCAGCTGAGATGACGCAATGCAGAGGAGAGGCTGTCGGAGAAGGAGACAGAGGCTGGGGGTGTCCCTGGAGCCTCAAAATTGGGCCTTGCTTGAAGTCAGAATCATCTGGATTTTTCTGTTCTATGTGCAACACATGTCCTTCTTTTTGGACTAGTTTGAATTTGTTTTCTTTCACTTGTTCCCAAGTCTTACCCAAGACACGAAAATTTTCCATTTCAAACCACAGTTCTCTCTGCGAGAAAGTCTCGGGTTAAACTCCTGCTCTCTCCCTTCCCTCCTGGGGTTTGAACATGGTGGACGTTAAGGGGACCTAAAATCTCAGGGCAACTCTTGGCTCTTTCTCTGCATGTTCGGCAAGAGTCTCCCTCCTGATGGCTTCCTGAACCAGAAACCACACTGCTCCTGACATTTTTACCAGAATGTTCTTCTACCAGAGCTGATCGTGCCTGCAGAGGCCCAGAACTCTGTGCTGCACGCTGTCCAGCTTCTCTCTCGCCTTGTGAGTTGACGGGGGCTCCGGCCCCCAGGCCCCTGCTCCTGTGACTCTCCCTACCAGGGGCCCCCTCGGCTCTGCTCTCTGCCCTGTGGAGGGCAGCCCGTGAGGGCTTCCTGGAGCTAGAATGGTCGGCCACAAAGACTCTGTACCATTCCCCACCCTGCCACGGGGGGCAAGTCACCTCACCTAGGGCTCAGTAGTCCATCTGTAAAATGGAGACAAGATCTACCATGGAAAGCTGTTGTATTCAAATGAGCTAATCCAGGTAAAGTCCTCGACACCATTCGAGAAACAGAGTCAACAATGACAGGTCACCTGTCACTTGGATCACATGGAGCATGCACACCTTCCTTTCAGTCCTTAACCTGACTTTTTCTTTTCTCTCTCTCTCTCTCTCTCTTTTTGGTACCAGGGATTGAACCCAGGAGCACTTAACGACTGAGCCACATCCCCAGCCCATTTTTTATTTAAAGACAGGGTCTCACTGAGTTTTCTTAGGGTCTTGCCATGTTGCTGAGGCTGGCTTTGAACCCAAGATCCTCCTGCCTCAGCCTCCTGAGCTGCTGGGATTATAGGCATGGGCCACGGGGCCAAAACCTCCAAAGGACTTTTTCAACTGATAGACTGCACACTTTCTGAGATACCATTTCATCATTTCTAAAAGCCTAGTACCTTGCATAGTGCCTGCACACAGTAGGCACTCTGCTTTGACAATAGAACCATCCTGTATTCTGCACCTACTATGTGCGAGATCTCATGGTAGGTCCTTTATACACATTTCTTTTTTTTTCAAAATTCACATCAGTCAAAACCTAAAGGAACGGATGAATGTCACCATCCTTTCAAGACAACTGGGTTGGGTCAGTCAAGTCCAAAAGAGGCAAGTGGCTGGAGGAGTCACAGCTGGGGAAAAGGCCAACCTGGGATTGGAGGTCAAAGGTCGTGGTGCCATTCCCTGCACGCCCCACTTCTTTATCTTCCCAGGCTGCTTTTCTAGAGCCTCCGAAAGTGAGGGATTGGCAGCAGCCATCGGAAGCCCTGGCCCCCTTTCTGGGGGCGGGGGGCGTGGCCTGAGGGAGGACTCCAGGCCATCAGGCCGGCCAGCTGTCTCTGCCCCAGCTTGTCCACTCCAGGCCTGCCCATATGAGGAGGAGCATCATCCCCAGTCCCCCAAAAGGTGGGCAGACCATGACTTCAAGTATCCTCCACCCCACGGAGGTGCCAATGAGAAAGGCCCCTGAGCGAGCCAGGCCCTGACTGGAACCGAGTGGCTGCCAAGCAGGCAGGCCTCGGCAGAGAAAGTGCTGTCAAAATCATGACCACAGCTGGGCGCGGTGGCGCACGCCTGTAATCCAAGCGACTTGGGAGGCTGAGTCAGGAGGATCGTGAGTTCAAAGCCAACCTCAGCAACTTAGCGAGGCCCTAAGCAACTCAGTGAGACCCTGTCTCTAAATAAAATACAAAATAGGGCTGGGGATGTGGCTCAGTGGCCGAGTGTCCCTGAGTTCAATCCCTGGTTCCAAAAAAAAAAAATAAAAATAAAAAAAAAATAAAATAAATAAAATCATGACCACAAGACAGAGACGTCCCTAAACCCTCAGATGTGCAGGTGGATGGACTCGGGCCATCGCTGGGCAAAACCAATCTGCTCCCCATAGCTGTGCTTGGCCTGGGGACGACTCCCTCTGACCTCACCCCTGCCGCCAGCTCCTTCCCTCTCTGGGCCTGAGCTGCCCCTCTTTCTTCCCTCCTCCCTCTCCTCTTTGAGGGAGGGGGACATTGTGAACAACACTTATCTCCCCTGCCGTCCCACTCCCTAAGGTCCCAGCATGACTCTCAGGCTAACTCCAGGTCCCATGTCAAAACTGCTTTGAAAGTGACTCTCTGATGCTTTTTGCTTTCTGGCTGGAGCAAGGTATGCTGGTTGCCCTGCCTTGTTCATCACACCACATTTATGACCTGATCTGCAGGGAGTGCTCAATTCATGCCTGCTGAATGAATCATCTGCAAGGAGAACCCAGTAACCAGGCTGGCTGGTTCCAGCCCTGGACGTGGAATCAGCTGCTTCTGGGAGGCAGTGCGGCCTGTGGACAGGGCATAGACTTTGCAGCCAGATTTCTTGAGAAAGTTACGAAATCTCTCAGTGTCTTGGTGTTCCCTCTGCAGAGTGGGAATAATTATGGACACTATCCCCACAGAAGGAATAAGCAGATTAAGTACATGATTAAATAAAGGGAATTTAGCACATAATAGGTGCTAGCTTATGAGTTTCGATTATTATCACAGGGGCCAAGATACAACTCTAGGGATTCACAGTGGATGGTCAGATCCTCGCTCCCATTTTACAGATGAGAAAGTTGAGTCTTAGTGAAAGGAAGGGACTAGCTTGACATTATCCAGCTAAGAAAATCTCTCAAGACCATGCACCTGGATCACAACTTTTCACAGAAAAATGAGATTTGCAGCCAAAGAACAACATTCTTTCCTTCTTTAATTTATTTTTCACTTATTTGTGTGACTTATACTTGATGCTCAGAATGTGTGTTTTTGAGCCAATAAATGAATATATGTGAAGGGGTCCTGTGGCTAAGGAAGAAACCCCACAGTGTGAGTTACCAAATCTCTGGCTTGCCTGCCCCAGATCCCCTTCCTGTGTCCTTGGCAGACATAACTAATCCATGACAGCACCCCTTTGCACTGAGCTTGAATCCAACCTCCGAATCCTTCTTATGACAGCTCACTGTCCATTGACGGGCTTGGCCTCCCCAGATGAAATCTATTTGCCTTCCTCAGTCTGATCTCAGAGATCTTCTCCATTACATGGTTTCCTTCTTCATGTTCTTTTGCCCTTCTCTCTTGGGCTCTTAAACACACCATTTCCCACCCTCTCCACCTCCTTCATTCTTTCTCTCAATCATGTGGAACCAGAGGTTCAGCCCTTTCCCTTGGGGCAGAATCATACCTGAGAGCCCAGGGATCCGACTCTTCTGTTGTTGTGGAGAAGGTGAGAAAGTCCACTTGCTGCTTTGAGTCCTGACCCAGTTGATGGCCGCCCTGACCTGCTGCTCAGAGTCCAGTCTCTGGGTTCTCAGAGGAGCTGGGGCAGATGCAGAGGCCCAGCGGGAGAGAGCAGGCTGCGTGGACAGCTTGAGTGGATGGGCTGCTCCTGGCCCTGCCCAGCTCTGCCCTTCTTGGAGGAGGTTTGCCATAAACTCTCCGTGCTCTGTCAAACAATCTCACCAGGAAGGAGGAAGTTTAGTTTAAGTGCTCACTTGGGAGGAAATGAGTCTAAAGTCTTGCCCCAAGCCTGGAAGAGGACTACGCCTGTGCTCTTCCCCACACAGCTGCCCTGGCTTTTGCAGGGAGGCTGGTGTGTGTGTGTGTGTGTGTGTGTGTGTGTGTGTGTGTGCAGCTTAGGAGTGGAATACCACAACCTGCCTTAAAAAAAGCAATACCCCCCCCACCCCAAAAGCAGTCAACCCCATGCTGATGACCTTCCCAAGTCGCAGGGCAGAGGTGGGGCGGGTGGAGCAAGATGGTGAAGGTGCAGGTCATCTGCTTCGAGGCTCTGGACTGGGAAGGGGCTGCTGGAGGTCCTGATGGGAGGAAGTGAGCCTGGGACACAGAAGAGGTTGAGTGCGGGGGAGGGGGACAGCAAAGGAGGAGGGGGTCAAAGGTGGCTCCAAGATACCGAGCCTGATTGGGCAGAATGGTACACCCCTGTGACCCCAGCAACTCTGGAGGCTGAAGCAGGAGGATCACAAGTTCAAAGCAGCCTCAGCAACTTAGGCCCTAGTGACTTAGTGAGACCCTGTCTCAAAATAAAATCAATAAATTAAAAGGGCTGGGGATGCGGCTCAGTGGTAGAGTGCCTCCAGGTTCAATCCCCAGGACTGAAAAAAAGAATTGAGCTTGGGTGTGAAAAAGGGGGATCCCCTTGATCAAGAGTGAGAAAGATGGGGAGTGGAAGTGGTTTAGGGAAAAGATTTTGGATCTGGGTTGGAGCACATTGAATCAGAAGCAGGAGAGAGAAAGGGAGAAAGGAAATGAAGGAGAAGAGAGAGAAAGGCTATGGTGGTGGATGGTTAATGATTGAGTGGGTGTGTTCATTTCCTCCCCTGGTGTTACGGTGGAGGGACACTGGGATCCTTGCCTCCGTTCAGCAAAGAATTGAACGACAGGACACTGAGACAGCGAGCAAGAAGTGGGTTTGCTGCAAAAGCAACAGAGACATACTTCTCTGAAGAGAAGAGGCCTGGAGCTGGGAACCTGGTGGGGGAGTTTGGGCCTGTTCTTTTTGTGGTCTCTGGAATTTCCTCCTTTCCTTATCTCCTCCCCTGTCCCTGTGCACCTCACTATTATTGATTGGTGTCCCCTCTGTCCACATTCCTATTGGGTCCCCCTCTTAGGAGCACGAGTATGGAAGTGTCTGTCTGATTGGGTCCCCGCTTGTGTCCACGAGCACTTTGGTCAAGCAGGAATTTGACCTCGTCAGAAGACCCTCACCCTGCTCCTGTGTTCTGGCCCTGTCCCTGACCTCCTCACTCACCATCTTCCCTGACTACATAGGCCCTTCTACATCTCCCTTACTAGGACCCAAAATGCATTTGGAGGGCTCGGTGTCCCCTCTCCCTAACCCACCACCCAGGCGTTGTCACCAATCCTGAGTCTTCCTAGGTCCTTTCCTCTTAGGACGAGTTCTCCCGTAGGAAGCACCTTGGTCGCTGTGCCTACTGGCTCCTGTTTGCTAACCCCGACTTCTTCCTAAAGGGACATGTGACAACGGGGATCACAGGTCCAGTAGTCAGCCAGGAAATAGACACGTGCCCAGGAGCCAGAGCCAGGGAAGGGCAGAAGGAGGTCCCTGCTGGATGGGTGCCTGGCACATGGGCCACCCCTTGGTGTGGCTCACATAGGAAGTGTCCCCGGGGAAGGGGGCTGCAGCCCTGGGGCCTTTCTGCCAGAGGCCAGGCCTTCTCACTATTCAGACCTGCTCCTCACTGTCACCTCCTCAGGGAGGCCGCACACCTGCCCCTTCCCAATAGACACAATGGGTGAGGGAGGCGCCATGAGAGTCTCCCAGGCTGCTGGGACCACCGACTGCCCACTGATGGCTTCAAGCCGCACACACTTGTCACTTTATAGTTCTGGAAGCCAGCAGTCTGACACAGGCCTCACTGAGCTGAAATCAAGGTCACAGCAGGCTGCACCTGTTTCTGGAGACTCCAGGGAAAATTCCTTTGCCTTGATCAGCTTCTAGAGGCTTCCCCACTTCCGCGGCTGGTGGTCCCTTCTCTTGACTTCAAGGCAGCATCATTGCCTCCCTGTCGTTCTCCTTCCTTCCTCACCTTCCCTCTTAATCCCATCTGAGACCTTAATTCCCCTTCACCCTGAAACATCACAAACCCACAGCCCGGGGATTAGGCTGTGGACGTCTCTGGTGCCGTCATTCAGCTGATCACAGGTGCAATCCTGATTGCCTTTGGTGATCATGCTGTGACAAGGGGGGGCATCCCGTTCCTGTTTGTCAGAAAAGTTCACTGCAGACCCCCCTAGAGCAAAAGGCAGGTCAGCAAGGGGAGAGCAGCGTAACAAATTTATTGACATAGCTGGGCATGGTGGCGCATGCTGGTCCTCCCAGCAGTTTGGGAGGTTGAGGCAGGAGGATCTCGAAGCCAGCCTCAGCAACTTAGCAAGGCCCTAAGCAACTCAGTGAGACCCTGTCTCTAAATAAAATACACAATAGGGCTGGGGATGTGGCTCAGTGGTGGAGTGCCCCTGGGTTCAATCCCTGGGACCCCCCCCCCCAAAAAATATATATATACATACATACATAAGTGCTCTGGAGCCATCCAAAATATGAAGACTCAAAGAAGAGTCAGAAGGTCAGAGTTTAAATCCCCTCTTGATAGGGGAGAGGGAAGTATATGTGTGTGTGTGTGTGTGTGTGTGTGTGTGTGTGTGTAGGGCAAGGAGGGAGTGAGCAACAAATTACAGGCAAGCTGCAGAACCTTACTGAGAAAGAACACAGCGTGTCTAGTTAGGTCGATTAAGTTTCCTGAGAAGAATCCATGAGAACCTGTCTGGGTGTAGTGAGGACATTTTTCGGTCTCCTCTCCTCTCCCAGGGGTTCATCATTCATCATTCCTGGTTATTTGCTGGCATTTCTAGGGAGTGTAAAACAATTACATTTCTTTTGGAAGATGTCTTAGTGAGATTAAGGAGACTTCAGAGGAGAGGGCCCTGCCCTGCGCTTGGAGGAAAAGATCCGAGACCTGGATTCCCAAGCAACCCTCCAGTTCAGCAGAGCAAGGTGCTGGGCTTTGGACTGTGTGTGGTTTTCTGGGACCTGATGCTGCTTTTTTTTCCTCTGTGTGCTTCTGATCCCATGATGGCAGGCACCCTGTTGGTTCCGTTCACTAGGACAGCAGAAGCCCAGTAGAGTTGAGCTGAGTAAGGAAAGAACACACCCACATGTCTGGCTTGCCGGGCTTGGGCATCTGTGGGAGCTGGGAGCTGTGCTGTCCATGTGACCCTCTGAAGTTTTGGGGTCTGGGCCTTTGTCCTTCCCTGTGGGTCTCAGATATTCTTCCAACAGCCCTGGGATGAAGGGAGGACACCACGGTGTCCCAAAGGGCTCTGTACTTTGGAGAAGTTCCTGAACTAAGAGCAAGCCATCTCGTTTTTCCTTGTTAGCTGCTGGTGTATTTTTTTTAAATGATTTTAAAATTGGGGGTGATAATTTTCCCTTTGGAGAACAGAGATGAATGTAGGTTGATTCTTTTGTTGCTGTTCTTTTTAGTGATACGAGAACACACCACGGTGAATCTCCACATCGTGTACAACCAGAAGACTGGGATCCTCATTAGAACGAGATGTACCCATGTTCGCTGGTGGGTTTTTGTGCTCTGCCTTGGAAGAATCAGATCAGGGCACAAGGGTGACCAGCACAGGACTCTTTAATGGAACTTCTTGCTCCAGCAGAGGGGAGACACAGCATTGAACAAGAAAATGTCGAGCTGACTATCTGGACAAAGGAAAGTGCTATTTTTTGTTGTTTTTCCCCAGGGATTGAATCCAGGGGAACTCAACCACTGAGCCACATCCCCAGCCCTTTTTCACATTTTATTTAGAGACAGGGTCTCACTCAGTTGCTTAGGGCCTTGCTGAGTTGCTGAGGCTGGTTTTAAACTGGCGATCCTCCTGCCTCAACCTCCACAGCTGCTGGGATCACAGGCGTCTGCCACCTCACAGATGGAGAGAGCTAGTTTCATTCATGTGGAAGGTTGTAGCAGAGGGCTAGAGTTTAGGGCTGATAATCGACTTTAGGTGTATTTGGAAAGGGTTTTTCTCTCCACTGGTTGAGCACTTCAACCTGGGTGGGGGCTGTCAGCCTGACATGCTGCAGCTGCCGTATGCCACCTCTCCCACGTCAGTGCCGCGCCCTGCATCAACGTCGTCTCTGCCTTGTGATAGGACGGGTTGCTGCAGCCGGTAAGAAAGCAGGGAGGGGGAAATGGGAACTGATTTCCTCAATTGTTTTATCCTTTATGGTGTTTGGAGAGTCAAGATGACAGCATCCTGGCTGGTGGTGCGCCTGGCCTCTAAAGCTGGTGAGGGGGATGGGGAAGGCACACCCCAAACTTTTAACAGCTAAAAAGCTTCGAGTTAAGGTCCCCAGTTGCACTGACACTTTTTTTTTTTTGGTACTGGGGATTGAATCCAGGGGTGCTTAGCCACTGAGCCACATCCCCAGCCCTATTTTGCATCTTATTTAGAGACAGGGTCTCATTGAGTTATTTAGTGGCTTGCTATGTTGCTGAGGCTGGCTTTGAACTCGAGATCCTCCTGCCTCAGCCTCCTGAGCTGCTGGGATGACAGGCATGCACAATCTCACCCTTTTGCAATTATACTTTTTAGGGGGGACCCAATTGCCCTTGACTGTCCTGTTACTCTCCCTTCAAAGCTTTTGCTCTATTAATCTTAAGGGGTGCTATTTTTCATGGGGGTGGCTGTCTCAGCTTCCAGTGGCAAAGGTCCCACTGAGGTGCTGGCTGAAGGGATGCTTGCCGCAGGATTCACTCAGAGAGGGATCAGCTGGTCTGGAATTGGCACTAGTTCCTGTGTGTGCCAGGAGCTCCCCAGTGCCCAGCCTGCCACCCAGGAGCAGAACATGAACCTGGCTCAGACCAGCCTGGGTGTGCATCCCGATTCTGCTATTGATCAGTTGGGTTGCCTGGACAAGTGGCTGTCTGTTCTCAAACTTGTTTTTCCTCTCTCTTGTGAAGTGAGATAATTACAGGGTGCTTATGCTTATGAGGATAAAGTAAAAGAGTGCTTTGGAAGTGCCTTGCCCATAGTAGATGCTCAATAAACTCTGTGACCATCATTATATCTTCTTCCTCCTCCTTTCTTCTCTTCCTCTTCCTTCTTTCCTCCTCTTCTCCTTCGTTTTCTTTTTCCTTTTCTTTTTCTTTTTGGATTGGGAATTGGACTCAGGGGAGCTTTATCTCTGAACTCCATTCCAAGTCCTTCTTATTTTTTTATTTTCAGACAGGGTTGTGCTGAGTTGCTGAGGCTGGCCTGGAGCTTGCGAACCTCCTGCCTCAGCCTTGGCAGTCTCTGGTGTGTACTACCAGGCCCCACTACATTGTCACTTCTTGAGAGCTTGTTTCTGGGCTCTAGCAGGAGAGTGCAGCTGCTCATATTCCTTTGACCAAAGAATGGTCCTCCTCTATTGGGGAAGATCATTCTCTTGGGGAGGGATGCATGTGGAGCGGTAAGGGAGGCAGGGGACACCCGCCTAGCCAGCCAGATCAGCCCAATCAACCCTGGCGATCAATGGGGTGACAGATGTCACAGTCCAATCGCCCTCACTTTCCATCATCACTTCTTATTGGTGAAATGTCGCCTGGGATTTGACTTTCCTGGCGAAAGGGCCAGTGTTTCCTAAAAAGAGGAGTGTGTTTGTTTAATTGAGCACACACCAGGGCCTGGCAGACAGACAAGCTAACCTGAGAATTGTTTCCCCAGAGCTGAGTCACTATGTTGCACTGAACAGAACCCTTCTCTGGCGTGTCTGAGACTAACTGGCAAAGCACGGTGTGCCTCTGAGTGGCAGGTCTCCATAGCGTGTGTGCATGTGCGTGCGTGCACGTGTGCATATCTAATTGTGGACACCACAGGCCTGTGTGCATATGTTTTTTCAAGGCATCCACGGGCTGCAGCTGACCTTCTGCCTGCCAGAAGACGGAAGCCCCAGCTCCTCAATGAAATGAATGTCCATCATGCAGATTCTTCTTTTCTAGTTGTAATCTTTGAGAGGAAACTGGACCAGGACCTAGGTGGAGAGTTCTCTGTACTCCCTCCAGCTCAGATTGGCAGCATCCTTCACAGCACCCAGGGGCCTCCGTAGCAGAAGGAAGACAGGTGTGCTCTGAAGCCAAGGGAGGGAAGCTGCCTTGCCAAGAGCCGCCATCAATCAACCTCCACCAATTCATAGTTTTCCTCCCCCTTGTTAATTGATCAAATCTGGCGTGGCCATAGGTGTCTCTGATCTGCCTGTAATAAAATCGGCGCCTCGGCATGAGAGCCACAGTTAGGGATTGAATACTAATGGGTCAGAAATGTATCTCGCAAGCATTAATAATTCATCCCTCCATTTGCTTCCTCTCTTGCTACCTCAGTTCCTCTGACAACGGCACCATTGAGCTGTGGGGACAGGAGCCTTTTATTGGTGCCAGGACTGGAGTGGCCAGCTGGGGTAGAGGCTCTGGGGCTCTGAAGCCTGGGTAGGGAGGGAGAGGGAGGCTGGATAATGGTCCAAGGTCTGACGTGGGTCTCACTGAGCTCAAGGCCACTTTCCTTTCTGGAGGTCCCAGGGGAAACCATTTCTTTGCCTTCCCCAGCTCCTCATGGTCTCCATTCTCCTCCGCTCTGCCCCCTTCCCCCATCTTCAGATCAGCACACTGCCTCTCGGTGAATCTTCTTCTTTCCTCCCCTCTCCCTCCAATTAGCCTTTCTGCTTCCCTCTTTTTCTCTGAAGGACCCTGTGATTGCACTGAGCCCATCTGCATCGTGCAGACTACTCTCCCTGACTTAAGATCAGCTGACGAGCAAGCTTAATTCACCTTTGCTTTATTCATAATAGTTGAAGTGGCACATGTTTTAAGAATTATAGAAGCTGGGTGTGGTGGCACATATCTGTAATCCCAGCAGCTTCGGAGGCTGAGGCAGGAGGATCACAGGTTCAAAGCCAGCCTCAGCAATTTAGCGAAGCCCTAAGCAACTCAGTGAGACCCTGTCTCTTAAATAAAATATAAAAAAGGGCTGGGGATGTGGCTGGGGAAAGCGCCACTGGGTTCAATCCCTGGTACCAAAACAGAAAGGAAGAAAAAGAAGTATTATAGAAATAATGCTTGTTCGTGGTAAAATATTCAGAAGAGTGCAGAGCTATAGGAAATATCTAGCTAAATGCTTATCTTCCCCCACTTTCCAAGATGAAACCATGGTTCACAATTTCTAAGTACCCTTCTAGAATTTTCTATGTACACACACACATCTAATGTATGTGTCTCTCTTGCCTGTTTTCTGTTTTTCTGTTCCTCTTTCTCAACTTCTTGCCCAGCATCCACCCAACCATCCGCCCATCCATTCAGCTGATGTGAATTTCACTCCACACCATGGGTGTGTAAGAAATGTCATAGTTTTAAATTTTTCTAAATTAATTTTCACTTAGAAATTCTATGTGTCCAGGTGGCAAGAATGGCAGTGTCCACCATAGTTTAACTTCAGTGCCCCTGTGATTCCAGAGCTCTCTCTATCCATCCTGCAGTGGCTGCGAAGAGGGGTGGGCGGGGCTAAGTGATGTCATGGGAACTCGATGGGGAGTTCCTTTCCTTTCCATGGGTCACGAATTTCTAAATAGTACCTGGGAATGGTTCCCATTAAAACAATGTGAATGCTTGGGAGGCTGAGGCAGGAGGATTGTGAGTTCAAAGCCAGCCTCAGCAACTTAGCGAGGCCCAAAGCAACTCAGAGAGACCCTGTCTCTAAATAAAATATAAAAAAGGGCTAGGGATGTGACTCAGTGGTTAAGCACCCCTGGGTTCAATCCGAGGGCCTGGAAGGAAGTAGTTGACGTTTCTGGTTACTTGGAGCTTTTTTAGAATTGGAGTTTATGGCTATTGTCCAGTGGATGGTCCTCACTGTTCTGGGCTTCTAGGCAGCTGGACTGCATGGAATCTGACCTGCAATGCCCTCTGTCTTAAGCTAGGCCAAGGTCCAGGGTGGGTGACCTGCTGTTCCTCACCTCCAGTAGCGGGGCTCTGAGTAGGTGGGCTGCTCAGGGGTGTGGACTGTGAAGTCTTCTCAGATGGAGAACATCTGGGGTTTCCTTATCCAGGTTGTCTGCAGGCACCCTTTGCATGGGGACGGGAGGCCGGAACCCGGGTCTGACCAGCCTATATAATAGTTACCCTTCAGCTCTTCAACAACAATATGGACTGACACCTTCTCTGGGCTAGAAATCAGGCCGGGGCCTGTGAAAACAATAAAATCCAAAATAGACCTGCTTCCAGACACAGTGTGTGATGGACCTCGTCCCAGGGGCTCTGCCATCTGTTTCTTCTTGTCCACCTAATTTTTTCTGTGTCTCTCTTGCCTAGACGAAGAGTAATTTCTCCATATATGTGGTTTTGTTCCAAGATTTTAGTTATCCACTGTCAATCCTGGTCTGAGAATAGTAAATGGAAACAGATATTATGAAAGAGGGGAAAGAGAGAAAGACAAGGAAAATTCATGTAACTTTTATTATTGTATATTGTTTCAATTATATTATTATTATTTTAAATTTTTGTTTTAGTTATAGGTGAGTACAATACCTTTATTTTACTTTTACGTGGTGCTGAGGATCATATTTTTTTTTTTTCCTGTAGTGCTGGGATTTAAACCCAGGGCCTTGTTCTTGGGAGGCAAGCACTCTACCAACTGAGCTATATTCCCAAGCTAGGTGCTGAGGATTGAGCCCAGGGCCTCACACATGCTAGGCAAGTGCTCTATCACTGAGCCACAAGCCCAACCTTTATTGTTATTATTATTGTTATTAATTTATTTTTTTGGTACTGGGGAGTAAACCCAGGGGTGCTTAACCACTGAGCCACATCCCCAGCCCTTTTTATATTTTATCTAGATACAGGGTCTCACTGAGTTGCTTAGCACCTCGCTTTTGCTGAAGCTGGCTTTGAACTTGGAATCCTCCTGCCTCAGCCTCCCAAGCAGTCTTCAATGGCTGGCTCCACCAGGGGTGGGTACTGATAATTGTTCAACAGACAACTCTTCATATAGAAAAACGTGTGCACATGTACAGTTACATAAGTGTGTTATAGTGTACCTGTATCAAGGATGTGTAGCAAACACACAATTATTTAAATAATAATAAAATAGACTCATGAGTTGTACATAGTCAAGTGACTCTTATTAGCACACCATCACCCGTTTTGACAGCTTCTTGTACAAACCAATTGATGGTTGTATTCATCCATGATTTGATGAAATTAGATTAGGAGTTCACACTAGATTAGTATCTGACTCAGCAGAAAAGTCTCCCAGGTCATTGAATGAGCCAGTGAAGTGCCATCGTCATGAACGCTGGTTGATATTTTCATCAATATTAACAAGAAAGATGTCGGGGAAACAAGTTGGACATATGTCCCAACCTCACTCCATTGCCAATGGCGTCAGTGGCTTCTTTGCTGAATCAGGTAATGGTTTTTGAAGACTGGACAAATATTCCCTCGCTTTTTTGTTCTATTCACAATATGAGAGCTATGGACACGGGGCATTTTTATGTTTCATTTGCATTATCAAACATTGTCTCCACCACTTTCTTAACAAGGTTTAGGCAACCAGTAAAGCACAAAAACAAGCTCGGAGTCGCAGTGTCTTGCCAATTTCTGTGGTGTGAATGCACACTCTGGCTGGTTGCAAGTTCCTCCTGGGAAATCACTCAATGGACAAGTTAGGAAGACAAATATGACTGTGTCCCAGAATATGATATTCCAAGTGCAGGTTCAACATACTTAAATAACTTCAAGAGCATCAAAATGTACACAAATAGGAACTTATGGACTTTGTGTATTTATTGCTTTTTTTTTTTTTTTTTTTTGTATTGGGGATTGAAGCCAAGGGTACTTCCCCAGCCCTTTTCATTTTTTGTGTAGAGACAGGGTCTCCCTAAGTTGCTTAGGACCTCACTATGTTGCTAAGGCTGGCTTTGAACTTGCAATCCTCCTGCCTCAGCCTCCCGAGTTGCTGGGATGATAGGAGTTTAGCCTATCATAGAGCCACCATGCTGGGTTTACCTTTATATTTAACATAACTTATTTACCTGTAAAGCCAAACTAATCTGACTTTTACTAAGGGCTGTATTTAACAACTGGATCACAAGATTCCTGAAAATGCAAGGCTTGGCTCTTGTGAGCTGGGTGAGCTGACTTCAGGGCTCTGCTGAGCCTCTCCCCAGTTTGATTGACACCTCAGACTGAGCAGGTCTTTATTCTTCTCTGGTCACAGTGCTTGGCAGAGGGCCCGCCACGCTGGCAGCCTTCTGTAAATATGTGCTAATGAAGGAGTGACTTGTCTGTGTGCTCTGTTTCCCACTAGTCTGTAAGCTCCATTAAATAAGGGCCATTGTTATATATAGTCACCTTTGAATTTTTAGTCTTCAGCCCAGGGCCTGGCACGTAATAGCTGCTCAGTAAATGAATGATATATTTAATCCTGAGGGAGTACCTGAAATGCTCTCTTTGGGAGCAGAGACACAACTACCACAAAGTAGGGCATTACTAAAAGGGCGAGTTGGTGAGTCACTGCTTACTCCTTCTCCCTCTTCCCCGTTCTTCCCTGGGATCAGCTCAGGTTCATTGCATTAATTGTCTATTGCTGCATAACAAATGACCACTTTTTTTTTTTTTTAAGTACTGGGGATTGAACTCAGGGGCGTTTCTACCACTGAGCTACTCCCCTAGTTCTTTTTAGTTTATTTTGAGACAGTGTCTTGCTAAGTTGCTGCAAGCTGGCCTCAAACTTGTGATCCTCCTCCTTCAGCCTCCCAAGTAGCTGGGATCACAGGTGTAAAGTACCACTGTACACAGCTCCTACCTGGGTCTTCTGCTCAGTGTCCCGGAAGCCTGCAATTGAGGCATTAGTTGGCTTGCATTTTACTGGAGGCTCAACTGGAGAAGAACTCACTTCCAAGTTCATTCACATGTGTTACTCTGTGATTGAGGCTGTCACACAGATCCCTGTGGCTATATCACCCAGGGCACAGATGTGTGCTGGCCCTCGACTGGAGGCCACTGTCAGGCCATGGACACTGCAGCCTTGTTGCTAAGCCTGGCTTTGAACTTGCAACCCCCCTGCCTCAGCCTGCCTCATATAGAGGCCTCTTCAGCCTGGCTTCTCCATTCATCAATCCAGCAAGAAGAATCTCCTCTCTCACCTCAGGGAAGGCGCCAGGTCATGCCCACAGAGGTCACCTTTGTTTCTGTGAAATCTGAATGAACCAACTGGGGAAAAGCCCCTTCATCTTTGCCGATTCTGTTGGCTGGAAGCAGGCCACGGGTTCTGCCTGCACTCAGGAGTGGGGATGGCAGTGAGTGTGCACACCAGCTGGTGGAGGCCATTGGTGCTCACTCTGGGATCTGCCCCCAGCCCTGCCCTGCAGTGTCTACAGTGTGAGCTCTGAGCAGACTCAGGGACCCCTGCATGCCCTCACATCTAGGCCATTTTGCCTTCCCTCATTGGGATGATCCATGTACATGATTTTGGTATTACCTAATTCTGATGTCGTATGTGTGGGAGAGACCAAGTGGTTTTCTTGGTACCTAAATGCCTAAATGTCTGAAAATGCAAATCCTTTTGTACTTCTGGGGCAGGTTCTGAGTGTCCTAAGACATCTAGAGGCCTCTGAGAAAAGAAGAGATCCCAGAGGACGAACACCCCCCGGGATAGGTGTGAAGGTCAGAAGGGAAGGTGATTCCTCCCCTTGATTTTATCTGGGGTTGCCACGGGGATGGGAAGAGGCTATGGATAAGCAATAGAAGAAGCAGGCTCAGTAACTTGGGTAGATCTCCTTTGGAATGCAAGGCATCTCAGAACCGCAGGTGATCCTTTATACGTCTGTAGTTATCCTTTACATCTGGAAGCCCTCAGAGTATTAGTGAAATTATTCAATGGTGGTTTCAATTTGCTTGAGGTTTTTTGTTTTGTTTCCTTTTTCTGTTGTTTTGGTACTGAGGATGGAATCCAGAGGCACCTGGATTAACCTCTGAGCCACATCCCCAGCCCTATTTTGTATTTTATTTAGAGACAGGGTCTCACTGAGTTGCTAAGGGCCTTGCTAAGTTGCTGAGGCTGGCTTTGAACTCTCCATCCTCCTGCCTCAGCCTCCCGAGCCACTCGGATGACAGGCATGCGCCACCACACTTGGCTTCATTTGCTTTTAATTAATCTAAAAATCACTAATTTTGGTGGTCACACAGCTGGGCAATACATTCTTAGTCTCCCTCTAGCTTTGCTGTAGATCACGGTCTCTGACCTGTGAGTTAGGATGAGGATGGTTGCCTAGGTTACTCTTTGGGGACCTGAACGTCACTTTTGCTGAAAATGGTGATTCTCCACCTGGGTCTGCAGATGTCTGATGGATGACTGCGTTGGGATGCAAAGGTTCCACTGCTCTGTCTTCATTAATAGGAATATGTCTACCTCTGGGTCATATTCTACTTAGCATTGCCCGTAGACATGTTGATCATTTGAGAAATGTTTTGTCCAAAACTATAATACAGAGTTCATTTGACCTAGACTTTCCTAGGTCTCCCCCACCCCCACCTACCAGCCACCACAACCAGAAACACCAGACCAGGGAAAAAGTGAAAAGAGGTGGCATCCGAGTTCCAGAAAGTTCTCTGCCTATTTCTAGGAAAGTTCTCCCCTTTATTAGCCTGTCCCTCTTTCTCTTATTACTCCTATCCTACATCTGGAACACCTTAATTTCCTGGCATTGAGAAGCTGCTTTATGAACAGAGTTCCCTCTTCTCCTTTCTTTGGCCCCTGGATGGAGCCCTTCTTTAACCCCAACACTGATCTCTCAGACACTGGCTTTCCTGTGTGATGAGCTTCCGAACCTGGGTTTGGTAATGCTTGCCCATAATGCCAGGTTTGCAGCATTTGCTGATTTCTGGGCCGTCAACACCCTTGCCATGGCCGCCTTCAAGCTATCAATCAGTTCTCAAGCATCCCGAGATCTGTGAGCTGCTAGGGGCCAGCGCCTGCCCTACCAACCACGCCAAGGCCTCAGCTCGGTCCTCTCTTGGAGACATTGGCCAGGTGGTGGCACTGGGGTCAGAGGGAGTTCCTTCTCCACCCATCACCTCTCTGCCTGTTTCTCTGCATTTTCTCAAAGCCACCTCAGGTGGCAGTCACCAAGGAAAGCAGCATCTCACTGCTGACTGCCCTCAGGGAGAGCTTCCATGGGTTTAATGATAATTGTCTAATTATGCCTTAGGAGCTCATTCCAGAAAAAACTGAGAGACAAATTAGTGCAATTAATCCGTCTTTATAAACCATTTAGGAAATCCAGCCTGTCACACGAAGCCTTCATCTGGAGAGCCTGTCTAGCAGGAGAGGTGGTGAGTAGAGAGAAGCAGGAAGGAATGGTGGCCCAGGAACAAGCTGAGGGTAGCTCTTCCCTGTTCTCTGGATTCCCTTGGAGGATGCACCTTGAGAACCTCAGCCTCAGTCAGAACCATCCCCTCAAATCAGTGTCTCTGGATCTTTCCATTCCCATTGCGGATACTATCATTACCCTGATCTCTCAAGCTCAAGATCTTGGAGGTGACTTGGATCCAGCCTTCTCTCTTTTGTCTGTCACGTTCACATTAGTAACTTGGAATAGATTCCATGTGGTATTTCTCATCCCATTTTTTTTTTTTTTGGTATAGGGGATTTGAACCCAGGGCTGCATAACCATCTCCAGCCCTTTTTTTTTTTTTTTTTTTTTTAATTTTATTTAGAGACAGGGTCTCACAGAGTTGCTCAGGGCCTTGCAAAGTTGCCAGGCTGGCTTTGACTCACGATCCTCCTGCCTCAGCCTCCCCAGCTGTGCACCAATGCCCGGCTCCATGCTCCTTTCTATTAGCCAGAATTGGACACATGGCTCCAAGCTAACTTCAAGGAAGGCTGGAGCACACAAATGCTTGGAGAGCTCTGCTTCTTGACGCCACGTGGCTTTCCTCTTCTGATCCATTCCTCCCCCTGTGAGACGTCACTTCCTCTGCTGAGCCCTCCTGCAGCAGTAGCTCCAGGCTCCCTCCCACTGGGCCCTATGCACACCTTGTCCCTGAATGGTCCGGCTGGCTGTCAATCACACACTCAGTTCTGAGCTCTGCGAAGGCAGCGACCGGGTCTGTCCTGCTGAGTGCCTGCCCAGGGCACGGCTGGGGAAGCCTTCCTTGGGTGCATGACCATTCTTCACCCTGGCATCCAGTGCTCTACAAATTCCGACAGACCCAGCTGCTTTGGATTTTTGGTGCATTATATAAACATGGTGGTAAAGTCCTTGAACTTTGGTCGGGAGGCTCCAAATTTGATTGCTAGTGTTCATTTGTAAATTATTTCATTGCTGGGTGTCTCAGTTTCTCCATCTATCAAATGGATACCATTATACCTATTTAATTGTGAGGCTTCAATGAAAAATAGCTTTTAGAATGGATTGTTACAGACCATGGCAACGACCATACTTTGTTGATTCTCCGATGCACATTTTTTTTCACTTTATAACATTTGAAATCGGGGTGCATCTTATAATTGCTGTTAAGAAAGCACTGTGTTGGCTGACCTGGTGGTGCACGCCTGTAATCCCAGCCACTCTGGAGGTTGAGGCAGGAGGATCATGAGTTCAAAGCCAGCCTCAGCAAAATGGAGGCATTAAGCAACTCACCGAGACCCTGTCTCTAAATAAAATACAAAAAGGGGCTGGGGATGTGACTCAGTGGTTAAGTGCCCCTGGGTTCAATCTTTGGTATACACTGCGCCCCACTCCCCGCCCCCCCAAAAAAAAGAAAAAAAGAAAGTACCGTGTTACCGTTAAGTTAGTGCCTTTTTTTGAGGGGGGGCAGTACATTAAATAGTGGTGTGTCTTGGATTCCATGACTATGATAATAAACAATTGGTCATTAGTAACTATTTTTTTTTTTCTCTTGAAAAGATTTCTTCTAGGGGCTGGGGCTGTGGCTCAGTGGTAGAGCACTCACCTAGCTCACATGAGGCACTAGGTTCAGTCCTCAGCACCACCTTAAAATAAAGATATTGTGTCCACCTACATTATTATATATTATATTAAAAAAACCTCAGCCGGGCGCGGTGGCGCAGGCCTGTAATCCCAGTGGCTTGGGAGGCTGAGTCAGGAGGATCTTGAGTTCAAAGCCAGCCTCAGCAACTCAGCAAGGCCCTAAGCAACTCAGTGAGACCCTGTCTCTAAATAAAATACAAAACAGGGCTGGGGATGTGGCTCGGTGGCTGAGTGCCCCTGAGTTCAATACCCAGTTCCAAAAAAACCCCCAAAACCCCCAAAACTCTACTTCTGATAAATATTTATCTGCAGGCACTTTTCCTGTCTTTCCAAATCTTTTAATTAAAATGAATGTGAACATTCAGGAGTCTCCCCCAGCACCTCATCATGGGACAGATATTGTGAATCTTGCCTGTCTCCTCCTTGCCCCGTCTATGCACTTTGCCTCTTTATGACTTTGTCCTGATGTAAGCACTACCAGAGTCCACCTTGACATTATTAAAATGTAACTTCCTGAAATTAATCACATCTAATTTTGGAATGCTGATCTGTGCTAAGCACTATGGGCAAGGCCCTTTACATGAATCCCCTCAACCTATGAGAGAGGCACTATTTCTAAGATGAGAAAACAGGCACAGAGAGGTTTGTTAACATGCAGACACACAGCTGCAGACGGAGGAGCTGGGATTTAGCTGGGTTCTGTCTGCGGGGAGATTGTACTAAATAGCTTTTTCTACATTCCTAATTTGTCCTTGGGTTGTTCATAGAGCATAACAGAGGGCCTCCCTGCCCCTCAGCACATATCAGTCGCTCACACCCTCTTATCTGCTAGTGAATGGAAAGGTCACCTTGGCAGGCACTTTGGTACAGTTAGCGCTGTAAATCATTGCTTTTCATTCCCATATCAAATGCTTTATTAGATTCTTCCCACCTTTGCCTAAAAAGAAATGTCCTACTGTTTTATTTACAGGCCTTGCCCTTCCCGAAGCCACCCTGCTGAGATGTTCCCACTGTCCTCATTTGAATAAATCCCCACCTGCAGCTCGTGGGCAATCACATTGTATCTGCGCTGCTCCTGGTGGGTGCAGCCCGTTCAGCTGTTTGAGCAGCAGTTCTGGGAAGGCAGCTGGTGCTCCTGGATGGGTGCCCCATCAAGGAAGAGTGCACTTGAGAGTTTCTGGAAGTGCTGGATCCTGCCACGCGCTCCCCGACCACGTGCTCCCCCACTGTGTGCCATTGCTGCCCCTGAGAGAGTCAGAGTGCTGCAGCCTTTGACCTTGAGCAGAAAGAGGGTGTTTACAGAGCTGGGGAGAGGGCGCTGGATTGTTTTCGTGCATGGTGGTGTTGGTGCACTTATTAAAATATGGCTTCCCTGTTGGGTCTAAGGGGGGCTCCTTCAGTGGAGCCCCCTCTCCAACAAAAAGCACTCAGGGGAAGAAGGAAACAGAAGGAGCATTTGAAAGTCACTTTTTAATGGTGGGAGCAAATAGGCAAAGGAATCAAAAGGTCCACTTTCAGGGTGTCCTGGGTCTGGAGCCCTGGATGATCTGTTGGTCAAGCATGAGGTCCAAGCACGGGCACCATCATTGCTGTTGTGCAAAATCCTGTTGTAGCACCTTTTCCTTCCTCACTTGCTTCTTGCTCCACCCCACATGGCAGGTCCTGTGTGTTTGAAGTTTGTGGGTTTAGCTTTACCTCCAGACTGGGTCTCACGAGTCCTCTGTGATTTAAGGCTCAGGAGGGAATGTTCCGATAGACCTTCCTAGTCCCTGGTGCTCTGATTCTTAGAGGCCCTCCTGAGGAGATTGGATCAACTCCAGATGAAACAGAGACTGTTCCTGATGCTGCTGGGGTTGGGAGAGAATGTGCTCAGCTCTGGGAGCCTGAAAAGTTGATATTCTACATCTCCACCTGCTCATCAATCCACCATGGATGGATTGTCGATCAAACTGTACTGGAAATGAGAATTTTTCATCTTTCCTTTCTTACTAAATATTGCCTCTGACTGACCGGATTTGCCTCCTTTGCATTTGATACCCTTCCCAACTATCCAAGGTGCGTTCTGCAGTTGCTGGCCGAGTTCTCAGAACACATGCAATCTGGAGAAAAGACAGAGAGATGGATGGAGAAGAAAGGGAGAAAGACTTACCTGGGAAGGCCAAGTTGGAGTCCAGTGTAAAGAGCTCGAGATGAGGGCAGAGGAGGGAGAGAGGAAGAAAGTTCTGGGTGAAGAGGTAGAGGAAGTCGGAGAAGTATTGTACAGGTGTTGCTGGTGGGGAGAAGAGCAGAGAGTACTTGAGGGCTGTTAACTGGCTCCCCTTGAGAAACATAAAGAAATTGGAATTCTTTACAAATGCTGTCTCTGAGGCTGGACCACATTCTCCTGATTACATTAGAATTATAGAACTGCAACATATATTTTTTTTTTTTTTTTTTTTTTGGTGCTGGGGATTGAACCCAGGGATGCTGAGCCACATCCCCAGCCCTATTTTGTATTTTATTTAGAGACAGGGTCTCACTGAGTTGCTTAGGGCCTTGCCTTTGCTGAGGCTGGCTTTGAACTTGCAATCCTCCGCCTCAGCCTCCCGAACCGTTGGGATTACAGGCGTGCACCACCACGCCCGGCTTAACAGAATTTTTTAGAGAAAGACAATCTGTGTCTCTGTTTCTCTCTCTTTGGAAGAGTTCAGACTCTGGATAGATCTTTGGACCAAAGTCCGGCTCCTTTTGGGAGGCTTCCAATTCACCAACTCAGGATATATTTTCCTAGAACAAAAAGCTTCATGGGGCAGATCCAACTCTCTGGCTCCATTTCTGGTCTCTTGGGTCCCACTCCCTGTACACACTTGGTCACTAGAATGGTGACTGAAACCTGTTGCCGCAGTTCATCTTGGCCTAAATCCGTAGAGTATGTAGATTCATTGACTAGGGTCAATATTTAGAGTCTCTGTTAAGGATAATGGCTTGTTAGCTTAACTAAGCCCTTGTACCTTGATGCGAGATGATATTCAGACAAAATATTGATTGAGGTTCTGTCTTTATTGGGACTTTTATGCCCTATACAGTCTGCCCACATTCACCTGCGGGTCTTTCCTTCTTAGGGACCAGCAGAAGTGACTGAGATCTCAGCAGATGGGTAAACAGGGCCTAATTGAATGGATGTGCATGTGATCTCTTTGCTTAACATTAGTCCCTTTTATTTAGCTTTCACTCATCTGTCAATATTTGACTTTGCATTTTCTCCTCTTATCTATGTATTATAAACAGGCGTATCTAACACTGATATTCTGTGGACTGTCACTTACCGGAAGCTATAACCTTATTCTCTTAACTGTTAGAATAATAATAATAATGATAGCCAGCCCTGATATCTGATTGGCACTTAATGGTTAACATACTTGTCTCATTTGCATTACTTACCTTGATCCCTTCCACGAAGCAGTGTTGCCCAATGGTTAGTGGTATAAGTTTTGAGGTCAGAGACCCGGAACTAAATTCCAGCCTGAATTTTGACTAACTGTGTGATCCAGGGCAAGTTGTTTAACTTTCTTATCAGCTCTTAGAGCTATGGGAATTAAATAAACTGTGTTTAGCTCACCGCCTGGTACATGGCTGGTAATCAGTATATAGCAACTTATTGTATAAAGGTTACTGCTCTGATTTTACAGATAAGGAGTTACCAATAGTCCTATACTTCTTTTCCTGGGCTCTTCCCTCCATGTGAAGGGAGGCTGCTCTCTGGCAGCCTCCATGAGAATGGACCCCAATGTCTCCTGAGATTTGAAATCTTTCTCCATGGAAGAGATCAGTCCTTGCCAGTGCAATGGGGGTTTCATGTTCCCCAAAGGATGAGGTTCAGCGTCATTGGTTGTACCTCTGTTCAGTAGATAGAACTTGTTCCCTGTCACTTGCCCCGCTGACCAAGGCAAACCCATCTTTTTTTGGGGGGAGGGGTATCGGGAATTGAACTCAGGGGCGCTCTACCACTGAGACTCCCCAGCCCTATTTTGCATTTCATTTAAAGACAGGGTCTCACTGAGTTGTTTAGTGCCTCACCGTTGCTGAGGCTGGCTTTGAACTCTCCATCCTCCTGCCTCAGCCTCCTGAGCCCCTGAGATTACAGGCGTGGGCCACCATGCCCAGCTGAAACCCATCCTGAACACGAGGACTGGAAGCCAGTTCTCTTGCCTTCTCTTCTGCCTCTTCCTGTCTCTGCCCACGAAACATACACAGTGAGAACCAGTGTTTATGAGGATGCTTGTGTTCCAGGAGCTGAATGGCTTCAAGTTTATAGGGAGTAATCATTGCCAAATACATTTCTGACTTAATTTCCTTATGGCAAACACATGTTTTATTGCTGGGTGTGCTTTCTTCACACATAACCCACTTTTGTCCGGACCAGGGGTTATCCAGGTATTCACAAGGGCTTAGCTTTGCACCCTGGGTGCCAGGGTGTTTTCCTTTGATCAAGGAGCTGGAGCAGAACAAGGTGGGAAGGGTCAGCGGTGTTTGGACAAGGGGAGGGCTTCAGTGTGTGTGTGTGTGTGTGTTGACTCTTCCCAAGGGATGGGGAGTTTTAAAGGCCAGATGTTCTGACTGAAAGCAGTTGGAGAAACTTCCAGACCTTCATGCTACCTGGTGAGGAGAGTGCCAATGCACTTGGGCTATTCCTGCCATCGCCCTTCCTCCCTTGGCTCCTCCCTATCTCAGGGACCCCACACTGGGTCAAGGTGCCTGATGCAAATTCATTTTATTGTGCATTTTGGAATCTGACCACTAGGGGAGAATAGAAGGAAAGTACTCAACGTTTGCAATACTCAAACTTTAGATTCGATATTATTGGCCTTTTCTGCCATCAGCTCAGCCACTTTCTGTGATGAGGAATTTGGCAAGTGGTGAAGACTAAGGGGAATAAGGTGTATGATATACTCAGTTCCTCTTCCAGACAGTTTTAGCCTTGGGCCATTTGGTAACTCAGGTTTCATGTGTTAGTTACCTATTGCTGCGTAACAAAGTACCCTAAAACTGAGCAGCTTCAATAGACAGTAAATATTTGTGATCTCTCACAATGCCTGTGGGTCAAGCATTTAGGAGCAGCTTAATTGATGGCTGCCACTTGCTTTAGGACCTCTGCAGTGGGAGACCTTCAAACCATCATCAGGAGCCAGATGGATCAGATCAGGAAGACTTACTGCTTTGGTTGACAACCAGGCTCTCAGAATCATTCGGTCTTAAATGAGGGTGTGTTAAAATGTTGGTTGTAGTCATCTGAAGATTTGGTTAGGGTTGGATGATTTTATCCAAGACAGCCTAGGCACATGCCTGGTCAATCCGAGTTTGTTCTTGGCTGGAGGCCACAGTTTTGCATCACTGAGGTCTCTCCAGAGGGCTGCTTGGGTGTCCTCATGACATGCAACAGGATCTGCAGAGAGAGTGATCCAAGAGAGAGCAAAGTGCAAGCCACAGTGTCTTTCAGGACCCAGCCCCAGCAGTTATACTACATCATTTCTGTAATGCCATAATGGTGACTATTACGGGTTGGATAGAGGTGTCCTCCCAAAGCCTCTGTGTTAACGCAGGAATGTTTGGAGGTAAAATAATGAGGTTATGAGAGCTGTATCCGCATCAGTTTATCCTAGTTTGAATAGACTGGGTTGTAATCATAGGCAGGTGGGGTGTGGCTGCAGGAGGTGGGTCACTGGGGATGTGTCCTGGAAGGCTGCATTTTCCTTGTGGCCCTCTTCTCCCCACTCCCTCCCTCTCTCTGCTTTCTGACCCTGCTGTGAGATGAGTATCTTTCCTGCATTGGGCCCTTCCCCCATGATGTGCTGCTTCATGTTGGGCAAAGAGCAATGGTGTGAACTTTCTATGAACCAAGACCTCTGAAACCATGAGCCCCCAATAAACTTTTCCCACTCTATGTTTTCTTGTTTTTGAACCCAAGGAGAGTTAACCATTGAGTCACATCCCCAACAACTGCTCATCCCCCACTTTTTACATTTTGAGATAGGGTCTTGACAAGTTGCTTAGGGCCTCTCTAAGTTGGCCTCGAACTTGCAATCCTCCTGCCTTGGCCTCCCGAGCCATTGGGATTACAGCTGTGCACCAGTGTGCATGGTTCTGAGTTGTTCTTGTCGTGTATTTTGGTCACAGTGACACCAAAACTGACTGAAACAGTGTCATAGGTCAGCTCTGGTATGTGAGGGGACCATGCCAGGGTATGAATATCACTAGCTGAAAAACAATGGGGACCACTTTTTGAACTTTTGCTACCATATTTGGTTTCCACATTTGAACAACAACTCTACTATTTCACTATTTCATTGAGGAGTATAGGACTCAGACTCGAATGCAATTGCACAGAGACCTTCCTATAGAAACTTCCATCTGGTTAGGAGCCCGGCTGGGGACAAAGGACTCTTGTGGCACCATGGATCTGTAGAAGAAGTAAAAACATGTCTGCTGTCTTCTGTTTATCCTGGGTGAACCAGGTTTCCTGGCTGAGAGCCCTGTTTGCAGGATATTTGTGCATAGAACCTTTTGCTGTTCTCCTCTGGGTATACCAAGAGTCGAGGGATCTATGTGCTTGAGAAACACTGAGCTAAAACATTCATCAGAGAAGAGAAAAGTGAGGAGGCGTTTGATTGATTTCACTTTGGAGCCAGGTGTTGGACTTCAGATATGGGATCGGCTCAGCCTTCTATATTATTATACTAATAATTTATGGAGAACACATTGGGGAGAAAGAAGGTCCAACTTCATTGTATGAAAGACATGATTTTTTTTTTGTTTTTGATTTTCCATTTTGAGCACAGACTTTGGAGAAAGTTCTTCCTTCTCTCCTCCTCCATTCGTAGGGTTGGAGTTTCTGTTGATCAGGAATGAGGGAGTGGCTTAGCAGAGGGATTCTGGGTTGTGGTTTCTCTTGAGGCTGAAATCTTCTGAGGGTTTGTTAGGGAGTTGGAAGACCCCAAGATGGCTGGCTCTCATGGATGGCATGTTCATGGCAGGCGTTGGCAAAACCCCTCAGTTCCTCACAATGTGGACCTCATATAACATGGCAACTGGCTACTCCCAGTTCAGGTGATCCAAGAGAGAAGAAGGTGGAAGCTGTAATGGTTAATCTGAATCATCAACTTGATTGGATTAAGATATGTGGAAGATTAAGAGGGTGTGTCTAGGAATGATTGGCATGTGGGATAGCAAACTGAAGTGCAGACACTCCCTAAGCTTGGACAGCACCATCCAATAGGATGGTGACTTGGATGGAATAAAAGTTGAAAGAACAAGGAAGCAGCAGCAGATGCAAGCTCTATTCTCCTTGAATGGGTTCTTGATTGCTGCTGGGATCTCCTGAAGACATCAGACTCTCTCTCCTTCACTCTTCCAAGAAGACTCTGCCAGTGATTCTCCAGGGACTTTCCAGAAGCCTTTGGTGTTGGACTAGGGTAGCACCATTGATTCCTCTTGTTCTCAGCTTCTTACACTGAGCAGCCACTGGTTCCCCTGGCTCTCCAGCCTGCAGGTGGCCATTGTGGACAATCCAGCTTCTGGTCGTATAAACCAATTTAATAAATCCCCTTTTTACAATCATGCTTCCTGTTGATTCTGTTCTAGAGATCCCTGACTAATGCAGAAGCTGACATATCTTTTGTTGTAGTCTTGCAAATCGTACTTGATCATTTCTGCAGTATCCTGTTGGTCGCACTGGTCAGCCCTATTCATCCCCTCAGGGTAGGAGGGGGCTATACAGTGACATAGATTCCCTTTGTAAGAATCACTGGGACCATCTTGGAGGTCAGCATCTATAACTAATCTACAAAATAATGCCATGACTGAGTGGACCTCCTTTAGGGGGTGATATGCATTCTCAAATGGCTAGAAGCTTGGCCATTTGCTCGAGATTTTTATCGCTCTTCCCTTCCACAAGAAGGAACGTATTGCTGGGGTCATAAATTGTCTACTCTTTCCACAAATGTGTGCTGAGCACCTGTGAGGAGCCTCTGGTTGCCTAAGGACTTCTGCAGTGGGAGCCTTGCAGAGGAAGAGACCCCAGGAGCACTGTCAAGGGACCATAAGGACAAGACCGGGAAGAGCTATTGTCTTGATTCATAGCCAGCCCTGGATATTTATCATCCATCCTAATAATTTTTTTAAGTAGGGGCCTCCAGTAATCGCACCAGCCTGAACGGCTCTTCTGCCCTTTGTTTGTTTGTTGGGTAATGACTTCATTTCACGTGTTCTGGGAAATGGATCGACTGCCCTCTCCCACCTCTCTCTCTGGTCATATTTCTCTCTGTTCCCATTTCAGTTGGAGACAGGTGCCCTCCAAACCACACTCCCCACATTTATCAAAGCTAAATAGCTTCCTGCTGCCTTCCCCCATATTTCTAAAAGCAGGCTCCTCTTACCTTCCACGGAGAGCCTGACCTGAATGGGAAACTTGATTAATACACAAGTTATCTCTTCTCTCCTATTATTTACGTCTCAGTCAAAATTCTTAGAAATTCAAGAAATGGACACTGGCTATCTTAAGCATAAGGAAATTTAGTTTTTTGGCAGGACACAGGAGTTCTCAGAATTGGTGGGTGGCTTAGAAATGAATGAGGACCAAGGACTTTTTCTAGGACTAGGCAGCCACTGTGACCAGGGTGATAATGTACCTTCAACTGTTCCTTCTGCCTAATTTCAGACCCTTAAGATTCAAAGTCCTGCCAGGTGCGGTGGCACATGTGTGTAATGCCAGCAGCTCGGGAGGCTGAGGCAGGAGGATTGTGAGTTCAAAGCCAGCCTCAGCAACTTAGTGAGGCCTTAAGCAACTCAGTGAGACCCTGTCTCTAAATAAAATTTTTTTAAAAGGCTGGGGATGTGGCTCAGTGGTTAAGCACCCTTGGGTTCAATTCCCAGTAAACCCCCTTCCCCCCCAAAAAAATTCAAAGTCCTGGGAAAAATAATATCCAGTTGGCTTGGCTGAGGTCAGTTCTGAGTTGAGACTCCATGGGTGGTAAGAAGCAAGATCGGACCTATTTTTTTTTTTAAAGGCAAATATTTCTCACCTTTCCTAATTCCCTAAATGCTTCCTGTTGTTTTTTCATCATGCCATCCAAACTGAACATTTCCACTCCCCAGTTACACCCCAGCACCCCAGATCCCCCTGAGCCTTGTATTTTCCATAAGCAAGCCCCATCAATTTGGCACACGCACACACACAAGAGTGCCTTCAATCGGATATTCTGTTAATTTAGCAATAATCATCCTCAAACGCGGCATATTACAGAAAATTAGGTGAATTTACTACAAGCAGAAAAATATTGATTGCCACCCTGCCACCCTCTGAATTTTTAATTCAGCATTTGATTTATAAATGAAGCTTTGGTTTTGTTAATTAGAGCAACCCAAGCCATGGCGCTGAGTATTAGGGTGTCTTTCTCATCAGTTTAGACTATAATTTGTTAAAATGAATTTCTTCTTGGGTTCAGTTTATGTCTTGCTCTGACAAGTAGCCATGTGCATTGTGGGTTTGTGGTTACCTTATTAGGGTCCTTCCTCAGTCCGTTATTCTCATCCTACCCGCCCGCCATCTTGGGTGACTTTGGTACTGGGCATTTTCCATAGGGAGTTAGGCCCTACCTTGTCCCAGGATCCTTGAACTTCTTTCAGAGGAGCAGTGAGTTCTCTTTGGTTCAAGAGGTCTCTGGCTGTCCAACTGTCTGTCCCTAAGACCTAGTTCCTGCATGGTGAGTAGCAGGAGCATAACAATTACTTGTCCAATGATTGACAGAAGAAACTGAATAAATGCTCTTAACAATATATCATAACTGGATAGCTTATTAGCAACAGACAATTATGTCCTACAGTTCTGGAGGCCCGAAATCAGTGGTTCTTAATAGGGGTGATCTTCTTTTTTCTTTTTGGTACCAGGGGTGCTTAACCACTGAGCCACATCCCCAGCCCATTTTTATTTTCTATTTTGAGACAGGGTCTCACTAGATTGCATACAGCCTCACTAGATTGCTTACAGCCTCACTAAATTGCTGAGGCTGGTTTCAAATCTTTAATCCTCCTGCCTCAGCCTCCTGAGCTGCTGGGATTATAGGTGTGTGTCATCACACCTGGCAGTAGGGGTGATTTTTTTTTTTTTTTTTTTTTGCTCTGAAAACATGTGACAATATTTGCAGACATTTTTATTTATTTATTTTATTTATTTTTTTCGGAACCAGGGATTGAACTCAGGGACACTCGGCCACTGAACCACATCCCCAGCCCTATTTTGTATTTTTTTAGAGACAGGGTCTCACTGAGTTGCTTAGGGCCTCGCTAAATTGCTGAGGCTGGCTTTGAACTCGCGATCCTCCTGACTCAGCCTCCCCAGTCGCTTGGATTACAGGCGTGCGCCACCATACCCGGCTTGCAGACATTTTTGATTCTCACAATTGTGAGGTGGGTGGAGGTCAGGGATGGTGCTGTCCATCCTATGGCACACAGGACAACCCACCCACCACAACCCTGGAATGAAGATTTGTTTGGCTCCCATGTCAATAGTGCCGGGATTGAAAGTCCCTAATCTAGGTCATTAACTAAGAAAGAAAACAGGCTTTCTTTCCATTCCTTACCTCTTAGGAAATGCACACTCTCTGTCTCTCTTTTCCTCTCACTCTCTTTTTTTTTTCCAGTGTCACTTTGTAAACAGAGAAATTGATGACAGAGGCTGAAGAGACAGCATTTTATTTCCCTCTATCTCTGTTTTCTAACACCTTGGTGCTCACGGCCGGTGGCCTCTTGTGCCCCAGCATCAAATCTGTGAGATTTAAACGTGTCTGATGAGGAGCCTTGTAAAACATACAGAATATGATCTGACAAGGTCCTTTTCCAGTGTCCTCTTCCACATGAAATCTTGTGGCAGTAATTCAATTTCAGGGCTTTTCTCTAATTAAAACAGGTGCCTGACGCCACCCAGGCCCTGAGAATCCTGCGGTTCCCACCCGGCATTTCCTTCTCTGGGCGATGGATTTTTATTTCCCTGAAAATGAGCATGAAAGAGCTTCTAAAGAGGCACTTCGTACTTAATGATAGTTTTGTTTCCCTTGGAAAATGTGAGATGTTGCTGTAAAATGATAATAACCGTTAACTCCGGGTTTATTCTGGGGTTAATGGATTATTATAGCGCCATGGAAAATTATTTCCCAATAAGTGTGGAATTTCATTTTTTCTGAACCCCCCCTCTCTCTGGCACATGTTTGTTTTCATCTTCTGTATTAAAGATGTGCAGCTTCTAGACAAACGGTCCAAGGAAGCTGGCTGTGTTTCTTTCCTGTGTGGGACTCTAAGAACAATGATTCTGGGTTGGCATTCTGAAGTTCCCCGGGGGGAAGCAAGGGTTTTAGGCAGCTCTCCTAGTCCTAGTAAGAGAAGCTCGATGAACTTTGTGGAAACTTATTTCTCTGGGGCTCATAGGCTTCTAGAACTGGCTGTTTCTACAAGATTCTCAAGTTCAACTTGGTGGCTTATAATGGCTTCAGTTACCAATGTCAGTCCCTTTTGATTCATGGATTATCCAGGATGATGGTAGGGGATAAATTTTTGGAGCCCTTGGAACTGATTCAGAAGGGCACTTGGCATCCACCAGATGGTCCCGCCATCTTGGTGCCCAGATGGGCCCGCCATCTTGGCAGCAGAGCCTGGGTAGGGGTTAGTGTTTTCAACGTGGGTCTGAGGAAACATAGAGCCTGCAGTGGACTCCTCTGCCCCCCTTCTGCCTGCCTTTCTATCTAATGAGCTGTCACCAAAGTCTTCTGTTGAATAGTCAGGAGCCTGTCCCTGGGAGGACCAGCCTGTCCTGACAGTGTTTTCAGAGTGCCACCATGGGTCAGGCCCAGTGTGAGGAAATATGATGGTGACCGTCCATGTAAGCCCCAGGTGCTGACGCAACACAAAAGGCTAGATGCCCAGTTCAGACCTGTGAGGGTCAGAGAGCTCCCCGATGCCATCTTCTGCTGACAATTTTAAGCAGACCAGTACTTGTGAGGCATGAGTGAACACAGAGAGGCTGGGGACAGCTAGCGTAGTTCCCTGGGCGATGCCCCCACCTCCACTCACGGGTGAAGCCCCTCTGTGATGCCAGGAGGAGCCACACTTCCACGCAAGAGAGCTCTGTCCATCATGAGCCATCTCCACTTTAAATTGTGATAATTGCAAGAGTTACATGGCATCTTCCAGGGAGATGTGCTTCATAAATCCAGATCCGTTTGCCGTGAGCAACCCAGACACCGGGGATATCTGGCAGAAAGAATTCTATGGGGCAGGTTGAACTTTATACCCAGGGGGATGGGAGTCAGAGGTTTATGTGACCAGTGCTTTTTGTTCCCTTTTTTTTTTTTTTAAAGACCAGACAGAAGTTTTACAAGTTTTTTTTTTTTTCTGCAAACCTGCCATTTACAACAAAAAGGATGCTACAAACCATAATGCCCTCTGCAGACGTTTTTCTGATATCCTGTGTAAAAAGCTTCCTGATAAGAAGAAAAACTTATATGTTACAAATATGGTGGGGGTTTCTGCATAATTATGTTAAGGGTCTTCTGGGTGGGGGGGTCTCTGGTCTGCTTTAACCAGGAAATCAGATTGGGCACTGATTTCTCAAGGCATTCCTTGTAGAGGGAGGGAATGGATTGCAGGATTCTGCTCACTCTATCCTCTCTATGTGCTGGGATTGACTAGTAATGTCTGCCATGGGTGGCAGTGGAGGGGCGACGGAAGGTAGGGCAACAAGCATCTCTGAGCAAGCCTGAACTGCTCATTTGAGTTCCTAAAGATCATACTTTGATGTAGTTAGAGAAGAGACTCAAATGTAGGACCCTGGACTCCAGGGCTTTTAACTGATGTTCATGTATATCACAATAGTTAAAAATACAGACTCTGGAGTTTAAAAATCATGTATTCTTTACTTCTCACTAGCTCTGATCTTATCCACGCCCCTTAGTCTTTAGAAAGTCTGAAGAGGAAAGGAGGTTGGCAGTCCCCGTTTTCCCAGGACTTCACTCTGGGACAGATGCTGGACCTAGTGCTTTGTATCTAATGTTTGATTTAATGACCCCTGAAACCTTATGTGGTGAGTCCTGTTACTATTCCAACTTTACAGATGAGGATACTGAGGCCCTGGGAGGTTAATTCACCCAAAGCCTCATGTCTTAAGTCTGCAGAGGGGACACTAAAAAACCAGATGTGCTCCTTCCTGGGATATTTTCAGCCATGCACTGTTCCATTAGAGAGGCTGCCTTTGCAAAAGTGGTTTCATCAAGGGGGCCAGCGATCATCTCTAGCCCACTTCTTTCTTTTTCTTTTTCTTTTTTCTTTTTGCAGTAAACAGTATGTTTTAGTCAGCTGTTTCACTGCTGTGACTTAAAGACCTGACCAGAACAATTGTAGAGGAGGGACATTTTGTTTGGGGGCTCATGGTTTCAGGGTTCTCAGTCCATTAACAGGAGGCTCCATTCCTTGGGGCTTGAGGTGAGGCTGAACATCATGGTGGAAGAGTGTGGTGGAGGGAAGCAGCTCACATGGCGATCAGAAAGCAGAGAGAGACTCCACTCTCCAGATACAAATATATACCCCAAAGCCTTGCCCCCAATGCCACCTCCTCCAGCCACACCCCACCTGCCTCCAGGTACCACTCAGTTAATCCCATCAGGGGATTGATTCACTGTTTGGCTCTAAGGCTCTCACAACCCAATTTTTTTCATCTGAACCCTCGTGCATTGTCTCACACGTGTGCTTTGCGGGGACACCTCACATCCAAACCATAACACACTATGGGTTCTTAAGTGGTTACTTATTCACTTTCTGTCCTGAGGATGGTAACCAATGTTTTCAGTAGAAAGCAGGTTTTTCAAACAAATTAAAGGAAAAATATATTAGCGGTAAAAGGAAAGAGCTGAGAGTGGATGCTACCTGTCCAGGACCTTGTGTCAAAGCAATGTTTATACTAGTTTGCTGACCAGGGTCCATGGTTGCAGGACACCCACTAAAACACTGGGTGCTGTTCATTAGTGAGATTGTGCAGCCATGCAGAGCAACACAATGAAAACAGAGCAAGGACACCTGCGACCCTGGGCCAGTACTTTACCTCCCACCTCCTCTCCCCAGGCCTCTGCTTCTCTACCTGTTGGACGAGATGCCTCGGAGCAGACCGCTCAGTCCTGCCATCTCCCAGCTGCTGTGCACTTGGCCATCTCCTCTGCTTGTCCTCTGAGAGCATATTGGAAATTCGGGCAGATGTCTCACAAGGATTTTGAGGAATGGTTCTTTACCTCTTGAGACCATTTGGGAGTTTAGTGAAAGTTCAAGATCCTCTTCCCAGAAATACCTACATATGGCCAACATTTGGCCCCTAACCTGAAGAGAGTCCTGAAACCTCCTAGTGCCTGTGGATCTCGGGCTGTGACCCTCTGCTGCTGAGTAACAATATAAGGTCGTCCCTTGGCATCCCTGGGGAATTGGTGCCAGGACCCTTTGTGGACACCAAAATCTGTGCATACCAAAATCTGTGGATGCCCAAGTACCTTATACAAAAGGTCTAGTATCTGCACATGCCCCATACATCCTCCTTTATGCTTTACGCCATCTCTAGATTGCTTATCATAACTCGCAAAGTTGCTATGGAAATAGTGCTATAGTGTAAGGAAGTGCAGCAAGACAGATTTTCAATCTGGACTGGATTGAACCCATGACTGTGGAACCCGTGGACACAGATGGCTAACTGGACTTGTGATTGGAGGTGGACACCGAAGAGATGGGAAATGCAATGGCTGCAGAAAGTCTGAATAAATTTTCACGAAACTACCCAGGGTAGTGGCCAGTTTCTAGAATGGCCCCCGAGGATCCTCACCTCTGTGTACTCATATTCTTATACAGTCCCTTTGCCTGGAGAGTGAGCTGGCCCCGTGACTTCTTTTGAACACATACACTGACATAAGTGAAAGGGTGTGTGATCAGGTTATGAAAAGACTCTTCCTTCTGTCTTGCTCATGACTCCTCTCTCACTTGCAATCTCCAATGGAATCAGTCGCCATAACTGAGCTGCCCTTGGGAGGACCACATGGCCACAAACCAAGGCAGCCTCTGCCCAGCAGCCAGTGCAGAACTGAAGTCCTAAGTCAAATGGCTCACTTGGAAATAAATCTCGCCAACAACTATGTCAGCGAACTTAGAAGCCAACGCTCCCTCAGTTGACCCTTCAGGTGAGACCGTGGTTCCAGCCGACAGCTTGATTGCATCCTGTAAGAGATCTTGAGGCAGAGGCCCTTAGCTAAGCAGTGCTTGATCTCTTTTTTAATTATTATTTTTGAAATTAATTTATTTTAAAAAATTTTTATTTGTTCTTTTTAGTTATACATGACAGTTGAGTGTATTTTGACACATCATACATACATGGAGTGTAACTTCCCATTCTTGTGGTTGTACATGGTGTGGAGTTTCCCTGGTTGTGTGTTCATATAGAACATACGAAAGTCATGTCCCCTTCATTCCACTGTCTTTCCTTTCACATAACCCCTCCCTTCCCTTCATTCCCCTTTGTCTAATCCGATGAACTTCTATTCCCCACCCCATTGTGTTATCATCTACAAATCAGAGAGAACATTTGGCCTTTCGTTTTTTGGGATTAACTTTTTTCATTTAGCATGATAGTCTCCAGCTCCATCCATTTACCAGCAAATGCCACAATTTCATTTTTCTTTATGGCTGAGTAATATTCCATTGCATATATATATATATATATATATATATCACATTTACTTTTATCCATTCATCTGTTGAAGGGCACCTAGGTTGGTTCCATAGCTTAGCTATTGTGAGTTGAGCTGCTATAAGCATTGATGCGGCTGTGTCCCTGTAGTATGCTGATTTCAAGACCTTTGGGTACATACTGAGGCATGGAATAACTGGGTCAAATGGTGGTTCTCTTCCAAGTTTCCTGAGGAATCTCCATACTGCTTTCCAGAGTGGCTGGACCAATTTCTAGTGATGTATGAGTGTACCTTTTCCCCCACATCCTCGCTAATATTTATTGATACTTGTGTTCTTGAAAATTGCCATTTTGGCTGGGGTGAGATGGAATCTCAGTGCAGTTTTAAAGTGCATTTCTCTAATTAGTGCCTTGATTTCTAATCACAGGAATCCTTTTATATTATCAAATTGCGGGGTGATTTGTTACAGAGCAGTATACCAATCCATTCACCATTTAATGACTTCAGATATGAATATCACACAGGAGCTCGGGAAGCATCACTGCAGGTTTTCTGAAAGGTATTCTCTGTGATTCGATATTCTTAGGAAACATGAAAGCAGCGCATGTTTTGAGACCTCAGGCTGGGCTAGCGGATGACCTTAACTCTCCAGGAGGCTCCTGCCACCCAGTCTCTGCCAACCTCGGCCTCCCAGGAGTGTCTGAGATCTCTGGCCTTTCCTTCCCAGGCTCTGGCTACCTTCTATGGCCAAACACAATAGGAAAAGAAAATTGATGGACTTTCGTCTCTAGAAATGATGAAATGGTCATCAATTCATCTCCCCGGGGCAGATGTTCTGCTGCCATAGAGAAAGGGTGACCTTTGTTTGCTCCGTGGAGGTGACATATTATTTCTTTCAGCTCCCAGAAGGCTTATGGGAGTCATGTCACTAGGAGCCAAGAGGCTGCAGTCTGGACAAATGGCACCAGGCAAACTGGCTGCGATGATAAAGGGCAGGTGGAGCAAAGGTCGGGCAGGCCAAGCTGGATAACCGTCTGAGCGCAAATCATCCCAACAGGAAGATATAACGTCAGCCGCCATAAAGTGTCTGACCCAGAAACCACCGGCACGGCTCCAAGTCAGCACAGGTGGGGGACAGCCTCCATTAACTGTGAAAAGTCTGAGGTCCCAGGGGACCACATGCTCTTGGGGAGGAAGCCGTTTTCCTTCTCATAGCTGAATTTCATCATGGGCGTGGTAGGAAGGCCCAGCCCAAGGAAGGATCATGAAGGCAGCCAGATACTGTGGTTCACCTTCCGGCAGTATCTTCCAGGTGTGTCTGCGTTTCAACAAGGGGCTCCAGAAAAAGTCAGGATTGAAAGGAGATGAGCTGCCATGGCGGTTCTTGATTCATCAGCACCTCTGCTCCTGGTTCCGGAAATGACCAGTCCCTTGGTATTACCTGCGCCTCAGCTGGGAAAGTGGAGGATCAGCTACGCATTCTGTGGATTGTGGTGCTTAACTCGGTGGGGCAGAGGTTCTGATCCTCCTTTTGCAGTCTGGAGACGCCCGTGGACCCCTTCTCAGAGGAATTTTTTTTTTTACATGCATAAAATAAAATACATAGAATTACAAAGGAAATCATTTATATTAAAACAGTTATCAAAAAAATTTTTTGGTACCGGGGGTAGAACCCAAGGACACTTACCCACTGAGCCACATCCCCAGCCCTTTTATATTTTATTTAGAGACAGGGTCTCACTGAGTTGCTTAGGGCCCCACTAAGTTGCTGAGGCTGGCTTTGAACTCATGATCTTTCTGCCTCAGCCTCCTGAGCCGCTGGGATGACAGGCGTGCGCTACCATGCCCGGCACAAAATATATTTAAAAACCCAAGTTTGAGATATAGTAGTATATGTGCTTTTAAAATTAACACTTTAAATAACTTGATCAAGTAGTGGGTCTAATAACCAGGTACCAGAATATTTTGAAATATTATTTCAAAATAATGATAACTATAAGTGATAAATTGGAACCCAGGCAATGACTACAGTATTAAAGGAAATCATGTGTGATTTCTATTGACAAAGTCAGAGTTCTCCAGAGAGACAGACCAGTAGGGAATATGTAGGTAGATAAGAAGGAATTTTCTCATGGTAATTGACTCATGTCATTGTGGAGATGAAGAAATCCCAAACATGATGAGAGTCAGGGAAACTGATGTGAGAGTTCAGCCTGAGTCCAGAGGCCTAAAACCAGGGAAGCCAATCGTGTAACTCTTAGGCCACGGCTGACGTTCTGAGAATCTGGGGGCCACTGGTATCAAGTCCCCAAGTCCAAAGGCCTGAACACTGGGGGTTCTGATGTTTGAGGATAGGAGAGACTTGAGATGTTCCAGATCCAGAAGAGAGAGCTTGAATTTGCCCTTCCTCTGCCTCCACCCACTTCTATCTAGATCCTCTATATGTCCCAGGTGAGCTTCTCTCTCCTCACCTCTCCCTCCGCCCTTTGGTAAACCGTGTGACTCCTAATTGGACCATCTTTACAGACTATCGTGTTATACTACCGGTTCTTTGTTCTCAGACTCCCCTCGTCTATAAAAGTGCTGTAATTCTTTGAATAAATTTGAGACTGGTCTGGAACTTGCTCTCCTGAGGGCGTTGGTTACCTCATTGGCCTTACCCCCTCCAGAAGGGACAAAGATCCACAGACTGAACCACAACACTTTACTGGCTATCTGTATATCTCTTGACATAGTCATCCATCTTAGTTAGCTTTTTCGTTGCTTTAGGAGAAAAAGTTTATTTGAGGGCTCATGGTTTTAGAGATCTTAGTCCATAGAAGGTCGACTTCTTTCCTTGGGGCTCCAGGTGAGGCTGAACATCATGGCGGGAGAGGGTGGTGGAGAGAAGCAGCTCACACAGAGACTCCACTCTCCAGATACAAAATATATACCCCGTAACCATGCCCCAAATTAACCACTTCCTCCAGCCATACCCACCTGCCTCCAGTTACCACTCAGTTAATCCCATCAAGGATGAATTCACTGAGTAGGTTAAGACTCTCAAAACCCAATCATTTCTCCTCTGAACCTTCTTGCATCATCTCATATGTGAGTTTTTGGGGGGCACCTCACATCCAAACCATAACAACATCTAAAATTAACCATTATAAGTTCACCCTTGTTCGGCCAGCCATGGTGGCACATGCCTGAATCCCAGCAACTTGGGAGGCCAAGACAGAAGCACTGTGAGTTCAAAGCCAGCCTCAGCAATTTAACGAGGCCCTAAGCAACTTAGCAAGACCCTGTCTCTAAATAATAAATAAAAAAGGCTGGGAATGTGGCTCCGTGTTAAGTGTCCCTGGGTTCAATCCCTGGTACCAAATAAAATAAAATAAAATAAAATGTTCACTCTTGCTCAATTTGACATGCATATACATTTCCAAATAAGGACAATAAATGTTACAGATCTGAGGCCCTTGAGTGTCTTTATTCTTCTTATGACATCCTGAAACTTAAATACTAGGGTATATAATAATAATACTTAAATACTGACATAAAGTCAATATGTGTCATGTTGCATGGTGAAAGAGTAAGAGAGGAAAACAAAGATATTTGTTTAATCTACATATGGGTGCACAAATCCATCTAATTTCTGTGACCAGTCACATGGTCCACTGTAGCTGGATCGATCGCCCCCTCTGTGCACTGCCCACTATGTGTTCCCTTTGCCTGCTGCTAGCACCTCGGTTGGTCATCGTTCTTCACCTGGCTGTGTGTGTGATCCAGATCTTCATTATAGGAAAGGTCCAGGCCATTCATAGTACTGGCTGGATTGGGTGGTAGTTTTCCACTGGCCTTAATCATAGGGTCTGGTAAGACCAGGAGATGTTCTAAGGGATCGCTTGCATCCCAGACACGGTCTTTCTTATGTTCATTGTGGAGTAGTAGTCCAGTTTTCCCCTTAGTAGTCCGGATCAGGCACCCCAGCTAACCCCATAACTCCATTCTTGTCCAGTTGACTCAGAGGCATGAGGAGCTTCAGAGTGGCCAGGGACAAGTATTAACTTCCAGTTCTGTTTTATTCAGTTTTTTTCACAGCTCAGACCAAAAGACTCGACAAAAACAATTTCATTCTTTTAGTTTTACTTTTTTAGTACTGGGGATTGAACCCGGAGCGCTTACCCACTGAGCTGTATCCCCAATCCTTTTTATTTTTTATTTGGAGACAGGGTCTCACTGAGTTGCTTAGGGCCCTTTCCATTTTTTATTTGGAGTCAGGGTCTTGCTGAGTTGCTTAGGACCTTCTAAGTTGCTGAGGCTGGCTTTGAACTTGAGATCCTCCTTCCTCATCCTCCCAAACTGATGGGATACAGGCGTGTGCCACTGCATCTGGAGACAAGAACAATTTTAAAGGAGGAAAAGTTTATTTGGTACTCATAGTTTCAGAGGTCTCAGTCCATAGACAGCTGGCTCCATTGCTTTGTGCCAGAGGTGAGGTAGAATATCATGGTGGAAGGGTGTAGAGGAGGAAAGCAGCTCAGAACATGCAATCAGGAAGCAGAGAGAGACCAGGGACAAAATACACACATCAAAGGCATGCTCCCCAGTGACCCACCTCCTCCAGCTACCCCCTACCTGCCTACAGTTCCCATCCAGTGAATCCTTGCCAGTGGATTAACATACTGATTCTCTAAAATTTCTTGCACTGTCTCACACATGAGTTTTGGGGGACACCTCATATCTAAACCATAACAAGTTCAGTGAGATCCTTGTCTCGTGGTGACAGCATAACTTCCTCTGGGACTAAGACTTCTGGGTAAGCAGAGCATAAAGTCATGGGAACAAGAGGCTAGTAGCCTCCAGGGGTAGTGGTGAGTGGTTGCTACTCCCATTTCTGTGCCTTGATTCCTGGACCCATGAGTCCTGGCTACAGAAGCACCACATGTGGAATGCTGATCCAGAGCATGCACAGCTTTCTGAAGGCCCGTGCCACAGCCCTGCAAGGCATTATCACCTAGGTGGTGCTGTACCCGAGCCTTCAAAGACTATGCCACCATCAAGCTGGCTTCTTCAAGATGGCAGGGATGAGGAACGACCAGTGAGCTCCCTGAGGATGGGCCCTCTTGCTGTTCTTCTTTGGCTGTGGAGTGAATTCCTTTGTTAGAAACCACGCTGGGTGGAATGCCATGATGACGGACAAGGCATCCTGTAGGTATACAGATGGCACTTTTGGCAGAGGTGTTACTTGCAGGGAAAATGCTTCCACATCCAAAGTACGTGTCTATTCCAGTTAAGGACAAAATATTGCCTCTCCACGACAGAAGTGGTCCGGTTGCTTCTAGGCAGCTGACTGGTCATTTGGAGGAATGGCCAGTGTTGGTCTCTGCTTATGGAGAGTTGGGCACTCAGTGGTGGGTGTAGCCACACGGGCCTTGGTAAATGGAAGCCCACGTTGCTGAGTCCACGTGTGACCTTCACTCTGCCACCATGGCCACGCTGTTCATGAGCCCATTGGGAGAGGACAGGGATGTCTGCAAGTCACAAAACAGGTCATTTTGTCTCCTTGATTATCAAAAATCCTCCGCTGCTGAGATTACCTTGGAGCAATCATTCACAGGGGACACAAATATTTTCCAATTCTTTTCTCATTCAGAGAGCTCTATCCACCTACCTCTTTCTCCAAATGTCTCTGCCATCAATTTTTCCGTCATATTCTTTCAAAGTCCCTGACCATTCAGCCAAATCATTGACTGCAGCCCATGAAATCAGTATATAATTGCATGTCTGGCCATTTCTCCTAAGCAAAGTGCACGCAGGTGCATTGCCCAAAGTTCTGCCTACGGGGACAATTTCCCATCAGCACTGTCCTTCAGGGACGTCCCAGAGAGGGTCTGCAGCCATCCACTTTCAGATGTTACCTGCACGTCATGCAGAACTATCTGGAAATCAGGTGTGAGTCTTCTCTTCCTCAATAAACCGACCATAGGGAACACTCCCTGAGGCCCGAGGTGCAGGTTGGGAGGGAGAAGGTGGTGTAGCAGGAGAGGGGACTGCGGGCAACTAGTGAGTGCCTTTGGGGCCTCCCTGGATCTGTCCATGTATGTCCCACTTCCATTCGATGATGGAATGCTGCTGTGTTTGCCCAACTCTATGGCTTGCTAGTTCATGAAAGGCGGCTCAGGTTGCATGGCAATTTGGTGAGCCATAATCAAGGGTTCAGCTTCTACTGAGGTCTAACTGCAGGCCAAGAGATGTCTTTCAAAAAAAGACACCTGTTATCTGAGGATGATTGTAGGGCTTTCTTCCAGAATCCCAATGGTCTGTGCTGTGATTCACCTATGGGGGCCTGCCAAAAGCTTAAGCCTTGTCTGCTACTGCTCTGCAAGTACCATTGGATCTTCTGGACCACATGGCCCAAGTGGCAGAGCAGCCTGGACCAGTTGTATGCCTTTTCTTGTTCTGGGCCCCCCTCAAAACTAGCTCCTGCTGGTTGTGGTGGTTCATGCCTATAATCCCAGCAGCTAGGGAGGCTGCAGCAGGAGGATCACCAGTTTGAAGCCAGCCTCAGCAACTTAGTGAGGCCCTAAGCATCTTAGCAAGACCCTATCACTAAATAAAATACAAAAAGGGCGGGGGATGTGTCTCAGTGGTTAAGTACCCCGGGTTCAATTCCCAATATCATTTTGAGACAAGGTCTTGCTACGTTGCTCAGGGCCTCGCTAAGTTGCTGAGGCTGGCCTTGAACTTGCAATCCTCCTGCCTCAGCCTCCTCAGTCACTGAGGTTACAGGTATGCACCACCACACCCAGTCCCTTTGTCTCCTCTTACTTGTCTGGACTCCACTTCTTTTCTGCCATATCCTCAGGTCTCAGTGTGCTAGGGAACACCTTGTTAGAAAACCTATCTTCTCTAGACTCAAAAGCAAGCCAGGAGGCTCATTACCCTGGGAAGCAAGAGCTTCGAGGACACAAGGATCTGATCAGTTTCAGCATTCTCAGCAAGAAGACAAAATTGAAATCTTGGATCTTAAAAAAAAATCCCCCCAAATCCCTACCTGAATGCAAGCTTGTTTATTCTGCCACGTGCCCCTCTTTCCCAAGGTCGGGCGACAGAACTGTGTTCTGAGTAATGTTCGAGTTAATCTGGGTCTAATGACATTGCGAACTCCCTGCAGGTGAGGGCAGAATGCTTCTCGTGCACCAGTTCCAGCCTCCCTCTCACCTGGTAGAAGTTTTACGATATTATTTAAATGAATGAATGAAATATATAATGACTCATGATAGCAAATGGTTCATTGTGCAGGTGTGGAAGACCTTGTGCTCTACCTGGCATTTTGAGTTCCAGTCCTTCAGGTGTCCTTTGGCTCTGTCTGATAACATGGAGTCTCCCCTGGTGGGGGCTGGACTTGAAGAACCTGTTTCTTCCCAATTCTTGGAATGATGGTTTGATGGCTGTATCTCCCCAGTAGAAGGGGACGGACCGCTTGGCTTCTCTCTTCTCCAAGAACCAACTCCAGCTTCCCTGTGTTAGTTCTTCTGGGTACCATGTTTTGAAGCACAGTAGTTTAGATCATGGGCTCTGGAGCCAGATAGGACTGGCTGGAGTCCCCCTCTCAGTAGAATCTTACTAATACTGTCCCCATGAAAACCACTCTGGCTGTGAACGTGCCCCAGCACAGCCCATCTCAGGTCTTGTCTTGATTGTTTTCTCTACCTGGAATCCTCTTCCTAGAGTTCCCCACTCCTCAGCATTCCAATCTGGTCCACGGTCTCCTTGCAGCTGCCATGTTGGTAGAGGCCCAAGCCATGTTTGGAGGCTACATGCATATTAAGCAGTGGCCCTCTTCCTGAGTTTTTCTCTAGCCTGTTTCCCGTTTGACTCTCTTCAAGCATATTTTGTCTTGTATTTATCCATGTGTTCATGTGGATTCCCCACTGGACTGTACATGCCATGGGGAACAGGGGTGTTCTGTCTTGTTGGCTGTGGAGTTCCCAAGGATTCAGAAGAGGACCTGATAGAAAGCAGGCATTCGAAGCCTATTGGTTGAAATGAATAGAGGAATGAATAAAGTTGTTTACGTTCTTCAGGACTTGGTTTCCTCATCAAGCTGTAAAATACCTTAGAGGGTTGTTATGAAGATAAATTGGGTTCATGCATGGAATTGATGGGCTTGGTATGAGCTCATGATACCAGCTGGTGAGTTTGAAGACTTCCTTGCCCACCTAGTACTCTCTGGGCTCTAAGGGTCAGTAAGATAATGCCAGAATCTTATTAACTGCTTTGAATTTTGGCTCTGCTGGGTGGACAAGCAGAAGAAATCTCCCTGCCAACAATTAAATTGTGAAAGGGCAGGATTGCCTCTTGCACATTATTGTTATTTCAAAGCTGGTGCTTGGAGGTGTTTGGAAACAAATCTGCTTGGAGGCATTCCTCTGGCTAGGTGATATAGCCCAGACTATAATTTTCCTATAAAAATGTCTTTCCTCTTTAAGCAGAGGGTCATTAAGCTTAACCGTGTCAAAACAACCTAATTAGCGCACAAGGTAATATGGAATAACCCATTCACACTGAGAAATATATTTATACTTCTCTTTCCTTGGCTTATGCTGATTTATTCTGCAACAAACAGAAATGCAAATTATAAAGGAGTAATTATTTGCTCCTAAAAGTAAAGGGAAAATTGAGACCCAGATGCCCATACGCTTAGCTGGGATGGAGAACTCGGGGTGGGGTGGTGAGTGGGGGAGAAGCACTTGGTGGAAATCTCATTTCCTCTAGAAAGCCTTTTCAGATTCCAAGGCTAGGTTAGGTTCTCCTTTTCTGTCTTAGAGCCCTTCTTTCAACACCTGTATCCCATGTTTCCATGTCTGCTTATCATCTTCCTCCCCTGAAAATGTGATCTCCAAGATGGCGGAAGTGGGATTATTCCAGACACTACGGTATCCCCACATCCAACACCGTGACTGGTGAGTATGGGGTGTTCTAAAACTGGGGTTTTGAAGGGACCTTTTTTCCCCCCCCTTTGGGGGGGGGGGACCTCTGGATTGGTGTGGGGGGGGGGGGGTTGTTGACAAGGGTCATCAAAATCAGTTATTGAACTCATGGAGTTTACAGTCAAGGTGAGAAAATAGATGTGAAATGTTTTTTAAAAGAAGTGTAACCAGGATAAGATACTTAGTGCTATTAATATCTCTTTGACCTAATCAGGAAGGTCAGGAAAGTTTTCCACAAAGAAATGATGTTTAAGCTGAGATCTGGAGGATGTGAGGGCATTAACAAACTGAAGAAAGAAGGGAACAAGCAGGTGCAAAGGTCCTGCGGTAGAGGAATCCCTGGACAAATAAGAGAAATCTCAAGCTCAGTGTGGCTGGAGAGGGGTCGTGTGGTTCAGCGGAGTCTGGAGGGAGGGAAAGGACCGTATCACATAAGACTCATGTGGCCATGATATATGGCATTTCATTTGTTCACTGAATGAAGGCTTTTTCCCAAAGATGTCCCCCTGATAACTCTATTCCTTGTGTGGCACTTTCCTTTCAGAGAACCAGGGCAGAAATTCAAAGCAGGGACCACCACACTCTGGTCATGTTTTGCCTGATTTTATTTCCCTGATATTGTGGCCACCATAGCTCCCATCTCCTATGCTCCTGTTATGGGGCGCAACTTAATAACAGACCTATCACCACTGAGAAGTCCAAATTTGAGAGTCTTTATTAAGCTGGCCGGCTGACTGTCTCACACAATGCCCCAAAAATGGCTATTGGAAGAACAGCCCCGACCACAGGGTTGCAGGAGTTCTTATACCAAAATCACATTGATCATTAAATGTCTGTTGCTATGATTCGAAATTACAAACTGACATCATGAAATCATCAGCAGAGGGGGACGTGGGTCAAAATGACCCTTACCTAGGTACAAATTAAAGAATGGTTGCTAATGGTAACTAACATACGAATCAAAAGAGAACACTTTTTTTCATCATATAAGAATCACCATTTTGCATTGTTAAACATGTCATGCTAAGTGACTGATGATGGGGACAGAGGTGGGGCATTCCCATGGGAGAAGCTCATTTCCTACATAGCTTGGAGTCTCAGAGCAAGATGGAGTCTGTTTAGTCATTGCTCATATAGCCTGGCCTGTGACATTTCCATGGAGCCAGATCAGCCAGCCCATCACACTCCTTCTGCAGTGTGACCCTGCCACAGCCCCATTGGGCCTAGGTTGGTCTGAATGTAACAATAGAATGCAGTAGAAGAGGGACTGTGTGACTTCTGGGACTCTTTCAGGAAAGGTCACGCAGCATTCCCCTGGTCCTCTTGGAACCTTTTCTTTTTGGATGTTCCCTCTTGGGACCCAGCTTCCACGTTGGTAGAGGCCCAAGCCATGTTTGGAGGCCACATGCACATTATCCAGTCTCTAGTCCCAGCTAAAGCCTAGCCTGCAAGTCTCCTCAGTCTTGGGCCAGACACATGCGAGAGGAAGTCTCTAGATAATTCCAGTGGCCTGTGTTCTGTCATCCCCACCAATCTGAGTCTTTCCAGCTGAGGCCCTGTTTTAGCCAACTATTTCACCACTGTGACTGAAAGACCCAACCAGAACAACGTAGAGGAGGAAAAGTTTATTTGGGGGCCTGCGGTTTCAGAGATCTCATTCCATGGACAGCTGGCTCTATTCCTCAGGGCTGGAGGTGAGGCTGAACATCATGGTGGAAGAGTGTGGGGGAGGGAAGCAGCTCACATGGTGATCAGGAAGCAGAGAGAGACCCCACTGTCCAGATACAAATATACACCCCAAAGCCATGACCCCAATGCCACCTCCTCCAGCCACACCCACCTGCCTCCAGGTACCACTCAGTTAATCCCATCAGGAATTAATTCACTGATTGGGTTAAGGCTCTCACCACCCAATCATTTCCCCTCTGAACCTTCCTGCATTGTCTCACACAGGAGCTTTTGGGGGACACCTCACCTCCTAACCATAACAGGCCCCATATGTCATGAAGCTAGTTCAGCCATCCCCCGCCCCCTTGAGCATAATGCAGAAGTCTGGTCTTCCATCACTGGAGGTGGTGGATGTGCGGCTCAGGTAACCAGAACACACTGCAGGAGTCACCAGAGACAGAAGTGCCAGGGATGGCAGGTGGCAGCCCTGTCAGCTACCACCAGCCAGACTCCCATGGTCACATGGGAACTCTGAGACTCTGGTTCTCCTTTATGTGGGACAGAAGACCTGAGAGGTACCCTCTTCACCTTTAAAGTGGGGCAAGGCAGGGGAGGAATAGAGCCGACAGGCCACTTTCTCACCAGCGTTCTGTCTACCTTTCCCAGGTGTGAACGTCACACTCAGCTGTGATTTTCTGCTCCAGTACTTATTTAATTGTTATTTTGGGATGGGTTGTTTTTGAAAGCTTCCCCCAGCTGATACACACTGTTGGTGTTTTGCCAAGACAGATAAACAGTCTCAGCTTGCTCTGCAATTGAATTTGGTGTTAGCAAAAACACAGCAGCTGTGTCCCAGCACAGCCGTCTGCCCTGGAAATACCTGGGCGGTCTGCTTCAAACTCACCTTTCCAATCTTTACCTGGTTGGTTTTGGGAATGTGAAGCTGCCATGTCGGTGACCACATAATCCAGGTTTCTAGAACCTTCCACAGTTGAAATCCCCTTGTGGATCACCCCCTGATATCAGGGATTAGTCTTTTAAACCACAATATGGAAACAAAACCAGGTGCTAAGCAAGAGTTCACTTCCGAGGTCTTTAAAAAAAATGATATGAATTAAATTGAAAATTGAAATTACTCAGCACAATAATAAATGCTTACCAAGTGTTGTTATTTTGCACACGAGGTGGTAAAGCTGCAACTGTGAAGAAATGGCTTATAGTAAGAGTGCCCCCTCCCTTCATGCTGTAGCAGCAGATGGGCTAATAAATATGCAACACTTGTTAACGACATTTGCAATTTCCGAGAGGTAGAGGTTCCCCCTCCTTCACACAAACAAAATGCACCATCATCCGATATGATACTTTTTAATGGAGGAAACTTATGCCGTGTAATGTAAGAGGCATCCCACGTTCAAGAATCTTACTAGCTTAGCAGCAGTTATTATGTGAGAGAACACTTAAGCTGCTATTTCCGTTTAATTTGGCAAGAATATTTTCTTAGAAACTTCTCCGACTTTGAGAATAGGAAGCATTCTTGCACCTTTATTGGCAATGAATTGGCATTGGTAATGAACCCTTTGTTCTGTGGTCCTATTTGCTTTTAGCTGACTGTGAGGCAATGTGGGTAGTGGCTTGGAGCAGGTCCTGGGGACAGGAGGGTCCCTGCGCCTCATTGGCTTGGTGATCTCGGTTCTTGGAGATCTCATTCTCTCTCTGGTCCTCAGTTTCTGCAATTTTTTTTGGCGGGGGGGCAACAGGGATTGAACTCAGGGGCACTCGACCACTGAGCCACACCCCAGCCCTTTTTATATATTAGTTAGAGACAGGGTCTCGCTGAGTTGCCTAGGGCCTCCCTGAGTTCCTGAGGCTGGCTTTGAACTCTCGATCCTCCTGCCTCAGTCTCCCGAGCTGCTGGGATTGCAGGCCTGGGTCACAGCGCCCTGCTTGGTTTCTGCATGTGACAGGTAGAGGGTAAGTCTCACTTTCTCCTTAGGGCTCATGTGTGAGAATTAAGTCATCCAAATTATGCTTGGTGCTTCGAGGTACTCAATGACGACTTGCTTTCATTATGATTTAAGGTGGCTTGGCAGGGTGTAGAGTTTAACAAAGGTGTTTTCTTTTTTGGAGGTGTGGGGGAAGGATAACTGTAATTAAAAATATGCTAGCGACTTCTAACAGAAGAGACAGGCTCCATAGACCCCCGTTGTGGTTCTTGGAAATTAACATGGACATGGGGCGAACGTTTATTTCCTGGGCTGGAGAAGTAACACAGGTACAAACCCTCAGTCTCGTGCCCTGAGGTTTAGCCCCTTTGACAGGAGGGAGCTCCATGCTTGGGAGAGCCTGGGGGATTCTCTTATGGGTTGGTTGGGGTGAGGCCGGCTCTTCCTCTCCCCTGCCAGGGACTGCCCAGGACTGGGAGGTCCCTGTCACTACATGTGTCTGTCCCAAAATGGCAAAGGCAGATACCATGCGGGGAGGAGGCTGGGCGACTGGAAGCACTTGCTGAGTTCTACCATAGGCAAGGCTCTGGGTTCAGTGCCTGGTACCACACCAATGACAACGGTGACAACAGAAGCTTGGAAGTGGCGATGGATGGGATTTGGGGGTGGGCCCTGCAGGAAGCCCACTGAACAGATCTGCAGAGCCCGTGAGCACGGCCAGGGAAAGAGCTGGGCCACAGGGTGATGGGGTGGAAGAGCCGAGGTTCTGCTGTAAGTGCTGGGGAGGGGGCTCTGCACCACCGCCACTTGGGTTAGGTTCATAATGACTCTGGGAGATCAGCTTGGTAGGTAACCACACTCCTAGAGAATATGCAGAACCTCAGGATCGTGCACACTGGCCTCTCTCTCAGGTTCAGATGTAGCTCCTCTCTCTCCCCATCTTTTTTTTTGTACTGGGAATTGAACTCAAACACTGAGCCACACACGTCCCCAGCCCTGTTTTAAACATTTTTTACTTTTTATTTTTGAGTCAGGGTCTCCCTGCGTTGCTTAGGGCCTTGCTAAGTTGCTGAGGCTGACTTTGAACCTGTGGTCCTCCTGCCTCAGCCTCCCGAGCTGCTGGATCACAAGCATGTGCCACTGTGCCCAGCAACGTAACTTCTCTTAATCCAGAGACTTCATGAACTAAAAAGACAAAGTTATGCACAACATCTGGAAAGTAGTGGTGGATAAAAGACAGAGTAATTGCAGAAACCACGTAGCAGTCACATCCCAGGACAATTCTGAATCTTGTGCCCTGGAGGGGCCGTGATCCTGTGTGTGGAAAATGTTCCTTGATTAGGTTTGGGCTCTGCTGTCCCCTGGTTCATTTGGTTCCCTTCTCTGGGGTGGGGTTTTCCTTTACCCTTAATTTCCTTGAGCACGGCTGAAGTGAGTGTGGGACATGGGTCCTCCTTAGGGAGGTAAAGAGCTTTCTCTGGCTGCCTCAGGCCTGAAGAAGGTTGGAGTCCCAAGGAGGTTAAAATCTTGATTAGTCATAAACACTCTTTGTCCAGATTCTCTGTACAGGTTTCTCTGTACAGTTCTCTCAAAAGCTTGATTGACTTTTTTTTGTTTTGTACCAGGGATTGTCCTCAGGGACACTTAAGTACTGAGCCACATCCCCAGCCCTTTTTTGTATTTTATTTAGAGACAGGGTCTCGCTAAGTTGCTTAGCTAGCTTTGAACTTGTGATCTTCCTGCCTCAGCCTCCCGAGCTGCTGGGATTACAGGTGTGCGTCACCATGCGCAGCTTGATTGACTTCTTATACCTAATCGATACCATTGGCTTCAGGTGCCCATAGTTATGCTCAGTTTTTTCAAGATGTGCTTCACTCTCTCTTGACTGGAAACTTATTGGGGTCAACAGAAAAGTCGTGTTCTGAACTCCTTTCCCCAGGACTGTTTTGTTCTCCTCCTTACGTACCCTAGACTGATGGAGAGCCAGTGCCTTGATCCCTGCAGTCGCCACACGGAAGGCAGAAATCAAGTAGCAGAGTCTGCTGGCTCTTAAATCTCCCACCTGGAAGAGGTCCGTATGGCTTCCACTCACATTTTATTGGTTAAAGCAAGCAGTGCAGCTATACTTCATTTTAAGTGGACAGCAGGAAGCAGAGTGCAGAAGAGAACTAGAATATTTGTGAACAGCACTAGTGACCATAAGCGCGGCTGTGGGTTTTTTTTTTTTTTTTTTTGTAGCTGGGATTGAACTCAGGGGTGCTTAACCACTGAGCCACATCCCCAGCCCTTTTAATATTTTATTTAGAGACTGGGTCTCGCTGAGTTGCTTAGAGCCTCGCCAAGTTGCCGAGGCCGGCTTTGAACTCGCGATCCTCCTGCCTCAGCCTCCTGAAGCGGCTGCATTTGGATGAGTGTGTGGTTGCAAAACCAGAAAGCAAGAGGTGAGATTAATCTGTAAAAGCTACTATGATTGTGAGAAGTAGGTTCACAACATGCATGTTGGTAAAACAATGGAAATAGTGCCAAGAGCCAGTCTTGAAGGCTTTTACGCAGAACACTTTGGGCTGTTCCGCTGGGGAGGTAGTTGAAGAAAACTTGAATCTTTGTGATATTGAAGCTGCTGGTTAGATGGAAGAGTTCTTGAAGATTGGTCATTCCCTGGGTTCTGTGACAAAGACCAAGGAATTTTGGTTTCTTTGTGTAATTCAGACCCTTTCTTGATCACATGTTCACATGATGTGAGAGAAGATGCCCTCTCAGATATGATGATAATGATAATAATAATTATTATTTGATGATGACTGTTTGGTGCTGGAGACTGCACCCAGCGCCTTAAGCAAACCAGGCAGTCACTTTACCATGAGCATGTCTCTAGCCCCCTCTCAGATATTATTTAGATTAATGAGGAAATTGGACATGATGTTGGGAAGAAATGAAAGAAAAGTACATCTGATGTCAGTTTTGGTTATTGGTGAGTAAACACAGAACTAAACCAGTAAGTTAAAAAATGAATGAAAGAATAAATGAAGTAGGGAAAATGTACACTCATACATGTCTGGTGGGACTGCAAATTGGTGCAATCACTTTGGAAAGCAGTATGGAGATTCCTCTGGAAACTTGGAATGGAACCACCATTGGACCCAGTGATCACACTCCTCAGTGTCTATCAAAGGACTTAAAATCAGCATACTATAGTGACATGGCCACATCAATGTTTACAGCAGCTCCATTCGCGGTAGCTAAGCTATGGAACCAACCTAGGTGCCCTTCAACAGATGAATGGATAAAGAAAATGTGGTACATATACACAATGGAATATTACTCAATCATAAAGAAGAATGAAATTATGGCATTTGCCAGTAAATGGATGGAACTGAAGATTATCATGTTGAGTGAAATACGCCAATCCCCAAAACCCAAAGGCAGAATGTTCTCTCTGATATGTGAATACTAACACACAATAAGGGAGGGGAGGGAAGAATAGAAGTTCATTGGATTAGACAAAGGGGAATGAAGGGAAGGGAGAAGGGAAGGGAATAGGAAAGACAGTAGGATGAATTAGACATAACTTTCCTATGTTCATATATGAATACACGAACAGTGAAACTCCACATCATGTACAACCACAAGAATGGGAAGTTACACTCCATGTATGTATGATATGTCAAAATGCACTCTATCATGTGTAACTGAAAAGAACAAATAAAAAAATTAAAGAAGAAAAGAATGGAAGAGAGTTCCATTGGTTCCACTGGCTCTTGGTGGTAGAGGGAATCACATGCCAGAGCTTTGGTGTTTTACACATTATGTTGGGGAAAATTGACATTTTTACAATACTGACTATTCTCATCCAGAAATCTTTTTTCATTTATTTAGGTCTTTGTTGAAACCAGTCTCCAAGGAGGAGCTAGACAAAAACCCCTTGCCTCCTGAAATTTACTCTCCTACATAGAGTGCCTGTTATGGTTTAGATGTTGTGTCCCCCAAAAGTTTAGTGTGAGGCAATGCAAGAAAGTTTAGAAGAGAAATGACTGGGTTGTGAGAGCCTGAACCCATCAGAGAATTAATCCCTGATGGGATTATCTGAGTGGTAACTGGAGGCAGGTGAGTGTGGCTGGAGGAGGTGGCATTGGGGGCATGGCTTTGGGGTATATATTTGTATCTGGAGAGTGGAGTCTCTCTGCTTCCTGATCACCATGTGAGCTGCTTCCCCCCACCACACTTTTCCTCCATGATGTTCAGCCTCACCTCCAGCCCTGAGGAATGGAGCTAGCTGTCTACGGACTGAGACCTCTGAAACTGGGAGCCCCAAATAAACTTTTCCTTCCCTAAAATTGTTCTGGTCAGATTTTTTGGCCAACAGCAGTGAAAAAGTTGACTAAAGCTGACTGGTGGGACTTAATGGAGTATGGAAGATAGTGGAGTGTGGCTTCTGAGGCTTGGTCATCAAAGGCAATTTGGCCTCTGCCTTGGCTGCTTGGATTACTTCTCTGACCACCACTTGTGGAGGTCATTCAGATAGTCCTATAAAAAGGTTCATCTCCCAGCCCAAGCAAACCTTCAGATCACTGCAGCCGTATCAAAAATTCCAAGGCAAGCCAGGTGCAGTGGCGCACACCTGTAATCCCAGCACTTGGGAGGCTGAGGCAGGAGGATGGTGAGTTCAAAGCCAGCCTCAGCAACTTAGCAAGGCGCTAAGCAACTCAGTGAGACCCTGTCTCTAAGTAAAGTACAAAATAGGGCTAGGGATGTGGCTCAGTGGTGGAGTGCCCCTGGGTTCAATCCCCAGTACCAAAAAAACCCACAAAAAACCCAAAAATTCCAAGGCAGAAATACCCAGTTCTATTGCTCCTGAATTTCTGACCTATTTATTCTTGTTTTAGGCAACTAAATTTTAGGGTAGTTTGTTACCTAGCCATGGGTAGCTAATATAGTTTTTCTAACTAAGATCAATTCATTTTAATACTTTTCTATGTAGAGAACATTTTTATCAGATTTAAAAAGTAGATTTATTCCTAGATTATTTGATATGTTGTGATGCTTATATAAATGGGAGTACAGATGGCCCCTGAATCACAGTGACTCGACTTGTGAATCTTAGACTTCATGATGGTAGGAAAGCATAAAACCATTCTGATTTTAGATTTTGGTACAGTGTTCTATAAGTTACATGAGACGGTCAACATTTAATTATAAATGAAGCTTGTGTGATGTTATTCTGCTCACCTGTAGGCCAAGGCAGGTGTTAGCCAGGTTCAGGATAGGCTGAGCCATGGTGCACAGAGCAGGTCAGCGTATTGGATGTGTCTTCCACTTTCCGTATTTTTAACTTACAATTGATTCATCAAACCTAACCGCACTGAGGAGCAGGTTAAATGAAACTTTAAGTTTCGTTTTCTCCTTTTTTATGTCTGGTCTATAGAGAAACAATTGATTTTTGCCTCTTGATTCTTTATCCAAAAACAATACTGATTAATTCTCATAACTCTAACGATCTATAGATAAAGTGTTGTTTTAAGAGGCGGTAGGTAAACTTGCTCATGTTAGTAATTCATCCGTGGGTTCTCTTTGGTTTTCTATGAACACCATACTGTCATCTGCCAATGATGACAGTGCTGTGTCTTCCTTTCAAACTCCTGTCTTTTCTTTGTCTTTCTTTTCTTTTGCCTCATTTTATTGGGTACAGTACCATGTTGAATATACGTGGCAATGGGCTTCCCTGTGATGTTCTCAGTCTCAAGGGGAGAACTTCTAGGGTCTTAACATTAAGTTTGAGGTTTGGTATCTATGTACCAAATACACACACACACACATGTATTTTTTTTTTGCAGATAATGTCTATTTGAATTTTATAAAATGATTTTTATTGTTCGTTCTATTTGGTTATACATGACAGCAGAATGCATTTTGATTCATTGAACACAAATGGGGTACGACTTCTCATTTCTCTGGTTGCACATGATATAGAATCATACGTGTACATAGGGTAATGACGTCTGTCTCATTCCACCATCTTTCCTTCCCCCTGCTCCCTCCCCTCCCCTCATTTCCCTCTACACAATCCAATGCTCCTCCATTCATCCCTTACCCCGCTCCCCCTGTTATGTATCAGCATCCACTTATCAGACAACACATTCAGCCTTTGGTTTTTTTGGGCTTGGCTTATTTTACTTAGCATGCTATTCTCCAACCTTATCCATTTACCTGCCAATGCCATAATTTTATTCTTATTTATGGCTGAATAATAGTCCATTGTGTACATGTACCATAGTTTCTTTATCCATTCATCTATTACAGGGCGTCTAGGTTGGTTCCACTATCTAGCTATTGTGAATTGGGCTGCTGTGAACATTGATATGGCTGTGTCACTATAATATGCTGCTGTTAAGTCCTTTGGGTATAAACTGAGGAGTGGCATAGCTGGGTCAAATGGTGGGTCCATTCCAAGTTAAAATGATCTTTTTTACAATTAAATGATCATAAGATTTCCCCCCATTATTGTTGTCCACCTAGAGAGTTGATTTTTGAATGTGAAATGATACTCGTATTTCTGAAATAACCTGACTTCATTGCTGCAATGGGCTTTTTCCTGTTTAGAAATCCCTGAATGGGTTTCCTATGTTGTTCAGGATTTCTGCATCTATGTTCACGAAAAAGAATGGCTGGCTATTTTTATTGTAATGCTCTTGTGAAGGTTTGGTATCAGGATAATGCCGGCCTCAGGATAGAAGTTTTTAGAGCGTATTCTGTCTTTTTTTATTTCCTGAAGAGTACCTGTAGGAGTAATATTAACTCATCTTTTTAAATACTTGGAAGAAATCCCTAGTGACCCAATTTGGCCTGGAGTTTTTAAATTTATGTTTTCGTTGTGTATTTTCATTTTATGTAACTGTGGGGTTTATTTTGACATAGTCATGAATGTGTATCACGTCATTTTCTCCATTTCAATCCTGAGTCCCACCCCATCCTTTTCCTCCTCTTCCCCCTGATCCCTGATCTCGACTCTATTGGTCTTCCATTTGTTTATTTATTTATCTATACATCAACTTGTTTTTAAATCGGTGCATTACGGTTATATGTGAAAGTGGAATTCGCTGTGATACCTTTGTGCATGCGCATAGCCTAATTTGGTCCATTTCATTTTGCACTTCCTCCCCTTTCCCATCCCTCCTCCCTCCTCCCTCCTCCCTCCTCTCTCCTCCCTCCTCCCTCCTCGCTCTTCTCTCCTACCTCCTCCCTCCTCCCTGGATCCCCTTCCTCTACTCCACTGTTCTCCCTCCTATTTTCCTGAGATCCCCTTTTTAAAAAGAATTTCCTTATTTCTCTCTGACCTCCGTGTAGGAGAGAAGACATCCGACCCTTGACTTTCTGAGTGGGGCTTATTTAATTTAAAATGATGTTCAGGCCTAGAGTTGTCTTTATCAAAAAGTTGTAAGTTGATATTAATTTAATAATCATTAACAATTAATTAATTCAATAGCAATTATTAAATATTAATTAAATTATTAGATGAATATTAAAATATCAAATAATAGTTATTAAATCAATAACTATTAGCTAATACTTATGCAAGTATTGCTCTTGGTTGGAATGGGGTGCCTGTGGTTGGAAAAAAGACCAAGTGGAACTGGTTTGGTGAATGATGAAAGTTCACATTTGGAAAGGTAATGACTTTAATCTCCCCAAATGACAATTGCATTTAATTGGGCTATTTATAAAGTTTATAAGGTAGCTACATATTTTTAAAAATAATTCATCTTACACTAATGAGCAGTGTGGCTCGACAAGAAGACTTAAGTACAAGGTTGAGCAATGCTGTTTTCTTTGCCGGGAGCTCTTGGGCATCCCTGTGAGTGCACCTCCAAGGAGACGTGAAGGGCTCTGTGGTGTGAGAGCCAGCTTGAACGGTCTTCTGCCTCCACCATGACAGGTCCTGAGTTCAGACCTTGATTATGAGATATGAAGAAAAAGCCTGCAGGTCAGGTATGGCTTGGGAGGCTGAGGTAGGAGGATCATGATTTGGAGGCCAGCCTCCTCAACTTAGTGAAGCCCTAAACAATTTAGCAAGACCCTCTCTTAAAATAAAACATAAAAAGGGTTGGGGATGTGGCTCAGCCGTTAAGCTCCCCTGGTTCAATCCCCAGCACCAAAAAAAAAAAAAAAAAAAAAAAAA
>JAJEJO010000652.1:123400-179559 GCA_020662805.1 Glaucomys volans
GTGAATTACATTGATTGATTTCCGGATGTTGAACCAACCTTGCATCCCTGGGATGAAACCCACTTGATCATGGTGCACTATCTTTTTAATATGCTTTTGTATGCGATTCGCTAAAATTTTGTTAAGAATTTTTGCATCTATGTTCATTAGAGATATGGGTCTGAAATTTTCTTTCCTCGATGTGTCCTTCTCTGGTTTTGGTATCAGGGTGATATTAGCTTCATAGAATGAGTTTGGAAGGGGAACAAATGCATTTTGATGTGGAAGAATCTGTTTCACTAGGAGCCACTTTGGGAAAACGCCAGAACTTCCTCAAAGGATTTAACTTAATGATACTAAGTTATGAATGATTTTGTGACCGGATGTATCCTCGTCATACAATACACATTCACATACATGCACCCTCTTATCTGTGGGGGCATTTTGTTTTCCACAGTGTCGTTTACCTGTGGTCAACTGAGGATTGAAAATACTACCACAGTGCAATGAAGAATTAAGATATTTTGAGAGAGAGGAGGAACTTTCATCTAGCTTTGGTCACAGTATATTGCTAAAATAGTACTATTTTATTATTAGCTATTGTTGTTAATCTCTTATTGTGCCTAATTTATAAATTAAAACTTTATAAATTAAATAAATAAAACTTATAAATTTCCAGAGTTGGGTCCTAGGCAGCAGTATTTTTGAGAATCACCTGAGATGTAATGAACAGTCAAGTTTGAGAACCACTCCATTAGGTATGTATGAATGGAAAAACAGCATATACTGGATTTTTTTGCTCTTTTTCTTTTATTTTTTATTCGTTATTTTTAGATATACATGACAGTAGAGTGTGTTTTGACATATTATATATACATGGAGTATAGCTTATTCTAATTAGGATCCCATTCTTGTGGTTGTACATAGTGTGGTGTTTCACCATGGTGTAATTATATATGAATATAGGAGAATTATGTTCGATTCATTCTACTGTCTCTCCTTTTCCTTTTCCCCCTCCCTTCCCTTCATTCTCCTTTGTCTTATCCAATGAACTTCTATTCTTCCCTCACCTCCCTTATTGTGTGTTAGCATCCACATATCAGAACATTCTGCCTTTGGTTTTTTGGGATTGGTTTATTTCACTTAGCATGATAGACTCTAGTTCCATCCATTTACTGGCAAATCCCATAATTTTGTTCTTCTTTATGGCTGAGTAATATTCCATTGCGTATATATACCACATTTTCCTTATCCATTCATCTGTTGAAGGGCACCTAGGTTGGTTCCATAGCTTAGCTATTGCGAACTGAGCTGCTATAAACATTGATGTGGCTGCGTCACTGTAGAATGCTGATTTTAAGTCCTTTGGGTATAAGCTGAGGAGTGGGATAGCTGGGTCAAATAGTGGTTCCTTTCCAAGTTTTCTGAGGAATCTCCATACTGCTTTCCAGAGTGGCTGCACCAATTTGCAGTCCCACCAGTGATGTATGAGTGAACTTTTTTCCCACATCCTTGCCAACATTTATTGTTACTTGTATTCTTGATAATTGCCATTCTGACTGGAGTGAGATAGAATCCCAGTGTAGCTTTAATTTTAATTTCTGTAGCGTTTACTGGATTTGGTACTATTCATGTTTCAGGCATCCCCTGAGGGGTCTTGCCATGTGATCCCCCAGGAGAAGGGGTGACTACTGTACTAATGCCAAGCGCCTAATATAGTGGCTCCCATCACTTAAAATAATCATCTAATACATCTTCCTCCCTTTCTTAATCTGGAAGCTGGAACCCAAATATGTTCTGAAACAGAGAATGTAATCCGACACCAGGCAGGAGAGAGAGTGGTTTAGCGGAAGTGTGCAAGATGAACTTGAAGATAGCAAAACAGAGTGCGTCCTGTTTCTGTTCTAGCCATCACCACCCCCCGGGGCTGGAGCCAGTCGTCAAGACGTCACTGGAGGGCCACAGGCGAGATCCGTCAAGTGGTGACTGGTTTGTTGATTGAAACTGTCAAATGTCACTGGCGACATTTGTCCTTGGGGGTCTCCAAAGTGCTCATTCTAGCACCACAGGAAGTGGAGAAGAGGACAAGAAAGGAGAACAGGTTTGGCCAGGAGGTCTCAGCTTGCGTGGCACATTAGGACTCTCTGGGGAGCTTTGAGACATCATGATGCCCAGGCTGGAGGAAGGAGGGAGGAGTTTCCGGGGCTGGGACCCAGGCAGCAGAGTCACCTGAAATGGAATGTGCAGTCAAGTTTGGGAGCCACTAATACTCGACTGAAAAAAAAAAAAAAAAGGCAAAGCATGGAAAGGGAGCTCAAAAATTAGAAAAGAAATGCTAGCGGTGAGGTCCCTTGCACAGACTGTAGGCAGTCCTGATGAGGATCCATTTGCTGATCAAGAAGATTATCGCAGAATCTCTGGACTTACTCTTTTCTGTCTATCTAGCTTTGAAGCACTCATAGATTCGTATGCCCAGCCACTTTCATTTTTAATTTAATCAAATTTCTTTAGATAATGGCAGATTTTTATTTTTATTTTTGGTACCAGAGATTGAACCCAGGGGCACTTAACAACTGAGCCCCATCCCCAGTCCTTTTTATATTTTATTTTGAGGCAGGGTCTTGCTAAGTTGCTGAGGCTGGCTTTGAACTCACAATCCTCCTGTCTCAGCCTCCCAAGTTGCTGGGATTACAGGTGTGCGCCACTGCACCCGGCACAGGAGTTCTTCATAGTACCTGATCCAAGAAGATTAAAACCTCCTGAAATAAGGCTAATTAAAAATAACCGTACTGTCCATATCTAGATACCTAGACAAAGCTTATTTATTTTTAGATGAATTTTAGAACTGTATAGATGTCAAAAATCAAAGAAAAGACAAGAATCAGGGTGTGTGTGTGTGTGTTCTGTTTACTAAAATCAGCCCATGATAGGATGCTATCAATTTCTTTGACCAGCCAGAAAGGCCTGAAAAGAAAAAGAAAGTTCTCTTCAACTCAGTTGGTTAAAAGACTTGTAACTTTTCAGGGTCTTAAATGTCTGGATCACTTTTGCAATTAGTAGGTTCCACGGTTTGGGTATGGTTTGAGTGTTCCCAAGAATTTAGTGTGGTTGGAGCCTTATGTCCAGGGTGGTACTGTTGGGTCATTCTATGGAATCTGTAAGAGGGGGCCCCTGGGAGCTTCTGGGTCCTTGGGGACGGGCCTTTGGAAGGTAGTTCTTAGGAGAGCATTGTGATGGGTCCAGCCCTGCCCGTCCCTCACTCCTGGTGAGAGATGGAATCACTTGCTCTTGCCCTTATTCTCTCTGCTGAGGGGCTCACTGTATAGCCTGCTCTGTGCCACTGGGACTTTGAAAACAGTGAGCTATCTAAACCTCTTCTTTTTCAAAAGTGACTTGTGTCAGGTATTTTGTTATATTGACATGAAGCTGACTAAAGCAGGAGGAAAAGCAAATGATGAAGTTTTGATTGCTTTTCTTCAGATGATCTTGGTTCAGGAAGCCAGAAGGCAAAACTGGGTGTGCTTTCCATCCCAGCTCATGATTTACCCATACCTCATTGAAACTCCATCGGTAACAGAAATCATTGTTCAGAATGGCATAATATCAGAAATTAACAAAGAGTAGTTTCCCCTTCTGAAATTCTTAGGCCTAATACTCCCAGATGATTTTCAATGATTAAGGGTCCCGGGGGCACCCCTCCCGCCATGCCTTTGGAGCACCCCTCCCCATCCCCTTCAGTTACTAAGGTCCCAGGGGCACACCCTGCCTCACCTTGGGTAGAATTCTATGGTCCCTGAGGTTCCAGCTCAACTCAGAGATAATTTCTCCTGATCCACAGGTTAAAATACTGACAATACTTATTACTATTAGGAGCGAGTTTATGTGCTTAAATCTTGCCAGGTTCAGCATAAGCACTGACAATGATAAGTTGGGCTGATGAAAACCAATCAATACCATTTCCCACACTTCACTTCTGTAATGCTTCGCGGAATCACAGGTGATTAACTACAGAGGAATATGTCGGCAGCAAAAATTAGTGTTATCTGTGGCCCGTGTTTATTGGTAATTTAATTCTTATAAGTCAAATTATTTTGACTTAATGTGATTCTGAATTATATGAAAACCATGCAAACCAGAACCAAAATATTCATCACGATGTAAGGCTCCGATATTCATGATGAATGAAATTTTGCTTAGATTCATCCTTTGTTAGAAGTTGACCGTGTTACCTTATAGTTATAAGTTTGTATGATTTAAAATGAGGAGAAAGAATATTTGTTTGTCTTAGTTGATCAGAGCTTCAGACTAAGGAGATGATCAGGTTTTAGCATTCTTGTTTTGGTTGAAAAGTGAGTCCGAAGGAAAATCTTTCCATAGCCTGGTTAGAGAGCTGTGAAATATTGGGGCCAAACAAGAAACAGGATGCACCCTCCTCCCCAGCAACCAAACCAATGAGTAAACTGGGGAGACACATTTCTGTGAGACTGGGGCGGGGGGATCGGGGCTCCCAGGCTCTGGAGAAGTGATGGACAGCAGCACTTCTCAGAGGAGGGTCTGTGGGCTGGGTAAGATCCTGAGAAGCTCTCAGGAGAAGGGATCTAGAGGCAGATACATGGGAGAAGCCCTACCTGTTCCACTCTTCCCTTGGAGACTCCCTGGGTGTGCTGGTCCATTAAAGCCACTGAGAACATACCCAGTAAGGACAAATGGCCGTCCCACGTCTCCAACCCTGTCCAACCACAGACCCCTTCTCCACTCCCACTACCTTTATTGGTGTGTAATGGAAGTTCTGTTTCTTGGAACACACACAGGGGAAGGCTGATCCTTAAGGTATAAATGTTGACAAGCTGAAGGATGAAAGAATCTTCCCAGAGCAATTGAGAAGGAGATGCTAAGCGAGAACCAGAGATCCCAAACTCCTGGCTGGGTGCTCAGGTCTTCCACACACAGTGTGATGCTCACCTAAATCTGTCATTTGAGTCCTCAACTCGCTCAAGGTGGGAAAAGAACTGTCTCAGAAGGCAGGAATCGTGGACTCCGTTCTCCCCTCTGGAACCGAGTGCCTTTGGAAAATGAACTTCTCAATCTGAATCTCATTTTTCTTCATTGTAAAGGCAGAGAGTTTAAAGAAATGGTCTTGATTGTCCTTTCTAGGCCCAATTAGATGATTCTGTCTTGACTATTATACTGGGAGAAAAAGAGAAAATAGGATTTGCTTGACAAGAATTTTCTTTGTGACCAGCTTTTTTTTGGAATGCAAAATGAATGATGTATGAAATAGAAATCCTACTGTAGAACCACAGTGGATAGGCGGCTCATGATTTTCATTATTTTGGTAATTGTGATTAAAGATTGAGAATCACAGGAGGCAACCTAGAAAAAACTAAGTTTTGATACTATATATATTTTGCCATTCCACATTTTTTTTTTAAAGAACAATCCAGAAACTTCCAGCAGTTAGATTTTTAATTAAAGCCAAAGGGCAAATTTAAAATTAGTTCTTTTAATTAATTGTCCCTTGGGTTATACATTCTGTGACTATGGTGTTCTTGGTTATTAAACACAGTTTGCACTGTGAGGAAAAAAAAAAAAAAGAAAAATCAAGATGTGGCCAAAACAACTGATTAAATGAAGCTAATGTAAAAATATGGAGAAATACAATAGGACAGAGTATTTTACAAAAGTCAGTCTTTTCCTTTCATAGAAAATAAAATTAAAATAATTGGACAGGGAGAAAACGTATAATTGCCAGGGAAACTAAATCATTGATCAGATGCCATGTATTGTTGACAGTTGTTTTTCCGTAATTCCCATTAATTGGGCTCTGTAATTAATTATAATTTGGAGGTTGATAACTTAAAGTCATTTGTAAGTTGCATCCTGATTATATGAAATAAGAAGCTTTGATTGAGTCCACGAAGTGATACCAAATTATATTGATATATTTTCATATTGAATCAATTTTTTAAAGTATCTGTTTGCAATAGTCAATTCCAGATGTAAATGGCAAGCTCTTGATTAAAAAATATAAATCAGGGTCTTGAAAATGAGAGCTGATAAAATGGACTCTTCCCTATAGCTGTATGACCTTCTTATCATATCAGATCAAGAATTTTCTACCTTGATTACATATTACAATTGCCAAGTATCTGACTCAGCTGTTTTATTCCCATGACCAAAATACTAGACATGAACAACTCAGGGGAGGAAAAGTTTATTTTGGTTTGTGGTTTCAGAGGTCTCAGTCCATGGTTGGCTGACTCCATTACTCTGGGTCTGAGGCGAGGCAGAATATCATGGCAGAAGGGTGCGGTAGAGGGAAGCTGCTCAACTTGCTCAGCTTATGGCAGGAGAGAGAGAGAGAGAGACAGACAGACAGAAAGGAGCCAGGGACAGAGGGACAGATATGATCCTGAAAGCTACACCCCTCAGTGATTCTTCCTTTGGCCATACCCCTCTGCCTTTAGTTAGCACCCAGTAGTACTTTTGAGTTGTTAATCTTTCAAATGGATTAATCCAGTAAGAAGGTTACAACTTTCATAATCCAATCATCTCCTAGAGCCTCACCTCTGAATCTTGTCAGACTGGGAAATGTACTTTCAACACATGAGCTTTTTGGGGGACTTTGCAGACCAAACTACAGCACTGGGTAGGTGCTTAAGGCTGCACTTGAGACCAATGAAATCAGAGTCTGTGGATACAGAACCTAGATGTCAGTTCCCAAAAGATTCTAATATGCAGCCAAACTTGATAACCAGTGAGCAAATATCGCCCAGTCAATGAATTTTCCAGTGGAGTGGCTTGGTATTCTGGCATTTGGGTTGAGTAGCTGAGAAAATTATGGGTAAAGAGCTAAAGAGAGAGCAGAGGGAGCAAGATAGAGCAAGATGATTCAGGGATGAGCAGCGGAGATATTTCTAGATTCCCAGGGTAGTTGTCCATTGCTTTTTTTCTGCCTGGCAGACAAAATTGTTAATAGCCCCATCTTCTCCTTCAGGGACTACCTCACCCTCATTCCATGGTGCCCTAATGGTCAAATCAGGTCTACTAGCTTCTTGCTCCTTGATCAGAAACCCAAGGCAAAATATAGGTGGCATGGTCATTTTGGTGACTATTGATTATCATGGGAAACTTAGTTACTGCTACAGGGATCCCTGGTGGTACCTGATCCCTATGATTCTGGGGCCTGCTTATTTAGCCATCCTGAATTCTGGGATAGAGCATGCCTATGGCTCAAGATTTCCAACAGGGTTTCCTATAGTCTTTGAGGTTCCAGTTCAAATCCATTGGAGGCCTTGTAGCATTCTGTTTGGGGGTTCAAGAGTCAGTCCTAGATCCTTGTTTTTTTCATAATAGAGCTCATAGTGTTTTTGATGTGATGACAAGTTTGTGTTTGTTAACACCAACTTTTTTTTTTTTAAATAATTTTTTTAGATGTTGATAGACCTTTATTTTATTCATTTATTTATATGTGGTGCTGAAACTTGAACCCAGTACCTCACACATGCTAGGCAAGTGCTCTACCACTGAGCCACAGCCCCCGTCCCTAACTGACTCCCCTGTTTATGTGGACGGTCCTGAGACTCCCTTAAGCAGGAACAGGGCCTTCCAACCCTGACTCCAGTCCTCAAGGTCATAACCAAGATAACCCCTACTCTTTCTATCATTCTGTGTGAAGCCTCATTTATTCATTTTCATTTTGCAAGCATGAAGATCTTGGAGAGAAATTCACAACAAAGGTATACGTTCTGAACAAACAGGATTAAAAGCTTATCAAATACAAATATGGTTCTAAATAATGCATGATCCTTTTGAACAGGAGCCCAAATCTACTCGTGAAAAATAAAAAAGAAGCGCTCTTATTTCCTCTATCAGGTGATGTTAAGTGGAATTATAATACTACCATTAAATCCAACTGCATACCAATAATTTTTCATTTCCAGTGGTACTCTTCTTTATTAAAAATCTTTATTAAATAACAAAATATGCCAGCTAATATAAGAAGTACTTCCTTGAGCTCAATATTAATGTGCTTGGCACAGGATTCAAGGCCATCTACCCGGAGGCAGGAAGTGTGTGATTCTTTGCCCAGTGATTCAGTGCGTGGAGTTGCACTGATTTCACCTTCAAGACCAAAGAAAGCTCCCCAAGTTCTCCAGGCCCGAGTCACGGACGGACGTGGTGAGGTGGTGCTGGTGTGCAGATGGTGACTTCTGGCTCAATCTGAATCCATGGAGCCAGATTTTTAGGATTCAAAGACAATTGGTAAAAGATTTAAAAAGAGACACAGCAAAGTACAATGCTAAGCAGCTTAAGTGATTAAGGATGTTGTGATCTTTGGCAAACGCCAGATAAGCTGAAATGAAATGGAAACAGCAGGGCAAGAGCCAGCAGTGTGGGATCCTAACATCTGAATGGTTCGTGTTTCCTTTTGCAAGAGCCTGAGGAAAGATGGCTCTTTCCTAGGAATATTCTGGTAAAGACAGTCGGGTGAACAAAAAGGATCAATTTATCAGTTTTTTTTTTTGACCATCATATTTTATTTTTAATACAAATATGTCATAAAATAAAAGGTACTCAGGCACCTTTGAACAAATACATTTTCTGTAGCGTATATCAAGCCATCATTTACAGGTGAACACTGCAAAAAATTTGAATGATTAATTCTTAATTCATGTACATAAAATGATATGAGATAAAATTATAGGTAGGATGGGAATGAACAAATAAGAACCCATTCAAAGTCCTAATATCTTGTCACTGTGTTAATTCCTTCACAGCTGCAAAACCCCCCCATCTACACAGTGAATGTAGGTGTCCTGACATTGAGCATTATTTACAAAATGCATTTCTCTCTCTCTCTCTCTCTCTCTCTCTCTCTCTCTCTCTCTCTCTCTCGGTGCCTTTGGATTCTGCAGGCCTGCAGGTCCCGGTGCTTCTTAACAGACTCCGAGCTGCTGTCCGGCTCTGCCAGGGTGGCCGTTCTCTGCCCTGGAAGGAGGGGTTACACCAACTCATAGTATTTCCCAGTCTGGGGGTCAAAGTAACAGTTCAGACATGGGTCATATAACAAAGTCAGCACCTCCTCGTCCTCTTCCACACTCAGGTCTTCTTCACCTGCAGGCAAGGGGGACCACAGACATGTTAGCTGTCAGACAACCACAGACACGTTAGCTGTCAGACTGACCTGCAGTTGCTCAAGTGCAATATGGGGAAGGGCAGGAGGCAGGTTCCACGACTCTCCGGAGGGATTTTCTTCAGGTGAGTGAGTGTTAGGCTGGAAAGGAGGAGATGTGGAAGTGATGGACAGAGGAGACACCAGCAACCTGAAGGGCCGGCTTCCCAGGGAAGGATAAGAAGAACCATGTAAGGAACTGGTGGGCTGGGGAAAGAAGACAGGGCCAGGGCCAGAGGTCTAAAGGGTGATGCTCCCTAGGATGGGGGACTTGGGCAGGAGTCAAAACTTACTAATCATAGGGCTAAACTCCTGCGTGGTCCAGCGCTCCACCAATGCAAAGCAATGCAAATTTAAATGACAAGATAAGGAATCCGTTCTCAGTCATATATCCGAACAAGGCTATCAAATATGAATCAAAATAATTAAGGTCATTTACAAATATATGTAAAGAAGAGACAATGTGTCAGGTGATCTGTAGTTTTATTAGTGGTAGGAAGGTCTAGGTTTGCTGGGGAGATAAACGTGGCTCGGTTTCTCTGGTGACCGTCATTCAAATGGCTTGAATGGAAATGCTCACAGCCTAAGTCATAACCGTTTTCAATAAATGGCATGATATTTAAAGAAATGTTTAACAAGGATGCTTCCCGATCACCTTTTATGTGTCCAGTGTCGAGCTAAGTGCTTGGTATTTGGACGTGAGTCCTTCAGAGAGTCTGTGTAATCATCCTCTGAGTCAGAGAGGATCAGGGAGAGGGGTGGTTAGGACCACACTCTTCTCTTCATTAGCACAGGTTGTTAAAGGACCAAAGAAAACCAAGCCTTAGGCTGTGAGCTCAGCAGGGTCAGCTTTGGAAGGGCTTGGGCAGTGGGCTTGGCATGGGACTTAGCAAGAAACAGAAGCTCAATAAAAAACTGTTTCTTGACCACACGAATACTGTCACTGCCCAGAAGAAGGGGAAGGTGGTGGTGGTAGGATTCTGTCTCCCCCAGCCAAAATCAGACCAAGTTGACGTGTGGCCACCGTCAGGATGTTGACAGACTGGAGTGAGGTCCAAGGGTGTGGTGCCCGGATGGTGAGGTTTTGAAACCACACCGCAGCCATTCCTCTGCCCATCCTCCTTGCAACCATCCACAAACATTTAACGTGAGCTAGGTGTTGTCGACATAATGACTTTGACAGGAGCTGTTCTCCAGGAGCGTGCAAAAAAGTGGGTGAAGCTGGGCACGGGGGTGCACACCTGTAATCCCAGCAGGTCAGGAGGCTGAGGCTCACAAGTTTGAGGCTAGCCTCAGCAAAAGCGAGGCCCTAAGCAACTCAGTGAGACCCTGTGTCTAAATAAAATACAAAAAAGGGCTGGGAATGTGGCTCAGTGGTTGAGTGCCCCTGAGTTCAATCCCTAGTACATTAAAAAATAAAAATAAAAAAAGCAGATGAAATGTACATTCAGCATCCTTGTGAGTTGTGATGAGTGCCAGCAGTCTTTCAAAAGCTAGGCTTAACAGGGGATTGAGGACATCTGCCCTGTTGCCCTTACCTTAATGGTAGTGCCCTCCTGGGGTGAGGAAGCACTTTCTCCTATAGTAGCTCATAAACCTCTCATGACCCAGTGGAATGGGTGGGTCTTCCTGGACCCACTTTCAGATGAGAGAGCCAGGGTTGGCTCATCTGAGGTTGCCCGGTGAATTAGAGGCAGAGCTGGGACAGACTCAGGTTCCCAGACTTAATTTCAGTGTTCTTTCTACTATATTCTGGTTAAAAAAAAATTGAGAAGCTATAAATGTGAGCTGGATCTGGGTTCCTACATAATGAGCCTAATTCAATGTAAACAACAAAAGAAAACTTAAGCTAAATCAATCAGAAACTGTCAAACTAAGTGGGGCCTTTTGAATTTAACCAATCAAAAATATTTTCTTGGCCTAGATTTTGAGACCACCTTATAAAAGTTTCCCCCTGCCCCCTCTGGCCCTCCTTTCAGCTGAGAGCTTGCTGCCCGGTGCTGACTCACTAATTGTTGTCAGCTCAAAATAAACTCTTTAAAATTTTAATGTACCTAAGTTTATCTTTTAGCACCATGCTTGGTGCTTTTGTGAAGGGGGTGGTGTAACACATTTAATTGGGAGCTATTACATAAAGGGAATTTAAACGTGGGAAAGAGTCAAAAAACTAATGTAAAACTGTCCTGCATTTTAAAATATAAGATTTGGAAATAAAAGGAATTTGATTTTTCATGTTTCAGAAACTGCCGGTGAACATCAGGGAGTCCATGTGGGAGGGTGAAGAGCTGGGTGAGGACAAAGGAACTGGACTTACTAACTCCAGAAAGGGGAAAGCCCGATGAAGGTGACAGCGGCCCTTTGGGCTTCAAGGATGAGGGTGGCATGTGAGTGATTTGTGGGGTTCCAGGAGGCAACAGGCCCGTGGGGTGGAAGTCAGGGGAAGCCATGGTTTGGCTGAGCACAAGAAAGGATTTTCTTGCTGACCAGCAAATGGAACAGGTCCTCTAGGGAGGGCCAAGTGGGGACTGGGCCACTACTTGTACAGGGATTTATAGATGAGACTTCATGGGGTTGGGGAACAGGTCCACCTGATTCCTCCAGTGTCTTTGATGAGCAAGCATGCTTGCCTGTGGTGGTTTAAGTCCTTCAAATATGCCAGGACTTTGCTGACCGCCATGTTGGATGAGCATGGTCCCTGACCTGAGCACCTGGCATAGTTTCTAGTTAAGATCAGAAGCCCAGGGAGGGAAGTCTGCCTTTCCTTTATTTTCTTCTGTTCCCACAAGAGTGGTCCTCAAGGGCCTGCCTCCATCCTCTGCCTCCAAGTGGGAAAGGCCAAAGATTGTTTTTCAAATGGTCATTCCCTGTGGAAGATGACTGACCTCCTTTACGCCACATCGGCCATCAGAGGGGAGTGTGCCTGTCCTTTACTTTCAGGTATCCAACCTGCCATCTCTTCAACATCTGGGCTACTTCAGAAAATGGAACAAAGTCAGCTTATCAATGAGTCTACTGTATGCCTGCTAAGGGACTGAGCTGGGCACAGTCCAGTTGTACTGTGATATACAAATGCAAAACAAAGCAGCCACTGAAGATCCATGAGGAGTTAACCTGGGAGTCACTCCTACAGAGGGTCTAAGGGCACCATGGGCTCAAGAATCCCACACACCTGGGGATGAATGGGAGCTCTGCTGTTTATTGACTGAAAAACCACAGGCTGGCTGGAGGTTCATTCACCTCACTGAACATTGGCCTCCTTGTTTATAAAATGGTATTAACAATTCCTATTTCATAGAGTTTGTGGAATATTAAGTTATATATAACACAGTACACATAGTAGTTGTTCAATTAATGATAGTTACTATTACTAATTTGAATAGTAATAATAAAGAATAAATCAAACTATAAGCTATAACTTTTTTAGTGGCTCAGAAGTACTGACAAAGCTGAAAGAATGAAGGAAAGGCTTCGTGGAGACAGGCAGTATCGCATTTCGTTAATGGAGTCAGCAGATTCCATTGGTCCAAATCCTATTTCTACCACAGTGTAGCTGTGGGACAATGAGAAAATTCACCAGGCCAAGCCTTCTTCTCCTGTATGTAAAGTGAGGATAATAATAGTACCCGTCGTGGTTCCAATGGGGACTAAATGGGTTTCCTTAGTAATAGTGCGTACGGTGAATACTCAGTAAATGTCATAATCATCGCCATGGAAAGCAGCATCTGATCAGGCATGAGAGCGGGAGAGGGTGTTTTCATTTACACCTTATTTCCTACTGAAAATTGAATCTATTTGTTTTTTAACCACCAAAAAGAGGGGAAAAATGCATTTGAATAAAATCAAAAGCCTCCCAACTTTTTTAATATAGGACATGATGATGAATTCATCTTTGACTCAAAACAGTCCTTAGACCAAAAACCATGTGTTTTTCACAGTTTTCCACCAGGCACGATGTTAAAAGCCACATATCACCAAGACAAATGATCATGAGTCACACTTTCTCAGGGATGTGCTGCTTTCTAGTCTCACTCCATCAGCACACCGGGAGCTGACCTCAGGCACCTATGAATTATATACTATATAATTGCTCAGTGCATTCTGTGTGCTTTAGAAAAAGATAAAATTTTAAGTTGGTGCTATTAAATTAGAAAACTCAACACATTTTACAACCAGTCAGAAATCTTTCAAGATGAAAATAACCATTGTAATGGGCCATGGGTCTTTATCACCCAACTGCAAAGGAATCAAGGTGGAGCCAATTCATTAGCAGAGGTTTTTGTACATAATGCATACAAACGGGAGCAATAACTGCGATATAAATGCATTTGTTCCAATGCATATCACTATAGAGCTGGAACCTCACGCACTGCCACCCTGGGCACTAAGACAGGTTTTGTGAGTTTTAGTACCAAAGTTCTAAATGGATGGATTTTAAAGCCACCAACAATGACATTTGTACAGAAATTGGGTGAGATTATGGATAATTTCACATTGAAATAAGTGCTTTCAACTTACATAAAAGGTTGTGTTTTCATTGTAACTTCATTTCAAAGCCTCCAACTTACATCATTTTGCCATTTTAATCCCTACGTAATGAAATTATAATATCATTAAGCAATTACCACTATGATGTCAAGCACTGGGAAATGTTTTGAAAGGTAATTATCCTGCATGGGTCTGGGGTAATTTTCAATTATATTCTTGGAGAGTACAGAGTTTATTTTTCCTCAAAATGCTAAATTGCTCTATTTAAAGACTGGCTACAGAAACTCTAAAAGGACAAATTAACAAATAAAACCCGTTTCTGCTACCAGGCCAAGAGCATCTGGACAAGGGTCCAAATTGCATTTTTATTCTTCACCACATAATAAAGCCATTCCTGGTAAAGTAAAATTACCTTTCAGATAATAATCTATTTACAAACTTTGAGCCTCATCTGCTTTGAAATTGGTTAACAGGAAAAAACCCAACAAAGTCAGACCAAACACAGCAATGGTGGCTGTCCTCAGTGAGAGCAGCTCAGGTATATTACCTGCCCAGTTCGCCTTTGAGAGTCAATTAACACAAATGTTTAATTATGTTTATTTAATGCATTTTAAGTATAGATAATAGAAAACCTATATGTGTGAGCTAAGTCTTCAGGCTTGAAAATAAACCATGTGGCACTAGTTTATCAGATTTAAAATCTCTGAATCAAGACACTCTACTTGATTTTCGATTTTCTGATGCTGCCATCTAAAATTAAAAAAAAAGTTAATGCATTTTCTCTCCTATAGATCTCGAGAACTGATTGACGGCGTTCTTATGTGCATACTAATACACTGTTGCTTAAACCATTCAGCGGCGAGGGATACCATGAGGATCGGTCAGCCCTGAAGATCAATAACGATGACACTTGAGATAAGATTTTGCTGAGTGCTAGACACCTGCAGATGTGTCCACCAACATCACTCCTCGCAGGGAGAAGTGAACTCGCACTGAAATCTGGAACGTCTACTGTGAGTTCTGATCTGCCACAAACATGAGCCTTCAAGTGGGAGAAAGACAAACGGCCAACAGGAATAGAAATGTTGAAAAGATATTTTCTTCTATTAGAAAGCTATTCGGTTTCTTGGAAATCAAATAACGTCTCGAGACTATAGGTCAGGTGTCATTTGGGAAATGGGTACCTTTTGTAAAAGCTAGTGCCTCTCTGTTATTGGAAGATATCAATTGAAGGGTCAGGTTGAATGATTTGGATGATTAATTAGGGGTTATTGTAATTTCAATCTCTCTAGGTGGTTTGATTTAGATGTGAGGTGTCCCCCCAAAAAAGCTCATGTGTGAGGCAATGCAAGAAGGTTCAGAGAAGAAATTATGGGTTGTAACAGCCTTAATCCAATCAGTGAATTAATCCCTGATGGAATTAAGAGGTAACTGGAGGCAGGTGGGGTGTGGCTGGAGGAGGTGGCATTGGGGGCGTGGCTTTGGGGTATATGTTTGTATCTGGAGAGTGGAGTCTCTCTCTGCTCTCTAATCATCATGTGAGCTGCTTCCCTCCACCATACTCTTCCCCCATGATGTTCAGCCTCACCTCCAGCCCTGAGGAATGGAGCCTGCTGTCTATGGACGGAGACCTCTGAAATGGTGAGCCCTCAAATAAACTTTTTCTCCTCTCCAAATGTTCTGGTTGGGTCTTCCAGGCACAGCAGCAACAAATCTGACTAAAACACTAGGGAGTCTCAACTTTAAAATACACAGGGGTTCCAGTGTAGGCTTGCAGGTGTGGGGCTTACAACTCTCAACACATTTTGTTACATGTGAAGGAAGGTCTCTGGTCAACCTTCCTAAAAGCCTGATTTGGGGCTAGGTGTTACCATGGTGCTATGAGAAAATGCATCCCGAATTCAGTGCAGGAAGCTGAGCCCAAATCCTGGACCAAGACCCTTCTGGGTTGCATGTTGTGGGGGATATGTGGGTGGGAGAGGTTCTAGAAGAGAGAAGAGAGCATCTTAGACATCAGCAGTGTGTTTACCTTTCTAGAGGAGAGTTCACTTCTGATGTCCTGGGTGGGTGTTGACTTCCTTCCTGACTCATCACTTCTCCACAGAGAAGATGACCCCAGGCCCCTGGCCTGATGGCCTTTTAAGAGGCAAACATTTAACCCAGAAAGCTTCAAGAAAATGCAACTTCCTAAATGTAAAAGGTCACGGTGGACAGGTGGAATGTCAAAGGTCATGTGGTTCTTATCCACTTAACTGGGAATTCTGTCGTAGGACTGAAGAGGGGGGTTAACGGTGTGGATGCTGTGGTCAGACAGGCTGTGGCAGTGTCCTGCTCCACAGTGGGTCTGTGACCCAGGCTAGCTCCTTCACCTCACTGCAAACAGGGGACAGGCAGCACCCCACGCCTGCCAGCTGCCAGTGGGGTCCTGCGCAGTCAGGTCCACGTGGCACTGGGCGCCCACTGCTGTTTTATTCTTGCTCACTTCTGTTGTCATTTCTGTATCACCCATATTGCTCTCTTGGGGGAAGGTCTGTTTTGCATCTTCAATAAATCTTCAAGGTACAAAAAAGATCCAAAGAGTAGCTCAAGTCATCCTCAGGTTTCCTGTGACCTGCAGACTCGCGCATTCATGCATCAATTTCTTTTCCTTTTTGGTACTGGGAATTGAACCCAGGGGCACTCCACCACTGAGCCACATCTCCAGCCCTATTTTGTATTTTATTTAGAGACAGGGTCTCACTGAGTTGCTTAGGGCCTCGTCATTGCTGAGGCTGGTTTTGAACTCTTGATCCTCCTGCCTCAGCCTCCCAAGCTGCTGGGATTACAGGCGTGCGCCACCACACCTGGCTCACTCACCAGATATTTTCAGAGTGTTTGCTATGTCCTGGACACTACATTAGGCACTTGGGGGTGCCACTATATGCCCAATGAAGCATGATGTTTAGACTCAGAGTACTAGGTAAATGTCAAGTAATTGTGTGGCTGCAAACAGGAGGACTGTGGAAGGATTCCTCGGTTAGAGTAGAACAGGCAGCCAGTCCCCCTCTCTGGTGAGCTGTGAGGAGTCATGAGACTTCCACAATTTTTTTTTTTGGCAGGGCTGCAGGATCAAACCTAGGGCCTCATGCAAGTGCTCTGCCCCTGAGCTACAACCCCAGTCCCAACTTGTGTGATTTTTTTTCTCGTAATTTCGATAGTACATCTAAAAAACAGGCATCTCCTGCCTATTTCTTTCTTGTGGGAGATTCATCAGTGTTCATAAAAGAATCTCCTCTGGGGCACTGCCATAGTAAAGGTACAAGAATGTTATTTATAGGCGGCTCTGGCAGCTCCCCAAACCCTTCGGAATGCCTTTCTTAACTGGAAATCCGTGTGCGCTGTGAGTGAGGTCTGCAGGCGGGAGAGAGAGGTCATTATTATTCCATCTGGAGCTGGTAGGCATGAATAATTTAAGGGTCATATCTGTAAAGGAACAAATGTCAAAAACAAATTGACAACTATTCTTCGAGCAAAGTGTGGTTCATTTTCAAAAGGTCAGTTTAGTAGTTTTCTTGAGTAAGTTCTGAAATCTTAACTTCCTATTTTTATATTTCACATGAGCTCCAGGAAAACACAGTTTTAGTAAGTGTTGAGGGCACCGGTGCTCCTGGTGATTGGTATTCAGCAAGTACATTACAGCCCGGGAGGAACTGCGAGCAGCCCATGGTGCCTCCATCCAGGCGGGTGGCGGGGATCACCGTGCGGCGCGGTTCCTGCAGGTAGCTCGGCTCACTTGAAGGTGGCGTTGAGGCGCTTGAGACATTCTGGCTGGGCAGAAATTGGCTGTGACACAAACTCTCAATGAATAAAGTAGGGACAGGAGCCTGGGGATCGAGATGTAACTCATGCACTTCTCTTTGCGTGGACTGGACAGGTTTTCTAGGATTCCAGATTGGTCAGGCCTTCTTTCCCTGCTGTTCGAAGGCAGTCGCACGAATGCAGGCTGGCCCCCCTCCTGGTGTGGGGCCCAGCATCTCATCTCACGGCTCCTGGTCCTAGGGAACTATATGGGGGTGGAAGATGGGGTAACAACAGGACCCCATTGGAAAGGCTGTTGTGGAATTAGAGTGCCCGGAACATGGGGAGACGAAATACACAGTAGCTGTTATTGCTATCCCCTACACCTGAAGACGGGCCATGTCCTTTCCCTGTGAACCAGAACAAATGACATTCGCAAGCCAAGGAGATGTTTCAGCAGGCGTGGAGGAGCCTGGGACCCAGTCCTAGCTGGGGCTCTGAAGTCTGATGGGACGTGTGACCTTGGGCAAGTCATTTACCTCTTCAGACAAACCAAGGAGGCCCAGCACACCAGGGTGTTCAACTGGTTCATCAACTCCAGGCAGGATTCTGAGACCCCAACTCTCCCCCTTAAGCCAAAGCAGCTCTGTCCCTGCTTCTTCTGCCTTTTGGGAACCTATATGAGCTCTCATTTGAAATAAGTGTCCACTGCTTAAAAATAAAGTTTAAGAGTCACTGCCTAAGGCGATCTATAACTTTTTAATTGCTAAAATGTATGGGTTTAAGTTCAACACTTTCATGTTTGAATTCAGAAATATCCCAATTATATCAAAAAAACAAAATGAGGGAGAAAACTGAAGGTCAGGTTTCAATGAATTGCCCTCTTTTTTTTTTTTTTTTTTCTGGTTGCTGTTAGAAGTGACCAGTGGAAGATCGTTTCCCACCCTCCTGTCCTCCCTCTCTCCCTTCTTGTCTTTTTCTAATGAGAATTTACAGAATCTAATATATGCCAGAAATTGCAGAGAAGGAGCAAAACCACAAAGTCTCCGCTCTTGGCTCCTGAACATTCGTAGGCTACTTAAGAAGAAAGACAAAGATTTGCAAATGACACAAAGGCCCTGAAGGACATGCTAGGTGGGGAAGTGAGAGGCCACAGAAGGTGGGAGGCCGAGGGACTGACTTAGGACTGTGGTCTGTAAGGAGACCTTGTAAGTCGATCCATATTGTGCTTCACTGAGCCGCCCTCACGCTGCCCTGGTCAGCTGTGGCTACCTGCCACTTCTGACAAGCGTGGTGGGTGGGCAGGCGGGTCCAGGGCGACACTGTGACCTGAGGGGAGTCTCTCACTCTCTCTTTTTTTTTTTTTGGAACCAAGGATTGAACTCAGGGGAACTTGGCCACTGAGCCACATCCCCAGCCCTATTTTGTATTTTATTTAGAGATAGGGTCTCACTGAGTTGCTCAGGGCCTCGCTAAGTTGCTGAGGCTGGTTTTGAACTCATGATCCTCCTGCCTCAGCCTCCCAAATGCTGGGATTCAGGCGTGCGCCACTGCGCCCGGCTCTCTCTCTCTTTTGGCTTGAAGAACCTCGCTACTTTACCCAGCCATTAGGAAGAATGGAATTACGACGTTTGCTGGTAGATGGATGGAACTGAGACTATCATGCTAAGTGAAATAGCCAATCTCAAAAACCAAAGTTCGAATGTTTTCTCTGGTATGTAGATGCTAACACATGATGGGTGGCATGGGAGAATAGAAATTAATTGAATTAGGCAAAGGAGAATGAAGAGAAGGGAGGGGAATAGGAATGGGAAAGAGTGCAATGAATCAGACATCACTTTCCTATGTTCAATATGAACACACGACCAGTGAAACTCCACACCATGAACAACCACAAGTCTGGGATCCTAATGAGAATAAGATATACACCATGTTTGTATAAATATGTCAAAATACACTCTACTGTCATGTACACCTAAAAAGAATGAATAAAAATATGGAAGAAAAGAATCTAGTTACTAAGCCCTTGAAATATTTTGATTTGGTTTTCCTAAAGAACAGAAACTCTCAATAGAAAAATATTTTTTCCCATTTCTTAGCTTTATATATTGTTCTTTTGAGCAGGAGACCTATTTACCTGGTTGAGAACCCAAACAGTATAAAAAAATAGTGGCGAGGCTTTGGGAGCCAGGTTGTTTGGGTTCAAACCTTACCTCTCAGGAGTTGTGTGACCTTGGGCAGGTTGTCAAAGAACTGAGTGTCTCAGTTTCCTCAACCACAACACACACATTTACAGGGTAGTGGGGTTGTGAGGGCTAAAAGTAACAACTGAGCACAGCCTCTGGTATTCAGTAGGTGAAAATGCACTGTGCAATAGAAACCCAGGAGGAGTCCCCGAATGCCCACAGCCATGCCTCCCTTCCGATGATATGAACTAGAAACTTGAGCCCATTCTTTTTCTTTGACAAACCCTTTATAGGAACAGAAGGAAGCCCTATCTCAGGGTGCTGCTAAGTGTTGACTGCGGGTTGTCCATCACCCCGTAAAGATCAGCCACACAGGAAATGGTTTCTCAGGGTGTTCATTAACTGTAAACCACACAAGCATATCAGGAACGGGGCAGGTGAGCAAACAGGTGACACGGGGTTGTGATGGTATTAATTAACTACGAACCACAGAGCACCTGAGGAGAGGGGAAGGGGACAGCTGATGGAAGCTGTAGGTGACAGGCAGAGGAGGGGCTGGATCTGGGTCACGGTGGCCAGTGCATTTCCACGATCCTCTGGATTTGTTCATTTGCTCTGGGTGGAACTTCTGTTTACCTTCACCATGATGGAGCTCCTGCCGTCAGCACCGGGCTCTGCCATGGTGACTTCAAGACATCCTTCAGCCACTTATCACTCCCATATATCTCGGGTGCCTTTGCTCAAGGACCACGCTCTCAGTTCCTGTGGCTTGTTTAGGACACTTAACATAACATATTATTTGTTCCCTCACAGCAAGGTCTCCTCCTGACAGTTGAGATTCTATTTTTCTGTCATAAGTAATTATAAATGTACACATCGAAAAAGATTCCCAATTTGAGGGGCATAATCCATTTCAGATAGTAAATCACAGAGACGTCTCCATCCCTCGGGCGGCTGAAGCGTCCAACTCAGATGTATGAGCTCTCACTCTGGATTCCCCACACCCAAAGAAAAATGGGACGTTCTGCTTTCTCCCTGGGGCAGTTAGAAAAAAAAGAAAAAAAAACCCTAGCACTTTTTTGTATTGGCTTCACTTCTGTTTGTTCGACTTCAGATAGAGTGCTTCCATCTTCAATATTCAACCCAGCAAAGTGTCTCAGAGTCCCACTCTGAGGTTATCTGTCACTCCCATTATGCACTTGAGATCACCCCGACCTCTCCTATTGTGACCCCTCTGTTTTGTCACTGAAGATCCTTTCTCTTCCTCCTCCACACAGTCCTGACGGTCAGGTTCGCTGGTTCTAACCAGAAACGAGAGCTTCCTCTTCATGGCTCTTGCCAACAAAGGGAACAGCACACAAACTTCCACGCCTGCTTCTTTCCAGCTTTTATGTGTGACTGATGCCTGTCGTAGCCGGGTGATAGTCCTTGCCTTAATAAAAAGGCCGGATCTTTGTATTAATGAAAACAGGGACAGGTATGTGTTAGTTAACGATGGGGACCTGTTCTGAGAAATTGCAAGGTTGGGCGGTTTTGTCCTTGTGTGAATGTCAGAGTGGGTGCCTGACGCAGACCTCGCTGGTCCAGGTCAGTCACTCCATGTGGCCTCTTGATGCATTCAAGAGTCACAGTGCACAGGGGACGTGTGGGTCTGCTGATAGTGCAAGGTGGCACTTTATAGGTGGCACCGCTTTGTAGCAAACTGTTTCTAAGTAGAAGGAGTGCATTCTGAAATACCAATGCAAGGACAATGGGGTGCATAATAAGCCAGTGACATAGTTGCTCATGATCATCAAGTATCATGTGTTATGCACAATTAAGTGTGCTACGGCCTCACATGACTGGCTGCACAGCTGCATCACCACAAGCACATGGGTCACATGTTGTGTTGTGATGGCGTGGAGGCCGTGATGACAGGGCACTGGGCAGCAGGACTTCTCGGCCACCGAGTCACAGGGGCCACCACGGTTCATGAGGTGCACTGCTGACTGAGCATCGTGACGCGGTCCACGGCTGTATCTCAGTGATGTCAGAGTACGGGGCGTGCTTTCAATAACACCGACAGGAAGTATTTGGTAGGCGCCATTTTAAGTGCTTCAACGTGGTAGCTCTTTGTGTCATCAAAAGAGAGCTCCAGGTGGTCTCCATTACCAGGGTTATGTCACAGATGTGGCAACTGACATTCACAAAGGTCACACAGGGAGAATTTGCAGAACTGGGATTCAGATGGCCAATTTGACACCAAACGATGCTCTGAAGCCCTAAACTGGATTTTACCTTGGGATTAACCTTTAGAAGGCCAGGGACAATTTCTCCTTATTCTGTTTGGTTGTAAAGAACCTCTCTTCCAGGTGGGCGTGGTGGGCATGCCTGTAATCCCAGTGGCTTGGGAGACTGAAGCAGGTGGATTGCAAGTTTGAGGCCAGTCTCAGCAAATTAGGGAGGCCCTAAGCAACTCAGCAAGACCCTGTCTCTAAATAAAATACAAAAAAAGGCTGGGGATGTGGCTCAATGGTTAAGCACCCCTGGGTTCAATTCGTGGTACAAAAAAACCCCAAACCTATTCCTAACAAATGAGGAACAGGTGACCTCATTTTGGGTGTGTAAGCATAATGAACAGCACTTAACGGAAACAGTGACATCTCAAAATGACAGATTTTCTCTATTCATAATAAGTTATTTTTATTTTTTTATGGATAGTGTTTTTCGTATTCCCACCTTGAGCGCTCAAACTTCCAGAGGAATCTGGATGCTGCTCGGTCAGCTGTTGACTGGGAAGAACAATCGGCGGGCTCAACATGTTCAACCAGTCCCTAAGAAGAGAAGAAAGGGAAAACATTACCAGAAATCATCACAGATTTCACGTTTCTCCTGGATCTCCAATTCCATGGGGCTTCCACAAAGAAACATTTTTTTTTTCATCCTTCTTATTTCCAAAAGACAAGATGTCCAGATATTTATATTCAGCTTTGTATATTGGTTAATATGGAGTCAATCACTTTATTAATCGACTGTTCAATAAATACTTGAATTAAATGATTACTATTCCTATCAAAAGTTCATTATTGCCATTGCCAAACTATAGCACATTTTCTTCTCACATAAGAAAATTTTTGGTGGCATATGCCTGTAATTTCAGCAGCTGAGAGGCTGAAGTAGGAGGATTCAAAAGTTCAAGGTCAGCTTCAGCAACTTAGGGAGGCCCTAAGCAATTCACTGAGACCCGGTCTCTCAATAAAATACAGAAATGGGCTGGGGATGTGGCTCAGTGGTTAACTGCCCCTGGATTAAATCCATAGTACCAAAAAAAATTTAATAACTCAGAAGAAATGTATCAGGTTGCCAGGTGCGGTGGCACATGCCTGTCATCCCAGTGGCTCAGGAGGCTGAGGCAGGAGGATCACAAGTTCAGTGCCAGCCTCAACAACTTAGGCCCTAAGCAACTTATTGAGATCCTGTCTCAAAATTAAATAAATAAATAAAAAGGGCTGGGGATGTGGCTCAGTGGTTAAGCTCCCCTGGGTTCAATCCCTGCTGCCAATAAGAAAGAGAAAGAAAGAAGGAAAGAAGGAAAGAAGGAAAGAAAAAATAAAAGAAGAAATGCAGCAGGGGCCTGATAAAACCACATGTCATGCGTCATGGGTGACAACTGTCTCCATGTCACCTGAATCAGAAGTTTGTCTTGCAGTGGTCATGGACCCACCAGGACACAGGGATCAGTAGGCATCAACTCGGCTTTAGGGCAGCAGGTGGCAGAAGAAGGGGGAGAGGATGGTCAGCCTAAGGGACTTGTTAATTCAGGTCTCTCACCATGACTGGGACAGAGCCACTCCTGAAGGCCCCTCCTGTGTTCCCCGTCCCTTTGCTCAAACTTCCAACTTCATTCCCAGTCTCCCGCCTTTCTTCCTCCTCATCCTTCCCAGTCTTCTGTTCCCTCTAGTAGAGGCCTGGGTGGGAACAACTGAAGTCAGTGACATCCAGAGGGCATGAGTCACGTGTGCTCCACTTCAAGCCCTTCTCACTTCCCACCTTGCTCCTGAGCTCTGTAGGGGAAGGGGGTGGGCAGAGGATGTGCAGGATTTCCAGGGGAATCCTAGCTCTGGCCTTGGTATGGGCACCCTGTACTGTCTACCCTCGCCTTCTCAGTAGGAGCAGGTCTTCATGACTAAGCGATTTCTTTCAGAATTTTTGTGTTTCCTATGGTCTTTATCTACCATGGAGACAGTCCCAACCAATAGCCAAGAGCACTGGCTCTCAAGGCCAGTCCCGATGCCGTAAAAACTGGGCCAAGTCACTTGATATTGCAAAGCCTCATTTGTGTAAAGTTGATGATGACAGTACTTTAGCATTGGGTTTTTAGGGAAAAATGATGAAAAACATTTGCTCTAGATTTGGGTCCAAATTTCAGCCAGGCCACCACCATCTTTATTCTCAAAGAAGGTCATGGTGTGGCTTTACCCACAACGAGAAACCAAGGTAGGGATTTATTTTGTTGAGCTTAAACCAGTAAAGGGTGAGTGGAATGGTCACCAGCTTATATAACAGGTTTCCTTGCAAGTTCTTATGGTTTGGGGATGAGGTGTCACTGGAAAGCCCAGGTGTGAGACATGCAGGGATGTTCGGAGGTGAACTGATTGGGTTGTGAGAGCTGCACCCTAATCAGCAGATGAATCCACCTGGTAACTGTGGGCAAGTAGGGCATGGCTGGAGGAGGTCAGTCTCTGGGGACGTGCCCTTGGGGATCATATTATCCCTGCCTTCTGGTACCTGACCTCTCTCAGCTTCCTGGCTACCGCTTTCCTCTGCCAGGTCCTTCTGCCATGATGCTCTGTCTCACCTCAGACCCAAAGCTCTGAGTCTGCTGACCATGAACTGAACCTTCGAAACTGTGAGCCCAGATAACCCTTTTCTCCTGTAAGATGATCTTATTGGGGGGACATTTGTTACAGGGACAAAAGGTGACTAATGCATAAGCCACTCACTCTTCTGTATAAAAAATACTTTAATATAAAATTCACTCTATTTGTAAGTTTTTAGGAGAATCCCAGTCACTGTTCCCCACAGCTACCACGAGATTATGGCTGGTGGAACAAGTGAGGTGACCGGGCTATGTAACTGAATTTCATACTAACACATTAAGGACATCAGAAAGGATTTGTCACAGACTTCAAGCTAATGGGGCATTTTCTGATAAGCGCCTTTTATTTAGTTCATTTTAATTATAGCCGACCAAAAAATTCTCAATTATAGAAAATTACGAGGTCACATATAAATGACCTCATCATGCACTAAGAGGGATGCAGAACAGGGATGAACAGAAGAAAATAATGCTGTCATCTGCTGACAGCCCGGCTACATTCCAGGAGCCATAACAGCACCCAGAGCCCCTCCTCGTGGTCCACAGAACCGGGGAAATGTAGCGGGGTGGGTGTGCTCCTATTATATAAAGGGTCCCTAGGCCAATGATTTCCTGCTCAGCAGTTACTATGGATGGCATAGGGTTCTTTTTGTGATTTTAAAAAATGTTAGATTTATAGAAAAGTTGCAAGAGGACTATAATGAACTCCTGTATCACCTCTATATCCAGATTCCCCAACTTAAACATTTTATCACCTTTGCTGTCAATCAACGGGTCGGAAAATGCAGTCCATCAGCTAAGACTGCTCTGCTGCCTGTTTTTGTATAGTCTGAAAACTAAGAATGGTTTTTCCATTTTTAAATGATTAAAAAAAGTAATGCAATGTTTCAGGACACATTATATAAAATTTGATTTTTAGTGTCTACAGATAATGTTTCATTGGAATATTGCCATGATCTTTTGCTTCTGTGTTGTCTATGGCTGCTTTTGTGACCACTGTGAGAAGGTTAAGTGTTTTTTATCTGGTCCTCTGCAGAACATGTTCGATGGCCCTTGATCTGTGACCATGTGCTCACCTCGATTCCTCTAGTGCTAATCCAACAGCACACATGCTTTCCCTTTCCCCACACTTTTTATTCATGCCTTCATTATCATCCTTCTTTTTCTCCATATTTGTTACTCCTTTCTGACAGTGAGGAGCTTGACTCCCATTATCAATACATTTACTTATTTTCTGAATTATAAAGCGCATCCAAAGTCATTTCAGAATTGCTAAACAAAGCAACCATATTAAAAAAAGTAAACAAACAGAACCCCACTTCAAACTTATTCTTTAGACTTCTCTATTTCTTTACAGCTTTTTTTCTTTAGTCAAAATACTATTTTCAAATTTTACTGGGGTACCTTCTTTTTTTCCTTCTCAGTGTGATTAAATTCATTTGAAACAGTTGTCTGCTTCTATTTGTATCACATTTTAGTCCCCCTCCCATTCTTACTGATTTATATTTTAAAATTGCCATTGAGCACATAAAACATGAATAATTCAGAAGCCAAAACTACCCAGAAAGTTGTGTTCAGACAAGAGTTCCATCCATCCCCTTATCATCTCTACCCATCCCACCTGTCCCTCCCTAGGTTTGCACTGCATTGTTTCTGGTATTGCCTTTCTGTGTTTCATTTTGCAATAAAGAAGCAGATGTGATGTCTATTTTTTAAAGTTCCCATTTTTCATTTACAACAGATAGCATACCACAGTGACTCTCTTTTGACTTTTGTTGCTTCAGCTTACAATATGTCTTGGAAATAACTTCATACCATTGCACAGAAAGTGTCTTCATTCTTTTTTACAGCTGCCTAATACTCCACCATATGGATATACCATCACATATTTCACCACTCTTATGTTTAGGCATGTTTTTAATATTTTTCAATTACTGTCATTAACACTGCATGGAATAACCTTGAGCATATCTATGTTTGAATGCTTGGAAGTTTATCTTCAAGGTCAATTCCCACTGATACCATTTTCCCATCCTGGTGGCCTTTTTTTGATATTACGTGATACATGCTTAAGAATTCATTTTTTCAAAAGCATCCTTGTTTGTGGTGGACTGTTAATAAGCAGTTAATGCCCTAGCACTTGCATCTTATGCCTTTACTCTTCTGCATGTGTTGTTTAATGCTAACCCATGGTCCTGACTCTGTCAGCTCTGTTGAGCCTCCACTCCTCTCCAATGGTTGGCTTATTCCACCTCAGGTATAATCACAACCTACGTGCCCGTCCTAGTTTTAGTTCAGAACCACTTCCTTCTCTTTTGTTCCCCAGCTACCTGCATTCCATCTGGAACGTGTTCTTGCTCTGTGTCCTGCCATTTCCACAGCTGCCTCGCCCTTTGAGTTGATACTCTGATTTCCTCAGCTGTGACTGTAATCCTTTCATGCCTTGGACTGACTCCATCCTCTGTCACTAGATGGCCTTAGCTCCTTTGGTGGATAAACATCCTTTTCAGCCAGACCTGCCCTCTGAACATGCACCAGAGCTTCCTCTTCCTCCTAGCTCTTGAGAACCCCGGCAGGCCTGTCTTGAAACGGGAGAGACAGCTCCTAGGCACCCCTGTGTGGCCTGAGCACTGTCATCAGAAGAGGGTGTCATTTGAGAACCAAGTCAATGGATTTCTTAAATACCACACACAGGAACACAGTGCAGATGAAGAAGTAAAACTGTCTTGTGAATTTTCCCAACAGCCAGACTTGATCTAATATGAACATCATCGTCCAAAGGGAACACCACATTATTTCCATTCAATCTGCAGGCAGTCAGGGACCGTTACCTGAGCGAGCTGGATGGGAAGGGAAGACGGCATCCTCAGCAAAAATAGACGATGGCTCTAGTGCCTTCATTCGAACAAGATTTTATTTACAAGACTGTTTCTGCAAGCATTTCTTTTATTAATGTGCTCCCTATATATACACACGAAGATGCAGATGCACGATGGCACGTGCCAGCAGGCAGCCCAACCCTCTCTTCCTGTATACATGGGAACCGTTTGCTGAGCTCCATGTGCCAGACCCTGGGGACGTGAGACCAATTATTGTTGGTTCCTGTTTTCAGAGAGCCATGGTCTGATGGAGGAAGCACTTGAGCCAACAGAAAATGACAAGGGAACAACAGACTGTCCTCGCTGGCTGCCCCGCCACCATCCTGCCCTTGAGGGACTTCCCTGGCAATGGAGCTATCTATGATCCTGTGCACATTTAAATGTCTGTTTGAGGAAGCCCTTATTGCAGACATGTAAAACATGACGATGACTATTATATCGCTCTCACGTACAGTCCCGTGCCACCTGCCTTCGTAGAGCTCTGGGTCAGACGAACTGGCCCAGTGACATACGTTTCACAGAGGATCTTTTGTTAGAAATTTAGCAATATCTATCCAACACTTAATGATACTCATTTTGGCCAGGTGTGGTGATGCGTGTTTATAATCCCAGCTACTCGGCAGCCTGAGACAGAATTGCAAGTTCAAGACCAGTCTTGACAATTTAGGGAGACCCTATCCCAAAACAAACAAACAGAAAAAAACAACAAAAACTCACTTGTAGGGAAAAGTCACAGAATCTCTTTTTTTTGGTACCAGAGTTTGAACCCAGGGGCACTTAACCACTGAGCCACTACCCCAGCTCTTTTTTCTGTTTTATTTAGAGACAGGGTCTCACTGAGTTGCTTAGGGCCTCGCTAAGTTGCTGGGCCTGGCTTTGAACTCACAATCCCCCTGCCTCAGCCTCCTGAGCCCCTGGGATTACAGGTGTGCGCCACTGCGCACGGAACAATCTTTTTAAAAGCTGGTGAAAATAATTTCCTAAGAAAATGCTCATTTACTTCCAATTTCAGGAGGTCATGGATTGTCTGCAGCCATTCCATGGACTTCTGAATCCCAATCAAAATACTTTTGCACAGGGAATATCATGGAGGTGATGTTTCAAATAGTGTGATCCGTAATTGGCAAAGTTTTCTGTGAAACACCAGACATCTAAATGTATTAGGCAGCATGAGAATCGAGGCTTCTGTTGCAATTATTCAGCTCCACTGTTGCAGTGAGAAAGCAGTCAGAAACAAATTTATGAATGGGTGTGGCTGGGTTCCTGAGAACCCTCACTGACCAAACTGGGCAGGATCTGCCCGTGGGCTGGGTTCCATGACCCCTGCCTCTTAGGAAGGAACTGTGAAGTAGGAAATTCTCAAGATTTTTAGGAAGATTCCTGCCCATCAGTTCAGTCACCCAGAGGCAGACACCTGACCTAATCTGGGCCACTCACTATACTCCCCTGGACTTTCTGTTGTCTGAAAAGAAAATCCGAACTAGATCTGCAAAGAAGGCAGTCTTACGATGAAGACAAAGGTCACAAGAAGTGGAACTCAGATGTCACTCCTGATCACACCTCCTGTCACATGAAGGAAGCCCCTGAGGAGAGAATGAGATAACTTGAAATCTGGGGTATAAAACCGTATAGATCCCACGGGATGAACTGGGAAACTGGGACAATGTGGATGATGTAGGGGTTCAGTTTAGCACAAGGAGTCTGAGGTCTTGGTAGTTCCTCTTTGTGAAGATATGCTAGAAATATTTAGGTGTCCATTACTAAACCTAAGACTGAGCTCTTGAGTATGTCAACGCATCTCCACACCCATGGGCACCCTCTCAGTCTAGTCTTCTAGCATCTCTTGCTTGGCTCTCCCCAATCTGGATTCTCCACAATCCAGTCCAGAGTGAGCTGTTCAAAATGCTTAAAATTTTAGGGTAAAATCCTAAATCACTACATTGGCTTACAGCCTCGCACAGCCTGCTCCTCACTGTCCCTCCACTGTGTTTCTGTTGCTTTCTCTCACTGCCACTGCCACACCACCCTCAAGCTTCAGCGAGAGACACGCCTTTTCCCTTTCTCACAGTGGTCTAGTTTCCTCCGTCCTTCAGCTTTCTGCTCAGACGCTACTTCCGAGGCATCTGGCTTGTGTTCTAAATCTACCCCAAGTTCTCTGTCAGTTGACATCCAGGGAACACCTGGCCTGTTTGTATTAGGATGATCTGAGGCAGATCTAAGAAAGGACTGGTTACAGATATGAGGGCAGGGACAGGGTGACCAGAAGGACCAGTACATACTCCCAGGATGGCTGTCACTCCTAAGCCTTACCTTCAGGAATAAGCATGGAACCAAAACCAGAAAGCAAAAGGCATGGGGCCTCCTGGAAGGGAGCTGGGGCCTCGGTCAGCATTCTCAGTGAGCCTGAGTTTGTCCTACAGAGGAGGAGCTGGGAAGAGTGCGTTGGACATCTCTGCCCTCTCACTCCCATTGACTGATCCTCCTCAGAAGCCAAAGGACAAGGGAGTCATTGAGGTAGTTCATGTCCATCAGCCTTTCTGGGAGCACAGAGGAGGGTGGAGAAGGGGGAGGGTGGATCCAAAGGGTTGGGGAGAAGATGTCTGGTCAGATTCCACAGTGACTTCCAAACGGTCATCTCACTGTGTGACTGAGTCGTGTCTACCCCATCCTCACCGACTCTAGGCTCCACAGGGAAGGCATTGGATTCTCAACGAATGAATGAATGTCCATAGGAAGGCCAGGGCTATTAAGAGAAAGACATTCAAATGGGAGCAGAAAGATAGGACCTGAGGAGTTCTCTGAGGAAGACCTTGTAGAGAAAAGGTCAGAAGAGAGCAATGGAAGGGACCGTAGGGCTTCTCAAAGGCACCTAGCTGAGGATGACACGAGACATTTCTCCTCCTCCTGTGCCCCTAAAAGTGCTCCCCAGAGGACGATCACATTATGGTGACATCTGGAGTAGGATCCCATCTCATTCAAAGCAAACAGCAAAGCATAAACAAATTCTGTATTTTCCTCTCACCTCCATCCAGGTTTATTTGGAGACATGTAGCCAGCACTCATACAAATGGGAAATAATTTTTCTTTCTTCATTTAGTTTCTAAAAAGCACCTCTCCTGCCCATATCTTTTGTCAGGAAATCCATAAAACAGAGAGGATCCATCTCCTGCCAAGTGCTCAGTGCTCCAAGAAATCTCAAAAAGCATTAACTTCTTTATACTCATTTAAATGCAGTTTATACATTCTCTGCAGAACTGAATGTCTTTCTGGCTTGGCAGTATTTTCCCTCGGGTTAAGAAAATATTAATGACATAGCACTTTAGGACCATTTTCTAGATGTTGCCCAGTAGCTATGACAGATGGTTCAATCCTGGAGGTACAAATTGAGGCAACCAATGTCAAGTTCAAATGCATCATGGAGTCAGTAGTAGCGTAGCTAGTTGGGACAACACAGAAGTCTGATTACCTCTTTTCTCTCGTGTACAAAGGGGAGAACAGTTTGAGAAGGCTTTCCAGCAAGTCATGAAAGGGTCATTACTGGAGGATGAGGATGAGGCATGAACAGAACAGATGGAAGAATATTCTAGAAAGAACAGCATACACCATAGTAGAAGCTGTGAGGGAGTTTGGGGGTACTCCTAGCAGCACAAAATGATGGGTGCACATAGGTATTGAGTGAGGAGACTAGTCAGGTGCTGAAGAAAGCACAATGCGTGGATGGAAAACTAAGGGGTACTGAAGGCCCTGGGGACCTACTGGAAGATCTTAAGCTAGAACAATAATGGACTTGCATTTCAGAAAGATCGCAGTGGCAGGAGTGTGCAGAACGGATTGGTGGAGAATAAAGAGGGGCCTGGAGATTAGCTAGGAGCTTGTTGCTGGATTATAGGCAAGGAATAGTAGTGCTATTTTGGAAATTTAGTACATAGGTGAATGGAAATATATATGAGAAACACAGAACCTTCCCCTTGACAGTGTCTATTTCTCACTGGGTCAAAGTAAGGCTGTAATTCAAGGGGAACAGAATATGTCACCTCCAAATGTATCGCTTTAGTGTACTGATCACTTTGAGCTGAAGGCAAATGTGGTACAGTAGATGCAGGAAGCGCTGTCTGACCTCCTACTTCCTTCCTAGAACCAGGGAGTATATTTCCCCTAAAGAAGATGCTTTCCTTGTATTGGGAAGAGAACATTCTTATCACCTTAGGTGGGTATTTGACATTGAGATGAATCTGTGTAAACACACCTAACGTTTCCTAATCACTGTCCCACAATTTCCTGCTTCCAACCTAAGCCCCCTTTACCTCTGTCTCATCTTAATTCCACTCTTTATCTCTTTGTTAAAATGGTATCTGAGGGCTGGGGCTATAGCTCAGTTGGTAGAGTGCTTGCCTTGCAAGCACAAGGCCCTGGGTTCAATCCCTAGCACTGCAAAAAAACCAAAAAAGCAAAACAAAACAAAAAAAATAAATGGTATCTGAGTTCTGGATCTAGCCCTTCTTTGGACCTTCACTGCTTTTCTATGAAGGCCGCCATGCACATGGAAAACTCAAAGTATTACAGTGTATAAAATGTGGATGCTTTTCTCCTGCTAATCTGTTTTTAGTCATTTTGATTCACAGGCTCCAGTCACAGAACCTAAGAGGTTAGAGGAGTCTTTCCTTCCTTACATGATCTACAAAAATCTCCTGAGAAGACATCTCATTTATATCATTCTTTGAGAGTGAAGCATTTTAGTAATGGCAGTTTGCCTCAAGGATTATAAAATCTAATAAGGAATATTTTAGATTGTTTATGTGTGTCCCATGTATTACGCTAAATTCAAATGGTTACTGAATGTCTATGTGCCCTACTGGGTTGAATATATAAGGATCCTGAATAAATATAAGGCATGGTCCCCAAAAGTAGGCTCAAATATGATTTGGGAGTCAGAAGAATAGAAATATAAATTTCTCCAAAAAAGCTTAACCTTGTATGTAATTATGGAAATGTAAATTAAAATAATGATACATCACTGATACTTAGCAGCTTAGCAAGAGTACTAAAGGCTGGTAAAACTTGGTGTGAGGAAGATAGGGAGATGGCCCGCTACCTACCCTGCGGGCAGAAGTATAAACCAGTGAACGATAATACCTATCAAAATCACCTTGAGCAGCAAGTCTGCTAGAAATTTATTGTGAACACTTACTAGCCCAGCCTCAGGCAAACATGTGAATGAGGATGTTTATTACACACTATTTACAGTAACCCAAAAAACTGGAGACCACCTCAATGTCCATCACCAGAGAACTGGATAAATCCATCATGGTATATGTCCAAACAATGAAATAACTTCCAGCAGCTAAAGGAAAATATAGTCAGTTGATACGTATGAACTCAGAAAGATATCCAAGATCTATTCAGTAAAAATTTAAAATGAGTTGAAGAACAATATAATCATATCCTTTTTATATAGAAAAATATGTCTATAAGGTATATTTTCTAATACATACATAGAAAGTTTCTGATGAGTGTCTAGAAGACTGTAACCATCACTTCTGGTGGTAAAAATGGGGGTTGTGGGGAGAGGTCTCAGATCTGTTTTTTACCTTCTATCTTTTTACCCTGGTTGGATTTGGTTGTACTACATTTTGTTGTTATGGTTTTGTTTTGTTTTGTTGCTGTCCTGGGGATTGAATTGAGGGCTCCTCAGACATGCTCTGTAAGTGCTCTACCACTGAGCTACACCCCCAGCCTAGGTACTTTCTATTTTTTAAAGGTAGAGTCTTTCTCTTCAGGAGCTTCCAAGATGATGAGATCCACAAGAAGACTTCTGAGACACATCTTAAAAATATCTAAAACAAATATTTTGGGTGGTGAATGCTTACTGGACATAGATACTAGATTGGTTACTCTAACAGTGAGAAGGAAAGAAGAAAATGGGTTCTCCTGTTCATGCCAATTTGCTCATCTAAGTTGCTCCGAGCAGTCTCCCCAGCTGGAAATATAAACTCCAACAATGACAGCAGAACATTCTGGATCTTTAAGAATTTTAGCAATGTTTCTGGAAATTGTCAGGAGTTTATTTACACGAACAACAACTGCTTTATCTAATGCTATAGATAAGAATAAATGATGGTTTCTTCTTCTGTTTTTTTTTTTGTACTGGGGATTGAACTCAGGGGCACTTGATCACAGAGCCACATCCCCACCCCTTTTTTGTGTGTTATTTAGAGACAGAGCCTCTCTCTCTTGAGTTGCTTAGCACCTTGCTTTTGCTGAGGCTGGCTTTGAACTTGCAGTCCTCCTGCCTCAGCCTCTGGAGTCACTGGGATTACAGGTGTGCACCACCTTTCCCAGCTATCCTTCTTCTTTTTAATACATCATTCATGAACCTGGTTCCTGGGCTGAAATCTGCAGTGCCAAGTCTGACAATTCAACGACCTCACTCCAACCGGGTGCAGTGGCACACACCTGTAATCCCAGTGACTCGGGAGGCCCAGGCAGGAGGAACCCAAGTTTGAGGCCAGTCTCTGCAACTTAGCAAGACCTGATCTCAAAATAAAAACTGAAAAAAGCAAAGAGATGTTGCTTAGTGGTAGAGCACCCCTGTATTTAATCCCCAGTCCTTTAGGGGGTGGGGAAAGAAACAACCTAACTTGACAAAGAATGGTTACCATGGGAAAGTTAAAAGCTGCCTTACAATGGAGGGGAAGCCGGGCTTGCTCAGAGGGGGCACAGACATTTTTCATCCCAGTGATGTATTCATGTGAGTATGTGAAAAGAAGTTTAATATTATGTTTTAATTTGCTTTTCAAAGGATCTTTCTTTCTTCCTTATATTTTAAGTTGCTGGAGGACAAAAGGTCTCAGCCTCATGGAAAACCAGGCAGTGACTCATCCTTTACCTTTCACTGGAGGAGAATCATTTTGGGGTGAAAATTCTCAGGGAAGTCAGTTTATCTCTTCAAAACAGAAAGGACTAATCAAGCATTGTCTGATTAATTAGAGACACTTGAAAAAAATGCTATCCAGGCCTACAGCTGCAATCAATTTAATCAACATGCAAAGAGCCAATCTATGGTTTTCTTGATTAACAAAGCTGAATGTTAAACAGAGAAGTGTGACATTGTAGGGCCATAGCTAAAGCTACAAATTGAGAATTTCCCCTAAATATTCAAAGTCAGGTCAGGATAAAGTGAAAGCTTTTTCATACTCAGTTTCTTATGATGAAAACCAGGAGCGTGGCCATTTCAATTCTTCCCCTTGATATTTCCATGTAGGAAAAATAAGTTTCATCTAAAGAGTAGAGATGAACAATGACTCCAGGATGCTGCAAGACACCCACAAAAAACCAACCCTCGCTACACAGTGTCTGTCACCCAGTAAAATCTACCACACGGTAATAGTGCTAGTAATCATTGTTATTTGAAATTATAGAAGAGAGACTTGTTCCCAAGCAGCTTTATGTAACACTTTTGGAAGAGTTAGTGGATTGCTGCGAGGACTTTGCAACTTGAAGTCATTAGCAAATCAAGAGCAGAAAACTTTGCCGCCTTTTCGAACTTTAACTAGAGGATAATTGCCTTAAAATTAGAATACAAAATAAAATCATCTAGACCTTTCTGGGAAATGATGGAACTTAATGTTGCAGAAAGAGTAGGTGGAGTTTAATTTAATGCTTTAATTTAGCTTTCTGGGCTTTTGTAAAGAATAACTACAGGGTATCATTTTCATCATTAAGTGTGTCAGAATAATAAGATACCATATTTATGTACTGATTTCCATTTTCTTTTCAAAGTTTGGTTATACTTTTATGTTCAGTAGTCAAATAAAACAAATGATATGCTAAAAAGAAAGCTCTGTGAGGTGAATGACAATTTAATTTCTCCCCAGTGTTGGCTGGCTGCACAAGAAAATAAGGAACTGAAGAAAGTTGACAGGATATGTAGTTGACTAGATTTATTTCCCAGCAGTTGCAGGGTATGTTAATTGTAACTTTTCAGTTAATGAAAAATATTGTGATAGAACACTGATGTGGGTGATAAACGGACTTTTAAACACAGAGGATGATAAAGTCCTATTTCTAAAACTCGGGGAGGAAATAATCAGAACTCTTTTGCTGGTTGGACCATTCTTTTTGCTGGTACTGGGGATTGAACTCAGGGCACTCCACCACTGAGCCACATCCCCAGCCCTATTTTGTATTTTATTTAGAGACAGGGTCTCACTGAGTTGCTTAGGGCCTCACTAAGTTGCTGAGGCTGGCTTTGAACTTGCAATCCTCCTGCCTCAGCCTCCTGAGCTGCTGGGATTACAGGGGTTGGACCATTCTTGTGAGCAAACTTGGACTTGCCAGGGAGGGCAGGAACTCTTCCTAGTCACCGAGCTACCACTGTGATTGTTTTTATTCATAGAATTACTCCAGCTGCTATTCAACTTAAATATGGTCCTCATTCTACAGAAAGCTTATAGGATGAATTGTAAAAATGATAGAAAGACAAAAAAATTGCAATATCAGAAAGAGCAAACTGCCAGACTAAGAATCTCACTGAGGATTCCCACCAATAAACTCTTTGAAGTGTAAGAAACACATAGAAAAGTACACAAATAGCTCAGTGAATGTCCACAAGATGATCAGTAACCACTGCCTGGATCAGAAGATGGACACTTCCCTTCCTCCTAATGGTCACACTCTCCTCTCCCCAAGGGCCACCTGGATGGCAAGGTTACAGATTGGTTTGCCTGTGGCTGAACTTACTTGAATGGAATCCTACCATACGTACTCCTCAGACATCCAGCTTCTTTCTGGAATATTAATTTGTGGAATTCATCCCTGTGTTGAGTGTATGTAGTACTCCATTGAGTAAACAGAGCACAACCCACTCATCCCTTCTACTACTGAGAGAGAATGGATTGCTTCTAGAGCAGAGCTATCGAGGATGTACTTATAGGAAAACGTTCCTCTTCCAACTTGGGTCCAGTAGTTGGGGAGTCTGTGAATCAATCAGCAACAGAGTAAGAGGAGAAAAGGAAGTTCATTTGCAGTGCACCTGGAAGCTGCTGAGTGATGAGCACTGTTGAATACCCAGAGATCCAGGTTTATATACCGACTTAACAAAGGGGGAGGGGTTGTCTTTTAGATATGACATGGGAAAATTTGGAAGGTTCCTCTGGTGATTTGGATGTTAATGGGAAGAATTATCTGTGTTCCTAGTAGCTAATTTTGCAGAAAGCTTCCTGACAGGCGGGGACTAATGGCAATGGTATTTTAGGGAGGTTCTGCTTTGGCCAGGTAAGGGAAGTCTGGATACGATTTCTTTCTTTCTGTGTTTTCTGTAGGTCAAATGCTTTCACTTTAAAATATCTTAATATTACCAGGTGTGATGGTGCATGCCTGTAATCCCAGTGACTGGGGAGGCTTAGGTAGGAGGATTGCAAATTTGAGGCCAGTCTCAGTAATTTAACTGTCTTGGAATATAAAATAAAAAGGGCTGGGGATGTCGCTCAGGGGTTAAGTGCCCCTGGGTTCAATCACTGGTACCAAAACAAAACAACAAAAACACCAACTAATCTTAAATCCAATTCCAGGTTTTGGGTGGGTCCTCATTGTTTCTATATGACTTTGGAAGCCATCTCCTGGCTGTACATCGAGGAGGGTCATGGCTGGAGAAAAGGATATGGTCTGTTTAGCTTGTATAGCTGCCACCTAAACACTTTTCCAAAGTAGTCACATCGATTTGTCCTTCCACTGGCAGTTGTGTTAGTTACTCTGTGTCCTCATCAAAACTGCTATTTTGCATCGTAGCCATTGTGATGGCGTGTGGTGGAATCCCAGTAATATTTTTGATTTGCATTTCTCTGACATCTAGTGAGTTTGTGCTTTGTCATCTGTTTACTGACCACTTGGATATCTTTCGTGAAATGACTCTTCAAGTTACCGGCTGTTCCTTCTATTTTTCTTACTCATGGTTCCTTATATATTCTGGATGTGAGTCCTTCTTGTGATGCAAATATCTCCTTCTATTCTGTGATGTGCCTTTTTACTTCCTTAATTGGTATCCTTTCATCTCTTCCTAATTTTAATATGTCTAATTTATCCATATTTTCTTTTATGGCAAGTGAAATTCAAGACCTGATTAAGAAATCTTCTCCTACCTCAAGGTCATGAATCTATTCTTCAATGATTTATTCTATTGCCCAGAATGACAGTCATGAGCACCATCAGCCACAAGTAGCTTCTGAGCCCCTGATTGGAGTTAGTATGAGCTGAGATGGCTTGCAAATTTAAAACACACGACTTCAAGGACTTAATATTTTAAAAAATGTGAAATAACTCATTAGAAATATTTCATCTTAATTATGAAGGGACCAACAAACTACCACAACGGCATAGAGACTAAATTGTAAACGTGTGAACAAACAGCAGATAGAGAAATCAATCTTATCTGAGCGTCCCTTATCTGACTAAAGCAGGGCCTTCTGAGCTGCTACCTGCCCCCACCTCACGTGCCCTGGGAAGTCTCCAGCTAGGGGACAACTGACCATCAGTGTGTGGACATTCCAAGGAATTATGTAAATGAGCCTTATCAGGACGTCCCATCCTGTCCCACTGAAGCCCTCAGCCACTTTCCTCATTAGGTTGACATATCGAGCTTTTCCATGGCTATCTGGAGAGCCCTCAGAAGGCACCTAAATGCAGGTGCATTGAGCCACTGTTATTGGTTTGTCTGTGGCCAATTAATTTGCAGACCTCCAACCACTTGAATTAAGTTGGTGGAGGAAAAGTTCTCCTTCTAACATTGAAATGATGACATTCTGGATATACTGGGTTAAGTGAAATAGTGTTTCTAAAACGTATTTTACCATTTTTATTTCAATCAATGTGTTTACTAGACAATTGAAAATTCCATTAATGGCTTACATTTGGTTTTGACTGGACAGCTGCTCTGGATGAGGTGTGCATCCTCTGGGTGGGATTCCTATGCTTTTGGCAGTTACGGTAGGGCCAGAGTGCCCTCACTGGTTGTCCATTAGGATGACTCAGAATGTGTCTTCAGGTCCCTAGACAGATGGTCTGGTTCTGGTTCACTCTTTTACCTGAGGTGCAGTGTTTGGAGCCTCACTATGGCGCCATCTTTTCATGGGCCCCGACCTCCCATTTCTGTTCCCCAAACTTGTGTGGTGTCAAAGCCTGTGCTCAGCCATTGAGCCCCTCAGCTACTGCCTTCTGAAGTGGCATTTTTCTTGAGCGAAGTGGCATGATGTGCATGGCTGCCTCCCCTGCCTTCCTTCTCTTGGATCAAAGCCCCATAATTCCTCATTGCCTTGGAAACTCTCCAGTGGCGTCAATCAAATGCTGTTCATGTTTTGTCTGGCTTTTCTAGATATTCTCAGAGGGAAGTTCATTGTTAAACAACCAAGTCTGCCATTGCTAGAGGCAGAAATCACTGCTATTTAATTAAAAATTCTACCACGGTTGTCATTTGATGTAAGAGTTTCATCACAGTTGAAGTAGGGACGTGAGTCAGGGGTGTGTACAAGGAGCAGTCCCAATCTCACTGCACTTGGGGAACACTTCACAGAGGAAGGAAGCTGCCTTTTAGAGTAGGAGAGAACAGCAAAATAACTCCAGGGTTAGGAGCGTCGGGTAGGGCTAGGAAGAGATTGTTTGATAACCTTTCTGATTAAATGAAAATGGAAATCTTAACTCAAAGAAGACGAATGGGTTATGAATCACATGCTGATTCTGACTGGGAGCACAGCCTGGAGTGCATTATTGAGAAGGATTTTAAGTTTACATCAATACTCAGTGGGCAAGAGGATTGTGGTCCACCAGCCGTGTCTGTCACAGACAAAGGAGACGGTGTACACGAGTGTGGATCATATCCCAGAAAGAGCATGCTAGTGACTGAAGTTTTGTGCACTAAATACATACATGCTTATCATTGGACTGTTAGAAATTAAATAATTTAGCTTTATCAGATCACCTTGAAATGATGATCTTTAATGGAGGACAAAAGAGCTCCATCTTCAGCTATGTGCTATCTACAGGTGTAAGAAAGGTCCTCTGGGCACAGTGGGTATACTTTTCAAATTTTTGGAAGACACTGGGCTGAAAGAATAGGATGGATGACAGAACTGACACAGAATAAATTTGATAGTCAAGAAAAATGGTTTAGATACCGATATGGATTTCACAAGTATTTTTACCAAGATCCCATTTTGTGACCAGTTCTCACAGAAAATGCAATGGTAAGGAAAAACAGTCCCTATCCTCTTAATGCTTAGACTATGGAGAGGGGGACAAACATCCATCAGGTCATCACACAACAATGTACAAATGCTGTGAAGTCAAGTGGTGCAATGAGACACAGGAATTCAAGGGTTCTCTACAGCAAGTGATGCTGGGGAGGAAATCTAATGCATGAACAGATAGAGATAAAAGGTGGTGGGGGGAGGCATTCTAGAATGGTGGGCAAAGGCCCTGAGGCAGGCAGGTTTGAGAAAAGGAAGGAGGTTCAATGTGGCTAACATACCAATCTCCAGACAGAAAATGGTGCAAGATAAGGCTGGACCAGGAACATGAGCCAAGCCACTCCAGCCTTGCAGGCCAATGAAAAGTTCTTGGTCTTTATCCTGTAAGTAATGGGAACCCACTGAAGGGATATTGTTGTGTTTTGGATGTGAGGTGTCCCCCAAAAGCTCACGTGTGGGACAATGCAAGAAGGTTCAGAGGAGAAATGATTGGGTCATGAGGGTCCTAACCCAACCAGTGAATCAACCCCCTGATGGGATTAACTAAGTGGTACCTGGAGGCAGGTGGGGTGTGGCTGGAGGAGGTAGGCATTGGGGGCGTGGCTTTGGGGTATATGTATCTGGAGAGTGGAGTCTCTCTCTTCTTTCTGATCACCATGTGAGCTGCTTCCCTCCACCATACTCTTCCACCATGATGTCCTGCCTCACCTCGAGCCCCAAGGAATAGAGCCAGCTATCTATGGACTGAGACATCTTCAACTGTGAGCCCCTAAATAAACTTTTCCTCCTCTACAATTGTACTGGTTGGGTCTTTAAGTCACAGTGACAAAAAATCTGACTAACATGATTTTCATATGGGCGTGTCAGAGCTAGTTCTGTGCTTAGGAAGACTACTGTGGCTGCTCCTTGGGAAATGTGTAAGGGTTGTGGCAAAAAGCACATGTGGATGCATGGAGACTGCTTACAGGCCATAGCAATAGTCTGGAGAACGATGGTGAGAGCTTTAGGTGGCCCAAGCCAAGGGTAAGCCACTAGCAAGGTATGGGAACTAAAACACAAATGCGATCCAAGCTAGACTAACACAAAGAGTCCTGGTCAACAGTCTGACTCATCCTGTTTGGATTGCACCTGGATCATTTAGTTTGATTTAGAAAATCCCAGTTTGATAAACCCCAAAATGTTCAAAGGAAGGTGATCAGGACTATGCCAGGACCAGGAAGGGCAATGTGGCCTTGAGGCTAGAGTGAGAAGACACAGAGACTGGAGGAGAAAATGGAATCACTCAGAAGTGCCATTAAAAATATTAAAGGAGGGGATGTGGCTCAGTGGTTAAGCACCTGGGTTCAATCCCTGCTATCAAAAAAAAAAAAAAAAAAAGAATTTGGGGATATAGCTAGGATATAGCTCAGTTGGTAGAGTGCCTGCCTCACAAGCACAAGGCCCTGGGTTTGATCCTCAGGACCATGCGCGCGCGCACACACACACACACACACACACACACAAATGAGTATCATGCAAAGGAGTCATGACCAACTTATCATTCTGGAAAGAGAACTAGTATGTGTACAGAGAAGTTACTAGGGAAGTTTATGTCAGCTGGGCATAAGGGAGGTTTTGTGGTTGGATTGTTTGACAGTGGAATGCCAGGTGTGCACGGAGCCTGCTTTCCTGGCCAAAATATGCAGAGTCTGAAGAGATACTGGCTTAGCTCGTCTCCAAATCTCTTCAAACTCTCTCAAGAGGGGTCTGGGGAAGGAAGGATAGTAGAGTGAAGCAGACATTATCACCTCATGTACATGTACTGACTGCATGGCCGATGTGATCCTGCAGTATGCATGATCAGAAAACTGAGAGATTACATCTACTTATGTATGATCTATCAAATTGTATAAATGCATTCTACAGTCATGTGCAACTAAGTAGAACAAATAAAAAAATTTAAAAAAAGATTCTCTGATCCCATCAAAGTGTGATCTTTCCTGGGACACACTTATTTTAATATTACTATTGATATTCCTACTACCACTTAATGAAAATACTTACACCAAACTCTTGACATGTATTATCTCAATTAATCCTTGTAATAACACTATGAGGCAGGTAGTAAAGTACAACCTATATTTTAATTTTCTTTTTTGTTTTGCAATACTGGGGATTGAACCCAGTGGTGCTTTACCATTGAGCTACACACCCAGTGTAGCCCTTTTTATTTTTTATTTTGAGAAAGGGTCTTCCTAAGTTTCTACACTGGCCTTAACCCCTTTCAGAAAATAAAATTGTGGCTGGGAGAGTTAAAGAAGGATACAAATTCAGCAGTTTTGATTCTAGAGTTTGTGCTTTTAACCAGTGTGTTAACCAGCTTCTAATACCAATTATTCTACTATACGCCAATGCACTGAGTCCTGAACTCAACATTTTAACAAATTTCTGGCCTTCAGATATGAAAGTATATGAAACACCAACAAAATATATTAGTAATTATGTCAGTCAGAACAAAGATAGGTTATGCTTGGTAACAAACAGCCCCACTCCCCAAACTTAGTTGCTCAAAAACAACAAAGGTCTTATTTTTTTTTTCTTGCTCATGTTTAATGTCTATACTAGATAGTGTGGGAACTTTATTAGTGAGCAGGCTGAAAGAACCACCACTAGCTTGAATATTTCTGGGCACAGCATGAGAGGAAGAGAGAATTATCAGTTAAATACTTCAGCTAAGTAATAACATAAGTCATATTGTTTCTAATTTGTTGTCTAGAGCTAGGTGTGTTCATTGGCTCCACCCAGAAAAAGGGAACATAGGGGTGCAATCCAAATATGTGCTTGGGATCTGGAGAACTGGGAGCATTTGGTGACTAGTGTCAATGGCTACTGCAGGCAAGAACGTATGCTACCTTTGCTGCATGTGTTTCAGAATTTCTACCAAAAGCAATATTGACTGTCTCTTCACATAAGCTTGTTTATTTATCCCAAGTTGAAGTACTACTGTTAGAAGAGAGGAAGTGTGCAAAACATGTGGATCCTGGTAAGTCTTCATCGTATATATAAAACAATTTGGACCATAATCATGTGGAGCACTCAAGGCCTGTACATGCCATATCAGTACGTTTGCAGCTGGGTTAAAGACAAGAATGTAGACAATAAGTTTTACTCTCTTACATGTTTCATTGTTCCTAGTTATACAAAGCCATTATTGACAAACTGAGAAAAAAGAATATGAAACAACCCAAGCCTTATGTTAGGTTTTGAATGATAAGATGCAAGAATAAAAACTACTTAAATGCATCAGAGAAATTTTATTCTGAAAACTCAGCAATGCAAATTGACCCATGTCAAATTAAATAAAAGTGTGCTATTATTATTATTATTGTTGGTATCAAGGATTGAACCCAGGGGCACTTAACCACTGAGCCACATCCCAGTCTCCTTTTATTTATTTTGAGACAGGGTCTCGCTAAGTTGCTGAGGCTGGCTTTGAACTTGTGATCCTCCTGCCTCAGCCTCCCAAGCCGCTGGGATTACACTCATGTACCACGGCCCCTGACAAACGTGTGCTATTCGTATTTTGAATTCATGTCTGAAAAATATAAACCTCTTAAAAAGTTTTGTTTTCTGATAAATATTTGTAATAATACAAAATAAAGCAAGTGATTCATCTTGTGTCTCGCTGTGACTCCGAGTATTCACTGCAGACTTGACCTACTTTCATCCACTATCTTTGGGAAAATGTAGTAGATTGATTCATAAATACACCATAATCTCAACTATGAAACCAAAAAGTGACAGTAAAAGCAAATGAAGACATATCCCCGGCATCTCTGAAGCATTTCACTGGAAATGGCTGTTGGAAGACAATCTGTTGCTGTGATTGAAATGCCCAAAGAAAAAGTACACGTGGCATCAGTGTCTTAAAGCGTAATTAAAATGTGTACTACAAATGCTAGTTTGGGAGAGAGATGATTGTAAAAGCCAGCGATACCTCCTGTAAAGGCAGGGCTGTGCTCTTTTTGATCATGCCTTTTCTGATTCGAAAGCTACATATTTTAATAGAGAATGGCCCAAATGTTTTTTGAGGTCAAACTAGCAATATGTTGATGATTTAAAAATGCAAGCCAAGTGCTTTATTATATTATGCTACCAGAGTGTTATTGTAGTTTAAAAATATCATTAAATCAGCACAAACCCACACTTATCATTTCCTGCACATTTTTCACACCGAGCTGCCTTCTGACTATGAGTAATCTGCTAATCTTCTCTTCGCCTCACAATCCGTCAAAGTGACAGATTCATTCCTTCCCTAATACATAAGATCTTCATTTACTGTATGCCTTGCTGCAACTTTCTTTTTTGCTAGCTCTGAAATTTAGAAATTCACAGGCAAATTTAGAGAATGTCACATGGGGAGTTGTCCCTGTGTGTTTCCCACTTGCTCCATCATTCCAGCAGGAGGGACCCAAACTTTTCCAGATTACTAATGTGAATGAATAATATTTCCAGAATGAAGGCAATTTTTGATTTTAGTAAGAGCCTTGTTAAAGAGGTTGGAAGAGTCAAAGCCAACTTCAGCAACTTAGCGAGGCCCTAAGCAACTCAGGGAGACCTTGCCTCTAAATAAAATATAAAAAAGGGTGGGGGATGTGGCTCAGTGGTTAGGCACCCCTCCGTTGAATCCCCAGTAACAATAACAAAAAAGGTACATCTTTACCAAGTGAAAGAACTGACCCCGATGGAATTGTCTTCAATTAAAATCACACAGTGAATAGACTCTTGTGGTCCACTCTGAACCCTTACTTACTGTAAGGGAAAAGATCTTTTATTTAGTAGTTTAAGGATAAATTGATCCCACAAAAGATGAAGCTTAATTGAACTGAGGCCAAGCCGGACTTTAGGTTTCTTGTTCCTGCTATATTATGATTGTTTCTGCTGCTTAAAAACTGTTAATTCCATAGAAAATATTTACCTTTCCTTTCTTGCTTTGATGAGTTCTATGAATAAAGTGAATTAAGAACTGAAAACTTTATGTGTGTAAAATTTGAGCTTTTTTACTATTATCTGATAATAATTCAAATGTCACTATTACTAACCTTAAAAGTCACAAGCAAAGAAGCTGTTTATGGCAAAATATGAGAAATATTTACCAACCAGTCTTTTTTATAATATATACATATGTATGTATGTATGTGTATATGTGTATATATAATTTCCCCCTACTAATAACCCAACACCCAACAGCATTTTATTGTCCTGAGCATCATATCACATCTAATTTGTGTTAATGGGTAGCAAGGGTGGTAAAGACTTTTTAAAATCAATGGACATGAAAAAGTCAATCGAACAATAACGTTAGTGTTAATTCAGCCCAATCAGCAAAAAAATTGTCACCTTTCACCTTTGAGTCATTTTAAACAGGCTCAGCATTTGACTTGCATAGAATGTATTACACCAATAAATGGTGGTAAACAATACATTGTTAAAGTGAAGAATCACGTGTTTTAACTTTAATCGATTTCAAATCATAATGTTTTTCATTAACGAGTGAAAGAGAAAGGAGGGCGGAAGGAACACCGCCTACCTTTGTGGCCTCTGGGCCTGGGTACAGGTTTGGAGGGCTGCGGTCCCCCCGGCCTGGGACCTCCCACCCGCTCCGCACCTTCCGTGATGCACACGCCAACCGCCAGACACACAGCGTGGACTTGCCCTTGTTGGAAGCCACAGGCCCACAAGGGCACGTTCAAGTTCCACAGCAGGGCTTGGAAAACGTTGCGCATTGCCAAAGGTCGGAGCTGCAGCTGCTGTGCGCTCTGAGGGCTTCTTAATGAAGCAGCAGGGACCCGGTTCTGAGCTGCATCACAGAATGAATGAGAAGATAGTCTAGGGAGGCGACTGGCTGTGGCTATTTAATGACAGTTGCGTTTCCCTGTTTCTTAGGTTCATTGTCGCTTTGTCTGGTATCCCCTCTTGACCTGTTACCCTCCCCCTGCAGAATGGAGTGATTGTTGTCACCTTTTTTTTGTTTTTTTTGGTACTGGGGTTTGATCCTAGGGGTGCTTAACCACTGAGCAACATCCCCGCCCTTTTTAAGACAGGGTCTCACTGAGTTGCTTAGGGCTGGCCTCAAACTTGAGATCTTCCTGCCTCCACTTCCCCAGCTGCTGGGATTACAAGTGTGGTGTGTGCCACTGCAACCAGCAGTAATTTGACTTTAAGGCTGTCTTTCTCTAGAGGGAGAAGCTGAATCTTTTAATTAAAAGCAAAACTGTTAAAATTAAAATGTTAGGATGGTAGATATGGCTTTGAACCGTGGTGCTCCAAGTGACCCGAGTTCACCACTAGATGGGTGCAGTGATTGCCGGGCAGAGGAGGCTGAGCAATCCGGGGAGCCCCACACTCTGCTAGTTAAGAATGCCCAGGTTTTTCAGGGGCCTGTCCTTTCACGCACAGAAGCTTTGGGATGTGAGTGGGGAAGATGTAGTCTGGTGTTTTGAGACTTTCCTGGAAATGGGTTTCATGAGTTTACAATTTTGGAAAATAAGATAATAACTAAAATATTGATCAGTATTTCCCAGTCTTAATATGTACAAAGGAAACATTAAGAGATTTAGGGTGAAGTGTTAAGTCCCACAGTTGGAGGGGACTCTTACAAACACAGACCTCTCAGCTGAGGGAGATGGAGAGTGGGGACTTCGGGTGCTCAGCTAGGCAGATCTAAAAATGGACAGTGGAGGGACCCAAGACAAAGACATCATGGACAGGTGGGCAGGGGTGGGCATCTACTTCTAGAAAAATCCATCAGAACCAGGACTGAAAGTGGGTTGGGCAGATCAACAAATGCCAAGCGCAGAGAGGGAAGAAGGGACACGGCAGGGGTCCCCCAGCTGCCCAGCTCTGTCCCTCACGTGGTACTGTTGGTGAATTGCTGGGTCCCATGTGATCCAGTAGGAATGGTTCCCTCTGGAGTTGTGTAAGACTCGGGCGTGGGTAAGAGTGGTCAGGGGTGAAAAGCAGGATGATTCTGGAAGAGTGTGGTTTGCTACGAGGGGCCTGCAGCTGGGGCTTCCACAGAGCAGGACTGCAGGGGTTAGAAAAGCCATTCTGAGGCTGTGTTTCTGCTGGGAGTCGCAGAAGAAAACCCAGTGCTGTAAAAGTCTATTTTAAGCAGTGGACTCAGGTCTTCTCTGTGAGTAAGAGGGACAGGAAGTCACATGAATTTAAGTGGGCACCAGAACCACAGAAAAAAATTGTATATATTTCTTTTTTTTCCATTTGCCTATCCAGATCTGTTAGCCTGGTGAGGGCTAAGTGCACCTTCTGCAGCGGTGGTAGCCCATGAAGGTTTCTAGCAAGGGCACCTGGACTCCATAAAATGGGCACAGATAGGCCAAAACAGAAAAACATTTTCCAATAAGAATACAGGGAGAACACAGTGATCCAATTTTAAAAAGGAGTCTCTATTCACAGGCTTAAAATGATACATTTAACAGAGACTTTAGATTGTGGACACTTTCGAAGGGAGCATTTCAAACAAGCCCACAAGAAAGATGGGGAAGCTGGGTGCAGTGGCACATGGCTGTAATCCCAGTGGTTTAGGAGGTTGAGGCAGGAGGATCACAAGTTCAAGGCCAGCCTCAGTAATTTAGTGAGGTACTAAGCAATTCAGTGAGACACTGTTTCAAAATAGAAAGGGCTGGGGATGTGGCTGAGTGGTTGAGCACCCTTCCGTTCAATCCCTAGTGCTCTTCAAACACACAAAAAAAAGAGAAATGGGGAAATTCATTTTTGTGAGGTGCGTTTCAACGATTTCAACATATATTTATTGAGTGTTTCCTATGGGCTTGGCACTCTTTGAGGAGCTAGGGATACAGTAAAAGAAAGGTAAGATCTCAGCGAATGGAGATCACATTCTAGCATTCTGCACAGGGGTGTGTGGACATCTAGAAAATGTGCAGAATGTCAGCTGGTGAGGATTACTAGGGACAAAACAAAAATAATAAAGGTGACTGACAGGTTTTAGGGTTGATGCCATGTGGAGACCTCTCTGAAGAGACTGTTCATTTGGACAGAGACCAAGTGGCAGAAGGAGGCAGCTATGCAACCATCTAGAACTCCAGGCAGAGCTCCTCGGGCGGGACTAAGCCTGGAGTGCCTGAGAAAAGGTAACCATGGTGTTGGGACAGCGAAAGCCAGTGCCCAGTGATGTGAGACGCCACCCAGGAAGTAGGCCTGGAAATTAGATTTAAACTCTGTTCAAACAAGGCCCTCTCAAAAAACAAACAAACAAACAAACAAAACAAAACAACAAAAAAACAAAACAAAAAAAGAAACCACAATTCTACCTGGTTGGGAATAAAGCAATATTGTTGTCTCCTTTCTATTTTCACAAAATGAATGGATAAAATTCTCACAAAGACATTTTTACAAAATGTAACATTCATGATGAAGATTTAGTTTTCCATGATGTCTGGGTATAGTGAGCCCTGCTCTGTCTGCTCCTTCCTCACTCAACTCAAATTCTGTGTCACTCCAACTCAAATGCTAGGCAGCAACACAGGGTGGGTGGAGGTGACACACATATAGTCACCTTTCTGTCACTGTAACAAATACTTCAGATAAACTACCTAAATGGAGGGAAGGTTTATATTGGCTTATGGTTTCAGCCCATGGTCACTTGACCCTGTTCCTTTGGACCTGGACATCACAGGACATCACAGCAGGAGTGCATGGTAGAGGAGGTCTGTCTACTTCATGGTGGTAGGGAATTAGAGAAAGAGAGGAGTGAGGTCAGGGTCCCAAAATCCCCTTCAAAGGCTCTCCCCTAAGTAACTTTCTCCCACAAGGCCCTGCTCTCTTAAAGGTTGTTTTAGTCCGTTTTTTTCGCTGCTGTGACTAGAACAATCGTAGAGGAGGAAAAGTTTACTTGGGGGCTCACAGTTTCAGAGTTCTCAGTCCACAGACATCAGGCTCCATTCCTTAAGGCTTGAGGTGAGGCTGAACATCATGGGGGAAGAGTGTGGTGGAGGGAGGCAGCTCACATGGTGATCAGGAAGCAGAGAGAGACTCCACTTTCTAGATACAAATATATACCCCAAAGCCACGCCCCCAATGCCCACCTCCTCCAGCCACACCCACCTGCCTTCAGTTACCATTCAGTTAATCCCATCAGGGATTAATTCACTGATTGGGTTTAGGCGTCACAACTCAATCATTTTTCCAAACTTCCTTGCATTGTCTCATTGTGAGCTTTTGGGGGACACCTCACATCCAAACCGGGTATCTGAACAAGTTCAAATACCTCCTCACAGCACCACAGGCTAAGGACTAAGCCTATAGCAAGTGGGACTTTGGGGAACATTCTAGATTGATAGATGATGGGGTGGTGGTGGTAGCAAGCACACTAGAGAGTGAGCCCTGCCCTTAGAGAACTTGACAGCCTGTCAGGGCTTCAGTAGTGAGCTTTGAACCAGACCCACAGGCTCTGAATGTAGGATGGGGGCCCTTGAACGATCAGCGTGAGCATGTGGGAATGGCTGCTGAAACAGGAGACAGACAATTTTCCTAGTTAAAGGTAACAAGAAAAATGATAGACATGAACTCTGATGCCTTTGGTTTTGTAACAAATCAGGAAGATATAATGCAAAAAATCCAAACAGAAAATACCACCAACACTCCACTTAGGGGAATGAAATATTTGCTGGTTAATATGGAAAGCCTCTGTGTGCCTTTGTCTCAAGGAGGAATATTTGTTAAAAACCCAACTTGTTTTTAAAATGATCCAAATGTAATCATTTGGAGAGGAACATTACATGCAAGGTCCGTACTGATTTTATTTATTTGTACATCTCTTTTTTGTGTTAGGAAAAAAAAAAAAAAAAGAGAAGCTTAAGCAATAGAAAAGAAGCCCATTAGGTTGACTCCTGACAACGGGAGAGAAAAGAAAAATGAAGCCACTGTGATCAGTCCAGAGTGGTGCATGTAGGTTACGATGACAGGCCAGCTTGCCTCAGTCAGGCCAGCTGAGCCAGCGGGAGCCGAGGTCACTGCTTGTTAATCATTTGTCAAAGTCTGCAGCAGGGCTTTATCAGATAATTATAGTTATAAGTATGTTTATATCACACAAACATGTGGCAAAGCTACAAAGGATCCAGGCCCTAACACAATCTGCAGTGACATTTTAAAAAACTACAGATAAGCAATAAATCATAAAGCAAACACTTTAGAAAATCATGCCATTGCTACTGCTTGGGAATTCTAGAATTCTTTTCTTTTTTCCCATAATCATTTAGAACTTTACAAAGCCTTTGTCAACATTCCCTCCTCTCCCTAATTTTCCAACGAGTTGTAAAATAGCACATAGAATCATCGTTTGAAATGAAAGCCTGGTTATCGACTCCGTCCATATGAACAGACAACCAGAATGTAATCAGATTATTTTATAAAATTCATTCCTGAGCAAAAATAATCTTGTGCTGTTCTGCAGAATCTGCATAAACATAGAAATAGATGTACCTAAGGGACAGCTGTAAGCCCGCAAACCAATAGATGGCATTTTAAAATAAATGACTTGAGGCTGCAAACGGCATCCATTTGCTCTGTTTGGCAGCCTGCAAGTTTACATGCTAGGGAACATTTCTCAACATGAATGAACTGTGAAATTGTTTCCTCCTACCCCACACTCCTCTAAATTGTATTGGATTATGTTAGCCTCTTCTGCACCTTGTTGTGAAGGCTGTCAGCACCCCATGAGGCAGTGCCCGTAGACGCTGGAGGCCAGGGCCCTAGCATCTGAGATGCAGCCTATCACCAGGTATGTTAGGAAGAAATAATGCAAAATGCCACCCCCTGCCTGACAATGCATGGGAAGTGTCTCCGCTGCAAACCTGGGAGTGCCAGGGATCGCCACAAGGTGAACCACATGTATTTCAATTCCTAGATCGCAATCTGCTCGGGAAAATGATCACCGTTTCATCCCCACCTCCATCCAATGTCAAGTACTGCCCTCTGAGCATAGGTGAATGATTTTACCATGAAGAAAACAATCCATGAATATATGTAGTGTTTTAGCTATTTTCAACCTAGAGCCAGCTCTACAGAACCTAAATTTGCCTCCTCTGTGGGTTGTGTACTATCTTTAATTTTAATCCTGCACACACAGAACGAAGAAGGCAGTTACGTGGCAGAAAGGAAAATCTTTTCCAGAGCACAGTGGAAAAGCAGGACTGTGGGGATATTGGTTGTTCTGTCATTAATGAAGCTAACTGAAAGTTGACTTTCATAGGTACATATCTGGGCATGAGCATATGTAATTTAAACATCTTAGGTTCTTAGGTCCTGAGTAGTTGTGGATATTTCACTGGAGGTAATGTGGCCATTTCACTTCCAAGAGGGCCACTGCCACGCTGTCCTGCTGGACCAGCAGCACACACCACCCCTCCCTGCTGGGCTGGCGTTCCTCTGATCACAGCCTCCCTGGACACATGCTGTTCAGGTGCTGTTCAGAGTCTCCATGTGCAGACTTTCCATCTAGGGCTCAGGTTACCCAGGAGGGTGTATTTAGTGACTGACCTCCTTACTATATCTTTTTCACCTTAATTATCAGTATCCTTTAACTTTAAAGTTTAAATTTCTGTATTTTGAGGCATAAAGCTTGGGGCAGTATTTATTTATTTATTTATTATTTTATGGGGTGGTATTTATAAGAAATATAATAAATACAAATCTTAAGAAGAATCATTGCTTTCAATTTTAAGTTAAATTACATGTATTATATGATTCAATTAATCCCATTTATAGGATCATCTATGCTGATCTCAGAATTTTATCATCTTCTGTATTTATGGCCCAATAATGCCTTTCTGTCAAATTCTCCATGCTTCTGCATTTATGAGCCAAGAGCCAAGCCATGTAATCTGCAGGTTTTCTGAATAGTTATGTACTAATTTTCTAGGAAACTGTGGATAGTCCACTGGCAATGGGGTTGATGGCCTTTTTATTCTTTGCTTTAGAATTTGTCCTTTTTATTTCATTATGTAGAAATGTAAATTACTTTTTGCTGAGTGAATGAACAGGTAATTGATTGCACAAGATATACGGTCTTGCTTTCTTGGTGAGTTTTCTTATGTTCTATCATTTAGATATTCTAACTTTGGGAATCAACTGGTAAAAGGGACATTAAAGTCACATACTACTACATCTAAATATTCATTCATTCATTCACTAATCTACCCAATATTTATGAAGTATGTTTTCTATAGAGCTCAGTAAGATAAAAATAAGCTGTGTGAACCTTTGATGGTAGGATTAGTTGTTCTAAGTCTGCAATGAGTCTCATTAAAGTCTCAGAATCATAAAGGTAGAATTGACCTCAGCAAGCATATAATTCCAATTTTTCTTTTACATATGAGTGTGTCACATTATTAAATGACATTGGGAGAGACTGAGAGACTTGTCTGAGATCATAGACTAGGTTGGAGGCAGAATTAGGATGAGAACTGGGGCCCTTTCTTCCTTTTATTGAAACAACGCCTCTACATTCTAACATATATTACATCACCCTCACTAGTTCAGACTACAAATTCTGAAATTTGTTATAAATTGGATGCCCAGTTACCTTGAAAGCTTGTTATATACAGAAACCTTGAAGCATATTTTATATGTACTGAAATTCCCTTCTCAATTTTAAACTTCTTATGATATCTATTTGATAGTGAAAATTATCCATAATGTGATTTGATGAAAGAATGATGAGATCAGGTGCACAGATCAGGAACAATCAGAAGACTACTAAAGAACATTTACTCTACCCATACCATAATCCTGAGCCCCACAGAATTCCTGTAAGCCACTGATGGTCTCCTGGGAGACATCTCCTGGGAGTTTTCAGGGCTTGGTTCACTGTTCTTTGCTGATAGGACCAGAAGTGGATACTTGGCTCAACCTAGACCAACCACGTTCTCTCTTGGAATGTAGAAACTGGGAACCAGACATAGTCTGTCAGCCTCAGCATGTACTTTGAACTGTAATATGTAAACTCAAGAGCTGTCAGACAGCCATATGTGGACTGAGAAGCAGAGAGAGCGTAGAGAGAATGGAGCAGACAGCAGAACATAGGCAGAGGGAGCAGGGATGAGGTGTGTCTGCCTGCTGGCTTTTGGTTCCTAGTTTCAGGACCCTCCTGAGGCCTGGCTGACCCTGGGTTCCATGACATAGCCCTCGATTCTTACCTGATGAATCCCTCCTTCTGCCCCCTCCCTTTCTACCTCTTCCAAAACTAGCCAAGTCTTTTTTTTTTTTTTTTAAATATATATAACAAGAGTCTTAACTCAGACCTTAGGTAACAGCAACCACATCCTACAGCTAGTGCCACAATGTTACCCTGAGTTTTGGTCTATTTCATGGGACAATCCGCAGTACAGGTTAAATAACTTGATAATGAAATGCATTTGGATAATGAGATGCATTTCAGTAACTCAGACTCTGTGTCTGGAGCTCAGAGAGACTGACTCTAATGAATTCCTGGTGTGTAATAAACAGTTATAAAGAGATATTGACTTGTATGGATAAGTTATCTTATCTAAATTAGAAAGCCATGCAGTATTATATATATTTTAAAGCTCAAATTCAGATTTGCTTGTTCCTAATCAGCCTAAAATTGTGAGATTTTTTTTTCTGGTATTGATAAGTGATTCAGGTGCCAATTAGTTTTTGATGTTGTTGTTTTTCAGTGGTGGGGTTGCAGGGACTTGGCCAATGATATTTTTGAAATAATGAAATAATTTTGAGATTACCACATTTAGAATTGGGAAAAAAGATGGCCACTGGAAGTTATATATAAGCTATCTTGATAAATTTAAAAGGCATATATATATATAGTTATATAATATATATATGTTGTATGTATAGTTATATAATATATATTGCTTAAAATGTACCAAACATCAACTGTCTATTAAAGTGGAATATTTATGTAAATAAAATAATAATGAATAAATAAACACTTAAATAGAGCTCACTCTCTGCTAAGAACTGTGCTAAGAATTTTTCATGTATTAGTCCATCTGAACTTCCTCAGAATATGATGAGGTAATTATTATGTCTGAACGACTTTGAGTTAACAGACTTGCTCAAGCCCCACGGTGAGGTGTTGAGGCCTAGGTAACTAACACACAGGTTGAGTAAGAAAAGTGATGAACTAAGACTTTGAAGGAAATGAACTTTGGAAGCTCTTTGAAAATTCTGGAGAACAATTTCAGGAAACCGAGAAAAATGCACAATCTTCTCAATACTCTGTTTTAAAAAGACCATTGAGATTATTAATGATGCTTACCGAGGGTTGGAAGGAGAAGGCGGATTCATTTCTTTCTGGTAGTGACGACCCTGGTTGACAGGCTATAAGAGATAAAACATTCGTGAGGCAGGTATTAATCAGGACAATGCTCTTTATACATACTTCTACACACATTTCTAGCGCTGCAATCTTTTTTTTTTTTTTTTCCAAGACACAATCTGCAAGAAGGGACTGGGTTTATCTTCCAGAATAGGCAAAGGATCTCCAGGAGACCTAACAAATAGAAGAGTGATATAAATGAGAAAACATGGGTTCCTCTAATGACCAGTGACTAAACTAAATAGCATCTATGGTGTCATTAAAGTTCATGAGTCAGAATTCTTCTCCTGGTGGAATTCTTATGTTGCCAACAGTGGTGGATATTTTCCAATAGAAACAAGACGTCCTGTGCAAGTAAAGCTGCATTGCAAGTGTGAGCAATGACCCAGGAGCTCAGAAGAACAGGAGGTCTGCTTAGGTCTCAATGTTAGTATGCTCCGAGGACACTCTGTTACCATCAATGAGCAGTGCATGTGTAAATTTTAGGGCGTAATGCTCATTTTCCCGTGTATAATACAACTGTAAGCATGCATCAGGGAGCTAAGAAAGTGATAGCAGCATCTACAAAACGTGAAATCTCAACTTTTCCCTCCATGAGACACCTTTGAGTGTCAATTTCATGACATAGCTACAACCCTGGGTCCTGTTAGCCTCCAACACTCGCCTCTCACAGGACTTCATCTCTCCCCGTTGCTCTAGGAGGGGAGAAGATTCCATGACATGGAATACAAATTCTCTTTTGAGCATCATCTTCCAGTATTTCTCTTGTACGGTTAACAACAATCGAATCCTAATGTGGGAATTACTGTTCACAGTCTCATTTCACTACCAGTGGAATTTGGTACACACTTTTGAACTCCATTCCAAATGTGACTTCCTCAGCCAAAGGGGGCCAGTGTGGACACTCTCACTTGTAGCTCCAGGCCTCAGAGTGGGCCGGGGAAAGCTGTGTGGCAGTGGTCCTTGTCCATGAAGAGCCCATCTTCCTTAATTTCTGCATATTACTTATTTTAATGGATTCTAAAATATTAATGGCGGGGGTGATGGGAATTCTTCAGAGCAAACTGTCTTCCTTTATAAATAATCTGTTGGAAGTGTTCCTTTAATTTAAATCAAACACCCGTCTGATCCTCACAGTCACTAAGCCTGCCTACCTGTGACGCGCCATGAATTTCAATGGACTTAGATACTTTGGTAATTGAACCAATATCAACGCATCAACATTTCAGTAATAAGAAACAACAGCTGGGAGAACAGTGGAAGGAAAACCATGTCATAGACATATTTGATCTCGCCAGAGAAATAAGACTTTCAGCAATTTGCAAGTGAAATTTAGTTCTGTGATTTAGGCTTTATTATTTTCCAGCAAAAAAAGAAATTACCAAGCAAAAGGCCAAACAGGTTTTCTGGACCAACGTGCACTGGTGTAGTGATACTCCTGACAATAAATTCATTGGTAATCGTTCAGTATTTCAGCCGCACTCAGGTCTCCAGCGAATGGACTTCTGCCTATTTATTTTCAAAGGTGTTTCCATAAGTCTCCAGGCATCATTGTCCTGATATTCAGCCAAATGCCCACTTCTTAATTTTATGCTATTAATTCTGTTTATACTCATCCCAAGCCTTTATTTCAAATAGCTTACTCCGTCCCTGGGAGACCACGTCTTGTTTGTGGCTTTGGCGCTCACTTGGGACTGCAGAGGCTTGCCCATTCCCAAATTTGCTCACATTTATATAAAACAGATTCAGTGATACCAGAAGTGAAAAGAATTCACATGCATAGTGATTTTTAAGTGTTAGAAAAGAAAGAAAAACAACCTATGGAAGCTTCTTGAAGCAGTAATAACTACTGATTGAGTAGATAGAATGGTGGAGTGACTGAAGCAAGATCCCCACCCACAAATGGCTCAGGACATGCTACCCCAAATACGACACCTTGGCATTTGAGAAAATGGCAGAACCAGGAAGGTCGTTCTCACCTCCCCTTGCTCTTCTCCCCTGGGGACCTAGGGAGGATTTTCCACCCTGCCTCTGAAGCAGGTCACAGACCCTCATGGTAGAGGCACCCTTCCACCCAGGAGAAAGAAGCCTCCTTATCTCTGGAGACAAGGCTTCACTGAGAAGAAGTGGAACAAAAGACCTTGTTAAGTTTCTTCAGTTCCTTTCTGTTAGCTCATCTGCCCTTTGTCCAACCATCTTTCTCCATG